>CM062818.1:909885146-910485146 GCA_031772625.1 Pinus tabuliformis | reverse complement strand
CCAAAATAGTAAAACCCCTGTAGAAGATAAAAATGGCATAAGAAGTGATAGCACACCATATCCTTGGGATGAGGTTAGCTACCAAATAATCAAGTATATTTCCTGTGAGGGGAGGTACAACATTGTCTATGGTTACCACTTTATAATCCTTCATGAGTTAAGGTATGGCATGGACACTCCAGCCCCTCAGAAGCTTAGCATCCCCTATTTCCTCCTGCAGTCCCTCATTGACTCCAATACTAAAGTAAAAGCAGGAAATCTAGAACATCTAGCTCACCATGGGTTAATCAAAAATTTAGTGGAAAAATCCCACCATATATTTACACTCCCTATAGCATGGGAAATCTTCCGAAACATGACAGCTGAAGATGACATAAAGACCCTGACCTATGATATTAGTCCTACTGGTAGTGAGGAGGAAGAGCAACAAGGGGGAGAAGGTGAAGCAACTAGTGATTTAGAAGAACAAGAAGGGAAGAAGGAAGAAACCAAGATAGAGGAGGAGAAAGCTAAAGAAACAGAACATGGAGAAACAGAGCAAACAGAGACAAAGAAAGAGACAGAAGGAAGAGAAAAAGGGGTAGAAAAGACAGAAGTGTCCCCTAAGACTCTAGAAAGAGAGGTAGCAGCTGCTCTCATTGCCCTCAATACACCAATTAAGCCAAAATAGAAGAGGAAGAGGCAGACCTCAATGTATTTGAGGGCTAGGAAGAGCACAAGAATCACAATAAGGAAACCCCAGCCTTCTTCAAAAGTGCCAATTATAATTGAAGATTCACCCTCTGCCCAAGGAAAGGAATCCCCTTATAAGGCACCTATTACATATGAACGGGGGACTCCTAGATCCCCCACATGGAAAGAAAAGGTAGAACTACAAGACCCAAAAATAGTCCTATAGGAGGCACAGAAAGTTCTACAGGAGGCCCTGTCAAAACTTCAGGAGACCCAAAAGCTTGAGAAAAGGGTAGAAGGACAGCCACAGGGAAAGGAGGAAGAAACATAGCTACAAGAACTTGATCCCCAACCCAGTCTTGGCTCCTACTACAATCTTCTCGAGGGAGGGAATAATAATTCCACAAAAATTTGCAATTCCACTATTCTTTGAATTAGAAAAAGAAAGAATAAGGACCCATAGGTGGACGCAAATAGCCAAATCCAAAGGAGTTGATGATATTGGCCATATGGAGAACAAACTCAAAGAAATGGGTATAGAGTTAAATGCTGTTAGACATAGAGAATCAATCACAAGAAGCCACTTTGAAACTGAAAATGAATTGCTAAGAAGACAGTTGCAAGAGAAAGAGACCCAACTGGCATGCATGGCCAACTGGTCCATGGAGGCATTGCAATGTAGGACACCAGCAAAATTGTATGGCATGTATCTCAAGGACCAATGGTTGCAATTTCAAATAAAGACTTTGGCACAAAGAGGCACAATGCCTTTCCAAGATTACAGGCAGTTTATGGACCTGTGTGACCAAAGCACATCAAAAGATAAGGCAAAGATGGAAGAATTCTACCTGTATAACATGGTCCTCACAAACATGAATGTGAGGGACCCCAATGCCAAGCTAGGGGACCTACAACTAATTGCCATGGCCTCATGGATGAACCATGAAGAGTTAAGGGCATAAGAAATAAGAAGGTTGATGATAAAGGAGAAAAATGAGCCATTAATGATCAGAGATGAGCCATCAGACCCCATGGCACTCATCAGCACACATAAACTACTTGCCAATAATCCTCAAATTTCCCCTAGATATATAAGTGATCAGGTACAAGCCATAGCACACTTTGAGGATATGGAAAGGTTACTTGGGGATGACTATGTGCATGCATGTATGAGGAGATGGAACACCTTACCACACATTCTGCAGATCAGGGAATATCATTCCCCAATGAGAATGAAGGAGGCATTAAGGAGAGTGCCCATGTATAAGAACTCCATGCAGAGGCTGAAGGTCAATTGGATTGGCCTCTGATTCCCCCACTCTTGCTAGGAATGCTGGAAGGTAGAAGAGAAGAAGAAGAGAGGAGCAGTGGGAAGAGATAGACAGGAAAGCAGGATTCTGTGACAAGGAAGAGGAGACCACAACAGAAGCATGGGATGTTAGGGAGGCCACCAGGGCCATAAAATATGAGGAGATGGATTAAGTTGCTCATAGGATGAGCAACACTTTCAGTAGGGGGGGGATGATGAGCCTCATAAATGGGTAATTATATGGGCTCATTTTACCTCCTAACCTAGTCAAATCAACCATTCTCTTAGCTTATTGCATGATTTTCTGATTATATTTATGCTTATAGAGTGAGTTGAGTTAGTTATGATGCCATGTGGTCTAATATATGTTTAATGCAGATTATTGATGAATTTTGAGGTCAAAGTCAAGGATCCAGTGGACAAATGGAAGCAATAATTCAAAGTGGACAAAGAAGAGGACTTATAGGAGGGAATCCCCCTCATTTATTACTCCTCACTTTGAATTCCCCTTCATTCAACTCAGAGTACAAGCATCCAAGTCATGCACTAGAAGGTAGCTAAGCAAGTGGAGGATGACTGATGATTATCTCGAGTTTTGGGACCCAAGCCTCCCTGATTTTAAGGAAGCTGTTAGGAGCTTCATTTGTATAAGTAGAGAGGCCTAGGGCCTCACTAGGGTCATATTTTTGTTGGATTTTTGTTGTACTTTTTCTTATGTAAACTCTGCTCCACTTCGAGATCATTATTTTGATAGTTCCATGTAATCTTGTTATTGTTTTGGAAATAAAGATGGAATCTTTTTTGAGTTAGCATTGAGTTACGTCAGAGGGTTGAAGCTCTTGGGTTAGGTCCCAATCCAAGCAGCCAAACTCCTCTTTACTTTTATTTGTATGTTTTGTTTTAGTTGTAGATTAGATTGCTGTTAGATGTATTTCTTTTATGGTTAAGAATAGGTTGCTTTTGATGATTCAGTAGGTTGCTTCCATTTGTGCTTTCTATAGAAGGTTAAGAAGTGATAAATAAAATATTCAAAAGGCTAGCAACAGTGCCTTGGCCTCTCTTCCTCCCTTTGGGACCATGATTTGAGGCAAAGACCCTCTTTCTGCCCCAAAAACATAGATTTTCCTCATTCAATGGACTTCTAGTGTTTGCAGCATTTTAGTTGGTTAATAGTCTAGTTTGCTTTGCTTCTGAACTTCTCCATCATGCTCATTTATTTATTTACAATAGTCTTCTTTCATGCTTTCCTTTCTTGCAGCAGTTATCATCATTTCCTTTCATAGATCACAGTTTAGACTAGTTTGATGCAAAACTTTGTTTTTCTAGATGCACTTATTTCATTGCTTTCTTAATCTCACTGGTTGACTGTCAGTTGTTTATGCAGTGGATATCCTCTAGAAGTAGGCCAGCCTATCAGCCATCCCATCCTCCATCTGATCCATGCCCTATAGGTCGCCCAAGTCTCCCTTCAATTCTGCCTTAGTTTCCTGTGTTTTCCATAGAATTTCTTCCTCTCTCCTTGAGCAAATCCAATCATCTTTCTCTCTCCTAATGATTCTTGGTAGACCCTAGGTGACCTAAAACCTCATTCCAACTCTCACCCTCAAAATATCCAAAAATTCTCTTGGCCTCCTCCTGTAGGCCTCCTGTAGAATGTTGTTTTTCCTCCTGTAGGTTTCCTGTGTCCTCCTGTATATTTTCTTGTAGGATTTCTTTTGAAAGTTGAGTGTGGAAAAAGCCTCCAAAAGGCCACCTGAGACCTCCTAGGACCCAACCACACCATCCTACATCATCTCAAGTCCTAAAACCGCCCTTCAACACCACCTATTTGCTGCCACATTCACAAACAATAAATTACATGCATGTCAAATTCATATAAAAATACATAGAAATCCAAAAAGATTTTTTTTGCTCATTTACTTCCAGAAATAGCTTAGTTAGATGTTGTTTACTTCTTTGAATAAATAATGGCATTATTTTCATGGTTTTCATAGTGCTTTTTGCAAAAGTAGGGTTAGTTGGTTAATTAGGGTTTACTTGGTTTGCTTTACATTTCAGTCTTTCTCCTTTCTGCAATTAGAATAGCATCTATTTTTCTTTCCTTTCATCACATATAGAGCTTCTTTTGGAATCCATAGAAGTTGGCTTGAGCTCCTAGTGATCTTGCGCTGGTTGACCAAGTGACAACCTGCAGTAAGAACTAGTACTTGTGCATACAACACCGTCGCTTCCAAGTTTGTTACGAACTACCAGGTTGATAAGAGTAAAGTAGGTAGCCTAGGAGTTGCAGCATTATTGTTGCAATATTGGTGCTCATCAGTGTCATTCTTTGTGGTTTTAATCTAGTAACTTCTTTCCCATTGAAAATATGTTTTTCAATTGTGCAATACCTATGGTTCTTAGAGAGTAAGTGCCTATACTCGCCAAACACCTTTCTTAAACTTTTTGAACAACAAGATTTCATTTTAGGACCACAAATTGGACATGAAAATTTAGCCTTTGTTTGAATACTTGCATTAAGAGATGGATTAATGTCAATTGTACAAAGGGATTATTAAAAAAATATGCATTATATATTCAAATAATTATATACTATTAAAATGCAATATTGGAATGTTACATACCACAAAAATGTGTTAATCCTATGGAATCATTGATTTTTTATACAATTATTCCATGGAATTGAAATTGCCTCTGCCTTATTGATTTATAGACACTGTACATAGTGATGCCAACCGATAGCTTTAGTAACTCGTCGATAAGAGGCTCAATATATACATTCGTATCTTTAACTTGGTACTTACCTAGTAATTGTTTGGAATTACACATCATTAATACCATGTTATTTATGTATATAAGTAAATAAACAGATATAATATATTATGCAATAAACACAACAAATGAAAATGTTGCATTCAAAAAATTAATGCAAACAAATACCTAGAACAATCATTGTCAACATTTTGTGCTCTCTCCGTATTGACATTCAAGAAGGAAGGTTATTGTTGATAACAAAAAATGGCCACACTGAATAAATAGACTTGATCTCTTCAAATGGATTCACACCGTTAGTTGCCAATGAAAGCCTAACATTACGAGGTTCATTCTTAAAATGTAACCATTTTTCCTCAGTTTCCATAAATTCATAACCATCTGCATGCATTCAAAGAAAACCATCTCCACTTTTGTTCGATGCATGGTAATCCATAAAATGTGATGTGCTTTCGCAGTTGAACAATTGCCGCAAACATGGAATTATGGGAATATGATGAAGAACCTTTTGAGGCACCCTTTTTGTTATTTGATCAGTTTGATATCTACTGCTATGACATTGTGGGAAATTTCTTTTAGATGCATGTTGTACATAATATATAATACGATCATTAAGGCATGAATCTATAGCTTGATACTCCATTCCAGTCTCTTTCATAATGGCATATAAATCTCAGTATGTGCAATGTAAAATATTTGACAATGGTGACATAATTTCACCTAACAATCTACAAGAACAAAAAATCATTGGTTAGTGTAAAGAATATTAATCGTAAATATCTCATTCTTATTTTACACATTAATTAACACAAAAAAGGGAAAAAAAACACCTTTATATATAATATGTGATGAAACATATTACATACCTTAGGATCTGTGTCATACAAGTGTTTGAAAAACCATTCAAAACCTTTCAGTTTATCAATAAAAATGTAGCAAAGAGAATATTTTCATTTGAGTCTTCATAAAGTGGCGTCATTTCCTTTTCTAGCAAAGGTTCATCAAGAATATTATCAGCATTGTCCTCATCCTCATCATTAACTAGTCGAGCAAACAAGTATTGGATCAATTCATTTATCCCATCATCTTGAACTACATTATTATTTTCATCTTCTTCCATAGGATCATTAATTTGATCTTCAATCATTTCTCCATGTTCCTTAGCATGTACAACATTTTTACTACTACTTGGGGCATTCAAACACCATCTAGGGGGCCAATTTGACTTTATAATTAGAAAGAATCATGCAAGTTAAAATTAGTGTGTAAACAAAATATTATAACAATATAAAATTTTATAAATACAATTAATATAAACACAATAGATAATGAATATATAACTTACCAAGGGATGATATTCCTTCAGTTCCCCTTCAATGTGCCCATGTTTCCTACAATGTCTTTTAATTGTTTCTCTTAAAAACTCTTATGGTGTGTAAGCCCTCGCGTTCAACGTAAGCACAATAACATCTACCATCACCGCTTTGATTTTCCCTTAACTAGTGGTTGTTGACATTCTTCCCCACAAAACAAATATGCGATGATTATGTCATAAAATGGAGTAGCATACTAGATATATTATATTTTGTAATGCAATTGATATATATAAGAACAAATATGTTTTTCACTCAACAAGAATACCTCATAACCTTTTATAACCATTGTAGTTATAGCAAAAATGTCATAACGTCTCTTAAAATAAACATATCTATAAATTTACTTATGGTTAGAATTCTGACAGTAGTTGACTAAGCCAAAGTTTACTAGTAAAAAATTGACCCAACCTTCCATTAATAGCACAACAGATAGATAAAAGGGCCTTTCGTCAGTATTACAATCACTGTAAAATGTCGTCGCTATTATGACGGTATGGAGAATACCATAATAATTACGACGCGTTCAAGACATGTTGCTGGAAGGCCGACAAATTTAGGTTGATTAAAAATAATTGACATTACTGCTTATAATTTTCGATGGTATGACACAATTTTAACCGTACCATTGTACTTTTTGTCAAAATGTATTACTATATATAGTAGTTTCAAGAGTCCAAGGACTATATTCACAAGGTTTTGATATCAAAATTGGTCATTTAATGGCCCAAATGATCTCTAATATTTTTAGGACCCGAAATCACCAAAGTATGACTTTCCCCTAAAATGGGCACTACTAGTTTATAGCCCCAATTTTTCCACTTTGAAAGTACCAAAATATATGACAAATTATATAATGATTCTTTTTGGACCATATCTCCCCATTTTGGAGGTTTTTGGTCCCGTGAGCTTTATTGAAGGAGTTGAGGAAATGTTTCCTCTACTTTCTCCTCCTAATACCATTTACCCTTGCCTATAAGTTGTCCTTTCAATCTACCCTTTAATTTTCATGTTGTCTTTGTCTAGTTGTTCCTGCCTTATTATACAAACCTATATCCTATACTAATAGTGATACTTTCTTGTCAGTTCTCGATCTAACATGGAAGTCCCATAGAGTTTCAAATTTGCCACATTTACTACTAAGCACATGCATATATATGGATGTAGGACGAGCCTATAAGAATGATCACTTTAACACTTTAAAAGGACCATACCACACAACCTTTATCTTCTTACTAGGACTATGTATCCTTTCTTTGTTAAGATGTAACCAAATCTCCTACCTTGAATGTATTCAATTATTATTTGGCCATGCTAGGCCTTGAACTTTTCATGTGACTTCTTTGATGTCTCATGTACATGGAAATGGATCTCATTAATGTTATCCAATGAAATTTTCTAGCCTTCTCCTATAACCTTTTGTTCCATGTTTTCAATATACAACATCGAAAGGGAAAGGTGGAAAATATCCAAAGCAAGTTTTGAAAGGGGACTTATTGGTGGAATTGTGAACACCTTTGTTATAGAAGTTAGGAATATAAATCAATTTGTTTTCCTAGGACTATGGATGCTTTTGATTGTAACCCCTCAAAACTTGAACCAATGCTATGTTCACTACCATTGTCTACCTATATTTCTATGGATGGAAAGTTGTAGATCTCTTCAAATTGGTGCCATCTTTTCCCACAGTGTAGTCTAAAATGCACTAAAAAATTTAGTATCTCTATCTGAGATGATGACCCTTGGTATCAAAAAGTGAACCTAGGCCTTTTCAAAGAACATGATTGTTGCATATTTGCTCCTTCATGGTCTCTTTATAAGTCATGAAAATGCACATCTTATTAAACTTATTCACTATCACAAATAGATAGTCATGTCCATTCATGGTTCTTGGTAGAGCACTGAAAAAATTGATGGAGTTTCTATCCCATGGTTTATTATGTACATGTAACGAATTTTATAATCATTTATTGCTATTAATAGGTTTATTGGTAAAATAGAATATGCATCCTCTAATAAATTGAGCTACATCTTCTTGAAATCTAGCCCAACACACATACCTTTGTAGATTGGCCATTGTTTTCCCAAGACCAAAATAGCCTTGGAGGTTTGAGCCTCTGTAAATCGCAATATTTCTCCTTTTGGAATGCAAAGCTTGTCCATCTTATATATTAAGCTTTCTAGAGATGATAATTAATGTAACACCCCTTTTTAAACCCCAAGTTTTGTAATCTATAATCAAGATTGATAAGTTGGAATGGTCAACATGGACATCTTGATAGACTTCATTTGATGTAAATATTCATTTTATTTAATATATTTCTAAAGTTGAAGAAGAGGGAAGCCAACATGGATCCTAATTCCTAAGGGGGAAGTTGTATGGGGGATTTTGGAAGTTTCCTATCTTAATTGAATTAAATGTTCTGATTTCATATTTGGTAGTCGAACCACCCAACTTTTAAAAATTATGAGAAGGAATGGGAGTGGTGCTGAACTACTCCAAGAATAAGGGATATGTACCCATTTTGGATACTTCTGATTGACCACACCACCCAAGGGGGGAACTCAAATTTTCATGCTAGGAGTGTGCATGTTGTTGAGCAAAGGATAGTAGTGAGCAATGGAGGGGGTCATGTGTATGAGAGAGATACAGAAGTATGCACCACGCAACTAGTGGAACTTGTGCGCAGAAAATTTAACCATATGCAGGGTTGAAAGTGTCACTCTAATCGATGGAGATAAATAAACCTCTAAGTCATAACAAACTTATGTGGAGTTTGTGAACATAGTTAAATTGGACATGGAAAATAAATGTTCAGTTTCAGCTAGAGACCAGAATAATTTCATAAATAGTTTGTCTTAACTTAGCACATAAGGCAGTGAGAAAAGGGAAGGATCGAAGGACTACTAGATTAGTGAAGGACTCCCTTTGTGTTTGGCAGGTGCATAAAGGTCATACTATGAATGTATAAAGGGCCAGGCTTAATAGTTGAAAGGTTGAATGTTGATTTCTTGTATATGAAGGAAAGTGGCATACGTGCACTCTACCCCAAATTGAATCTATTAACCTTAAGTGAACCATTCTATTAAGGCATTGGATTTAGCTTGGGGATGGCTAGATACAAGAAATATACAATGTAAATGAGCCTATGATTGGGTGGACAGTGGCTCACCCTTTTTCAATCTCTGGAAAATCTTAAATAAACTCATATAAGTGTTTATATTTTAAAAATTTCATTTTTTAGCAACTTGAAGTCATGCAACTACTATTCAAAAATGTTTTTATTGATTGCTGAGAAAAAAATTGATCAAAATGTTTTTATTTCTTTTTACGCTAGAGTTTAATATCATATGTGGATGGTTGAATGCTACCTCCAGAAGGGGATTGAATATAAATCTCTAAATTCAATTTTTAATGTGAGTAATGCTTGAAATGTCAATGTATTATCGTGAAGACTCAGTTGGAAGATTTTTCATAGAAAATATGTATTAACTAATTAAAGAAACCTTCATTGAAATAATGAAGCCTAAAAACCTATTGTAAAACTAAACTGGGGCCTTTAAAGCCTTTTAAGTTGATGTATTGGGACTATATTTGTTGGGACACAATAATAGTGAATCAACTCAAATCTATTTATGAATTAGGTCAAAAAGACTTTTAGGTATTCCTTGGGTTGTGGACTTAGAAGGATATGGTGAATGGCTTGTTCGAGACAACCATGGAGCATATCCCATGTTCAAACTATGAAGTTTAAATGCCTTGAGCTCTAGTAAATCTTAAGGATCCTTTGCATTGTCATAAATTTTAAGAGTGTAATAGACCATTTTGCTACAACTTATAATTGTAAATATCCTTGTGTGAATTTTTTGGACATTTGTAAATTTACATGAAAAAAATGATGGTTTTCTGAAGGGAGGGACACAGATCTTGTGCTTTGAGGGGATATCAACGTTTTCTTGAATTTCTTGTGGGGTGTCATGAGAAAGCCATACCGAACTCATTTATTTCCATAAAGAACAACCTAACCATGGTGCTTCTTGTGCTAATAAACATTGAATTTGTGGAGTGGGTAGCTAGGTTGTAGGACAATTCTCATCCTGTTCAATCCTCATGGATCGAGATAGGGAACAATTCTCTCAAGAGGAAAAGGAGAGGGGTTAACAATTATTGGGGAGAGACAAAAAAAGGAGATGACAGAAGAGAGCATAAATATGGGAATACACAAATGGAAAATTTAGAGACAACAAGCCGAGAAAGAAACACACATGGGGAAAACATTGTATACACCTATGAAAAGAAGGGTGTTTGGTAGAGAAGCGATGTGGTAAAAATCCCACTAGAACAGGAGTTGTTGAAAACCCAGTTGAAGAGATGATATGGATTTTTCATGAGCTTGTGCTTAGATTTTTTAGGTGTGATCTCCTATATTGATGGGAGAGGTGATTGAACGGTTAGTATAATCTTGAATGGCTAGTGGGAGGCCCATTGGAGGATTGAACCACTTAGTTCTTGTTTAATAGTTGTTTAACCACTTGGGTGCTTGTTGTATGGATATTAAACCACTTGAAAATGTAACCTAAACCACTGTGATGCTTGCTGGAAGAGTTGTTGAACCACCTATACATTGGGCTACTGACCCTTATAGTGATTTCCACAAAAACACAATTGTGGCACCACCCATATAGTGGAATTTAGTCTCTTAGAACTGAGAAATACCCCATTTGTGCCTTGGGTGAAGCCCTATTATTGAACTCAGGGAGTAAGTGGGTAATTGTGGCGCTCATTGTATGATTGTTGAACCACCTGATAGGGAAAGTTGAGCCACTATGATACTTGTTGGAATAATTGTTGAACCACCTATAATGGAATGCAGATCCTATAGTGCTAGCTATGAAAATGCAATTGTTGAACCACCTAGACAATGGAATCCATATCCTAAGTGTTTAACCAAGACTTGGTGTGAAATTTCCCTGTGCAAGTATCTCCTTAGAATTTGGATCTAGCTCGAGGGTGGTTAACTGCAAGAGAGATTATAGTGTAGTTGGAATATCATTGGGTGGATATTGAAGTCCCTCCTTCAATTTCCAGCCAATTCAATTTATTCAGATAAGTATAATGGATTATTCGTAATTGGATTATGGATTATGACAATCCTTGCCAAGTTAATGACTGATATGTGGTTCTATATTACTCATGAAAGAATGAATGAAATCATTGTCATATTCATGGTTAACCAACTCTCTTATGTATCTATGGTGATCATTTCCATATTAACGAATTTTAGGATATCGTACATGTTTATGACTGATTTTCTGAAGTTTACCCATGACTAACCAACTATTTTATAAGTCCAAAGATATATTAATTATTGGGATTAGGAGGATTATTGCTTTAACCATGATTTTCCTAGTGGGTTCTTATCATGTTAAATTCATTGTAAACTATGAATCTATGAAAGTTCCCTTGGTCTTGTTTTTTGGCATATAACTCCAAAAAATCACTCAAAATTCACTATACTAATGAATGCATGCTAAACTTCTCAATTGTGATTTTTAGATTTGTGTGAGTGGGATGCAGACTGGTGTTATTGGATGGAGGTCAATAATTAGCCTCATTCAACACTTCTAAGGAAATTGGTGTTTGGGTTGTTTCCCTTGTCTTAAAACACTTTCTTAAAATTGTCTTACTTTCCTTCTTATTTCCTCAATGCATGTCAGCAGGAATTTGGAGAACCAAGGGTCGGGACTGGTAGGGAATAGTTCCCTTTGTAGTGTAGGGCTGCATTCCTTTGTTCAAGAGTCTTATGCATATGACATCTAGGGACCTAAGGTTGGATGAAGGCCAACACTTATTGGAGGTCATGTATACCATAGGTCAGACCTCCCTGTTTAGAAGCTTATTGATTCCAGAGATATGGTGGTAGAGAGGGGCTGAATGTAGTATGGTCAGCCTTGCATCAGATCAACCACACACAACAAGTAGATCGAGAGATCTAGGTATCTGGTTGTGGTGAGGGATAACAATATGTTGAAAGGTCTCGATGGGTGTTAGCCAAATACAACAATAGAATAATGAAAGACACTAAGGCATGGGGACCCATTGGACCCCACTTTAAGTCAATCTAATAGTGCTATGAGGATCACCACGTGGATTTCATGTGGTAGATGGCGGGCTCTGCATTGAACTAACATCATCACTCACTCAGATCTGATGATCCTACCATATGGGGATGTCAAAAGGTAAAACAAGGCTAAGGGGTTGGATGAGCATTGGTTGGATGTAATGGAAAGGTAATGAATTCCACCATGTTGAGTAGGCCTAATGGGAAGTGTGCTAAATTGACATGGATGTACCATGGAGGCCTGACAAGGACCATGTGGATGCCACATGGAAATTCATTGACAATGTGGCCTAACATAATTGACCAGACTTCTAATGGGCATAACTTTTGATCTGGGGTTAAGATTAAGGTAAAATTTATATCATCGGGAAGCTCTCAACGACCTGAACGTGATGGTGGTTTTTTTTTTGTTTAGATTTGAAGGATTTAGGAAAAGATGTTTTTGTAACCCCATATCCATAATAGACCTTGGGATTTAGGTTAAAGAAAACAATTAACACCTCTCACATCTTGAGATGGGACAAAGGGGTGGGAGGGAGTGTTACTTTGTGTTATCAGAGCAAAGGTTCAACATTGAAAATTTGGGGATAAAATTTAGAGACTCTGATACATAACAGTATCATAGTAAAGGTTCAACACTGGAACATTGGGGATAGAAAAGGTTCAACATTGGGACTTTGGGAATAAAATTTAGAGACTTTGATATAAAGTGGTATAAAAAAAAAGGTTAAACATTGAAACTTTGGGGATAAAATTTGAGGGCTTTGATACAAAGTGATATCAGAGAAAATGTTAAACATTGGACCTTTGGGGATAAAATTTGAGGGCTCTGATACAAAGTAATATCAGAGAAAAGGTTCAACACTGGATCTTTGGGGATAAAGTTAGAGACTCTGATATAGAGTGGTATTAGAGCCCGGGTACAACACTCGGAATGGATGGGCCTTAAATGAGAAAATCTATAGCTCTATTACATAGTGATATTTAAAAATAAAGGTTCAATATTAGAGCTTTCGAAATAAAACTTAGGTGAGAGAGATGGATAAAATGTAAACTATTGTTTTAATTGCTAAATATATATTGAATATTGGACTTATAATTGATGTGGATATTAACATTGATGAAATGCTAAGGTGATATTTTTTTTCTAACTTGCATATTAACATGGGATTGAGTTCACAACCAACCTCAAAGCTACATTCTTAAGTGCAGATATGCCAAGGTGATGAGTGAATATGTTTATTTATTTACCCTTGATTTAATTAACAGTTGAGTGAAGACACAAATTTATAGTAAGGAAATAAATTAATGAGTAGTAGAATGGTGCAATACAAAACAAATAGATCCCAACATAATCAGGAAGGGGGCATGATTAGGAGGATTGAAGAAAATTCCCCTAACTGGATGGACACCCTCATAAGCTTAAGGGCTGAATTGAGAAGCTATAAGGCAAACAATGAAATGATTGTTAGAGCTTAAGAGAAGAAAAATTAATTAAATGCATTGTTTTTGCAAATCCTACCAGTTCTGCAAAAGAAAATTCAGCTTGAGCTTGGTGTTGAAATTCTAAGACAAGTACGACAAAATACAAATTTTTGCTAGGTAATTACTTCCTAATGATTTTCAACTAGTATTTTATGCCATTGTTATCATTAAATAATTACACTTCATAAAATATCAATAGTAAATACAATGGAATCAATAAATATCACATAAAGACAACAATGCACAAAAGAGACAATATTTATAACATGGGAAACCCAGCCTTGGGAGAAAACCCAACAAATTTTCTTTGAATAAAGTATTCTTCATCGAGGTTTATAAATAAAAAATTTGTCTAGAAATATTTGCCAATAATCCAAGTAAAATACCAATCAAACTTGGTGAAAAAAGGAGTTGGTAACAGTTGGTTAAACTGACCAAAAATCAGAAATTCAACTCTAGTCAACTCAGTCGGGTCAAATTGGCCTACGGGGAAATTTTAGCGCTATGGTCAACTCTATAGTCTATGGTCAACAATCCCCACGTGCGGCCCTACTACTATCAACTCTCAGCAAAAATAGTTTGGTCAAATTGAGTCAAATTTCGGTCAAATCTCCTTCATAAGTGCAACCAAGATAGAGATAGAAAATGAGGAAAAGATGATCTCCAAACTGATTTCTCCTTTTTCTCAGACTTGCTCTCATTGGTGATCAAATGAGATGTCACATCATTTATTTATACATGTTAAAGGGGTGTGACAACCCAAGAGACACATCCCTTCACTGGCTAGCTGACCCATCTTCATTTTGGGTCGACTTGTCTTCTTCCTAGGCCAACTTGTAGTCATTTGGGAAAAGATCCCAATGCTACAAAAAAATCAGAACTCCCTATTAGCAAGGGAGGTATTTTCCATAACTAAAAAAAAAAATTCTCATTGGCTAAAATTTATCCTTCTCAAGAAAAGTTCATGAACTTGCTATGTTGATGTAGTGTCTCCTCACATGAACGTCAATAGATATAGATCATTCCATCCTGGAGAAACCAATGCGAATATCTTGGGCCATTTTACTCTAGCCAAATAAACATGGCTCCATGGGTAAATGTATTAATCTCTGCTGGTCAAATCAATGTGATGCAACCAACTCAACATGGCTTCTTAGGAGAAGGTCTACCCTTGGGTCATTCATCCCTGGCCAAATTAACATGGCCTAGCCAAATCAACACAACTTCTTAGGTGAATGAATCATTGTTCCCTATGAAATAAACATGACCATATGGATGTCAAATCAAAATGGATCAAATGGAATAATGTCTGCCCTATGTTGTTATTGCCCTGGGTCATTCATCCCTAGCAAAATCAACATGGTTGTATTGGTGAATGTATCATTCCCCCACTAGTCAAACCACCATGACCTCATGGGAGAATGTATGCCCAATCCTGCAAATAACATCAACGCTCCCTCTCTGAGAGGGATACATTATGCATCATGCCATACTTATCTTTGAAGTATAAAAACTTTGCTCAAGACAGAGGCTTGGTGAGAATGCTTGTAATTTTCTCGTATGTGGATATGTACTAGAGCTCAACTAATCCATTTTTCACCACATCTCGGATGAAGTGATATTTGATCTCAATGTGCTTACACCTATCTTGAAATATTAGATTCTCCAAAAGCTTAACACAATTTTGATTATGTTAGAGTCAATATATGCATACTGCCATTAGTGATCAAAACTCCTCTTTTATATCATATTAGTGTCACATGTTGAAGTTTTTATCATTCCACCTAGGTCCTCATGGAAAAATTTACTCACTGATGGTAGCCTAAGTCAAAATCCCACTCTCCCTCAAAAAATCAATATTTGTTGGCCCACCTTCTTGTGTCTTACTGAGCATACATTTATTATAAAAGCTCATTTCATCATGTCTTGTGTCAATCAAGTCTACATGAAGTCTGGTTATTCAAGGTCCCATTAGGTCACTAGGTTTCATTCCTCCAAGGTACAATAAAACACCATTCACGACATAAGGCCAAAAAAATCATGAGAGTGAAATAAATAATATCCCTTTTTCATTCAAAGAGGATTTGCAAACATGTAACTATGGTTTCTCGAGCTCTAATTTTCATTCCAAAGTATGAGTTTTGTTTCAAGATTGTAATTTTATTTCAAAAAGAGAGATGTAATATTTTTATTTATTTATGTAATTTATGTCCATTATATGTAATAAGTTACTATTCCTAAGTTGTTCACTCAAACTCTATGTTCCAACTTCATCCAAGCAAAATTCAAGAGTAAAGATTGCCAAAACTCCAACATCATCCACCTGCAAAGGAAAAAGTCAGAAAGGAAATTAGCAAAGATGTCAAAAAGGGGAAATGAAGCATTATAAAGTGGGTTTTAAAGTTAAAATATCAAATTCACTCAGCTATAAAGGACTTCTCAGCTTCAAACTCAGCTTCATTTTCCTCCTACCATTGATTGAACAAACCCCAACAGACCCTTTTCACAATTATGGGTGAAAATTGGCAAAACAGAGCAAGCGTTGCACGTTCTCTTCTGGCGCTGCATGTTCTCTTCATGCATTGTGCGTTTACACGGTGTTGTGCATTCCCTTAAGGCATTGCATGTTCCCTTAAGGCATTGCGCACTTGTCTAAGGCATTGCGTACTCCCCATTGGCGCTACACGTTTGTCTAGGAAGGCTACAATCACCTCCTCAACTCCACCAAAGTGCATTTGACCTCCAAACAAGTAAGTAACAGCTAAGGATAGTGTGTTTCTTCTTCCTTAAGTCACTCCCAAAGTGTTTTAAAGGTTTAATTGAAGATTTGGTGTTCGTCCTATATCTAACCCTTAGATCTCCCCCAAAAATACCCTTGCACTATAAATTACTTTTATACATTCCCCTACACCTTTATTCCCTTTCCCTAAACCTTTTATCCCAAATACCCTCTAAACCTTTGTCCCAAAACCCTAAGTCCTAGGTGCCACAACTACCTAGGCTCCCAAAACCCCTAAATTGCAAACAATTCCCCCCATCTCAAAAGCTATCATACTAGTACCCTATATTCTCCTCCATTACATATATCCATTCACCCATCTCCTTCATATTTACCCTTCCCCATTTCCTATTCCCAAAAAACTACATTCCCACTACCTTATACCTCCCTAGGGTTTGATATTAAACACCATGGCAGATGAGGAATACAAACCACACGATGAGGAAGAGGAAACAGATAGAGAAGAAACATAGGTCAAGAAAACATGCAAAGGAGGAAAGATACACAGATTTGAGCCCACAGATCTCAGAGAACCCTTGGCGTCTCCTATGGTTGTGACATACTTCAAATATATAGGGTGTTATGATTTCTGTGAGCAAGTTCAAGAAGTCCAACACCATCCTTATTTGACTAGGCTCCTCATATCTAAACTCCAAGACAACCAAGTCACTCTAGCAGGTATCGATTTTACTTTATCTACTGCCATTATATCAAGTGCCACTAGAATCCCAGATGTTGGGGAGAAATGGTTTAAATAAGGTGATTTGGAGAGACATTATTATGAGCCTTACATGAAGCCAAGGTACGAAAATGAAAGAATGGGTCATTTTCCTTTTTCACACCTCCTTGACAAATATGCCCCAATGATGAAGATTATCATGAAATATTTTTCATGTGAAGATAGATTTTCTATGCTTTATTCCTATCACATCTGGCTTTTAAGTGATGCAACCAACTCAATATGGCTTCTTAGGAGAAGGTCTACCCTTGGGTCATTCATCCCTGGCCAAATTAACATGGCCTAGCCAAATCAACACGACTTCTTAGGTGAATGAATCATTGTTTCCTATGAAATAAGCATGACCATATGGATGTCAAATAAAAATGGATCAAATGGAATAATGTCTGCCCTATGTTGTTGTTACCCTGGGTCATTCATCCCTAGCCAAATAAACATGGTTGTATTGGTGAATGTATCATTCTCCCACTAGTCAAACCACCATGACCTCGTGGGAGAATGTATGTCCAATCCTGCAAATAACATCAACACTCCCTCTCCGAGAGGGATACATTATGCATCATGCCATACTTATCTTTGAAGTATAAAAACTTTGCTCAAGACAGAGGCTTGGTGATAATGCTTGTAATTTTCTCGTATGTGGATATGTACTAGAGCTTAATTGTTCATTTTTCACCATGTCTCAGATGAAGTGATATTTGATCTCAATGTGCTTACACCTATCTTGAAATAATAGATTCTCAAAAATCTTAACACAACTTTGATTATGTTAGAGTCAATATTTGCATACTGCCATCAGTGATCAAAACTCCTCTTTTATATCATATTAGTGTCACATGTTGAAGTTTTTATCATTCCACCTAGGTTCTCATGGAAAAATTTACTCACTGATGGTAGCCCAAGTCAAAATCCCACTCTCCCAAAAAATCACTATTTGTTGGCCCACCTTCTTGTGTCTTACTAAGCATACATTTATTATAAAAGCTAATTTCATCATGTCTTGTGTCAATCAAGTCTACATGAAGTCTGGTTATTCAAGGTCCCATTAGATCACTAGGTTTCATTCCTCCAAGGTCCAATAAAACACCATTCACTGCATAAGGCCAGAAAAAGCATGAGAGTGAAATAAATAATATCCCTTTTTCATTCAAAGAGGATTTGCAAACATGTAGCTATGGTTTCCCGAGCTCTAATTTTCATTCCAAAGTATGAGTTTTGTTTCAATATTGTAATTTTATTTCAAAAAGAGAGATGTAATATTTTTTATTTATTTATGTAATTTATGTCCATTATATGTAATAGGTTACTATTCTTAAGTTGTTCACTCAAACTCTATGTGCCAACTTCATCCAAGCAAAATTCAAGAGTAAAGATTGCCAAAACTCCAGCATCATCCACCTGCAAAGGAAAAAGTCAGAAAAGAAATTAGAAAAGATGTCAAAAAGGGGAATGAAGCATTAGAAAATGGGTTTTAAAGTTAAAAGATCAAATTCACTCAGCTATAAAGGACTTCTCAGCTTCAAACTCAGCTTCATTTTCCTCCTACCACTGATTGAACAAACCCCAAGAGACCCTTTTCACATTTCTGGGCGAAAATCGGCAAAACAGAGCAAGCGTTGCGCGTTCTCTTCTGGCGCTGTGTGTTCTCATCATGTGTTGTGTGTTTACCCGATGTTGCACGTTCCCTTAAGGTGTTGCACGTTCCCTTAAGGCATTGCGCACTTGTCCGAGGCGTTGCGTACTCCCCATTGGCGCTGCGCATTTGTCTAGGAAGGCTACAATCACCTCCTCAGCTCCACCAAAGTGCATTTGACCTCAAAACAAGTAAGTAACAACTAGGGATAGTGTGTTTCGTCCTCATTAAGTCACTTCTAAAGTGTTTTAAAGGTTTAATTGAATATTTGGTGTTCACCCTATATCTAAACCTTAGATCTCCCCCAAAACTACCCTTGCACTATAAATTCCTTATATACATTCCCCTACACCTTTATTCCCTTTCCCTAAACCTTTTATCCCAAATACCCTCTATACCTTTGTCCCAAAACCCTAAGTCCTAGGTGCCACAACTACCTAGGCTCCCAAAACCCCTACATTAAAAAGAATTCCCCCCATCTCAAAAGCTATCATACTAGTACCCTATATCCTCCTCCATTACATATATCCATTCACTCATCTCCTTCATATTTACCCTTCCCCATTTCCTATTCCCAAAAAACTACATTCCCACTACCTTAAACCTCCCTAGTGTTTGATATTAAACACCATGGCAGATGAGGAATACAAACGACACGGTGAGGAAGAGGAAACGGTTAGAGAAGAAACAGAGGTCATGAAAACATGCAAAGGAGGAAAGATACACAGATTTGAGCCCACAGATCTCAGGGAACTCTTGGCATCTCCTATGGTTGTGATATCCTTCAAATATATAGGCTGTTATGATTTCTGTGAGCAAGTTCAAGAAGTCCAACACCATCCTCATTTGACTAGGCTCCTCATATCTAAACTCCAAGACAACCAAGTCACTCTAGCAGGTATCACTTTTAATTTATCTACTGCCATTATATCAACTGCCACTGGAATCCCAGATGTTGGTGAGAAATGGCTTAAACAAGGTGATTTGGAGAGACATTATTATGAGCCTTACATGAAACCAAGGTACCGAAATGAAAGAATGGGCTATTTTCCTTTTTCACACCTCCTTGATAGATATGCTCTAATGATGAAGATTATCATGAAATATTTTTTATGTGAAGATAGATTTTCTAGGCTTTATTCCTATCACATCTGGCTTTTAATGCATTTCACTAGGGTAAAAATGCTCAATATACCCTACTATCTTTTTCGGAGTGTTGAGAAGATAACGTACATTGCCCAAAAATGGGAGTATAAAGATCAAATGAAGAGTATCTTTCATCATTCCCTCATTAAAGTCATAGTCCTTTATCATCTCAAGGAACTCAACATTGCATGGAGTACCTTCATAGCCAATCCCATATTCACTCATTCATCTACTCAGAATGTTCAAAGTATCCCTTCATCATCTCATCCTTCCACCTCCATTCCTCCATCTCAGCCCATAGATCATTCATCCTCATCTAATCAGTTAGCGTCACCATCACCTCCATCATCACCATTTCATGAGCATATTCATTCACCTAAAAAAGATGAAATCAGATAGCATGAGCAGATTGAACAAGTTGAGGTCATCAAGCCTAAAGGGGCTGATTTGAGCACTTTGACACACACTTTTCAGAGAGGCCATAGGTAGGTATTTTCCCCACATATTGTGGGAGGGGCCTTGCCTTCTTCATCAGCAAAGCAAGTACAGAAGTGCAAGGAAAAGATGACAAAGGCAGAGATCAAACATGAGGAGGAGGACCTCCATGAGATAGAGCAGGATTTTTCCTTAGTTGACCTAAGTGAGCATGATGATAGTGAGAGCACAAGCATTGTCATCAAAGAAAATGATGCACTCATCAGGGAGCTCCATATCAACTTACAGAGGGAAAAATACATCATCTCATATTATGAGCAAGAAAACAAACAGTTTTAGGCCAAACATCAGGTCATGGAGATTCAACTCATCAAGGCAAAGAGGGAGGCTAAAAAGGATAAGGCTTTACTTGATGAAGCATATGGAGAATATGGTGACCAGCTGGAGGAACAGGTGCCAAGAAGAAGGCCAAGGACTAGAGGCCTAAAAAGAGCATTAGAGCTAGAAAAACAGAAAGAAGCTGAACTAGCTAATGAGCTCACCCTAAATGAACAATTTTCCGGAATGATCAATGAGAATCGGGAGCATTGGATTGAGACGGTGAACAAGCATCTTGAAAATCTCCTAGACAAGGCCAAAATATACAATAACATTCAGAGAAGGATGGCACAGTATTATTGCCAAAGAAACCAAATAGCAAGGGCAAATCTCAAGGTTGCGAAGGAAAAAATTGAAGCCCTAACTCACCAAGAAGAGAAGAAGAACCTTGATATACTTGCAGAGGCTTCACTCCATGCCTAGCCACACCAAAAATCACCTCCATGACCAATTTTGAAGTCTCTTGCTCATTTTTTGTAATATTGTCTTTTCTGTGTTTTTTGAGGCAATTTCATATCAGCTGCATGGTCAAATGCGCAACGCCCTAAGCACTGCGCACTTTTTTGGGACACTTTTTGAAGGAACGAAAGCCACCAATGGATTCAAAAGGACTAATACATCTTGGAAAACCATGTTTCTATCCCTAGAATGAAAAACTAGCAGGTGAAAAAAGAAAAAAACTACCAAAAAATCATGTTTCTGCCTCATTTTTGGACCAGGCGCTGCACGTTTGACTAGTCTTGGAAGAATTGAGTTTTGGGGGGTCAAATCAAGCCCACTTTGAAAAAAAGGAATTTTTAGAGACTAGATCGGATAAGCTTTCCAATGAGTTATCCTGGGCTCCATTTTTACATCGGGAAGATAGGAAAACGTGGGTTTGAAGCTAGCGCTGCGCATTTGACAGTTCGCCTAGTTTTTCACTGTTCTTCTCCAAATTTGATTTTTACCTATGGGAAATCAATATTTTACTGTTGTAATTCATATTATTGATGTAATTATCATGTTTTTACTCTTACCTAGGGTAATTACATTAGGTAAATGGCCTCCATGAGATGTAATGGATCAATTTACTTAAGTTAGGGATGAGCCACTTTGACCACCCTACACTCTAGCTATCAGTTCAATTTTTATTGTAACTGATCCTCCTCTCATGGATTCTACCCTTGAGGCTAGGATGAGTTGATTTAAGGCCTATATCATGTAGTTTCTCAATCATTCTACAGGTTGGAATCAATTGGATGTTGTACTAGTTTTTTAGACTTTGGCATGGAATATATTGGATGAGTTGTGGCTATTTTGGAGGGATTCCTGTGGCATGGTATTTTTATATTGTTTCTTATTCAGTTACATGTGTGTGAATGTTTTGTATCTTCCATGATCCATTTCACTTCTAAATATGTTTTATTTTTAAGGTGTGATAAGAAAAATTCATCTTCTATGCTCTATTTTGCGAAAATCATCATAATTTGTTTCATTTCTTCAGTTTAAAAAGAATTCATGTTTTCCATGCTCTTTTTAGCAGCTCATCAATCTAAACAATTTCATTGCTATACTACAAAGTGTTAAAGTACTTTCCTACCTTGCCACATCATATGTCTGCAATTCTGATTTTCTTTTTCCCTAACATAGTTCACTCTCTCACCTAATTCACTCATCTAGTGACTACCCCAATCAAATCAAATCAAATGACCTATGCACTTTATACCTAGCCTAAAACCCTAATCCATCTAGCCCTCTTGGTTTTTATCCTTTGGAGAGATCCTTCTCCGGCTTGGTAGGGCTAGCAACCAAGTCAAAATATTGGTCCGTGGTTACCTCAGCTAGACTCTTCCTCAGCCGTAGAGATCCACAGGAGTGATAACATACTGGCACCATTTCCGGAGAATGAAAGGTTCATTCTCCATGGGTGTACGACTAGTTTTCATTGGATTTTGGTCCTTTGGATGATGGGACTGAGTTTCATAAAGGCTGATTCCATAATTTCAGTGTTGAGATTTTAGAGCTGGCCTCGAGGAGACAAACAAGACAAAATTCCACATCCTGATCCAGTTGATTGAGTCGAAGACAATCAGAGCTTGTTCAAAAAGCGAAGAAGGTTACAAATCATAAGTTCAATCAAACTTCATTCCATTGGTAAGCTCTTGATCATTACCAATTTAACATTTCTCTATTGAAGACTTTCCTTTGAAGATATCTTTGTTCAGCTCAAAGTCTTAGGTCTTTTACCTCATATAGTCTGTGACCCTATTAAGATACTGGCTTTGAAAAGATATACTAGGTCAAACCCTAACCCAAATCCTCCTTCTCCGGTTGATGATCCTGAAATATTGTTAAGAAAGCCTAAAGTCCCTTTCCCCGAGACTGAAAGCACAAAATTGGAAAGGACCACTTCCTTGAGGATATTCCTTTTGACATTAAATTTGAGCTATCACTATTTCATTCGAAATATTAGTCTTATCTTACAGAAGAATTTGTTGATCCCATAAAGTTTACTAATTGTTGTGGGGAAAAATGCCTATGCAGGACGATCCTATCCACCTAAGGTGTGACAGTGCCTTAGCAACAAACAGATACAGCTATTCTGGTTTCTTCCTTTATGAAATGTGAAAGAGGGGAGATCGATAGACTTACCGTTGTCTTCCGTTTGTCCCTCGATCTAGATCCTCTTCTCTTTGGGTGTTCACAACTACTTGCCTCCTCGCTTGCTCAAGAGAACAGCTACTTGATTCCCACGAGATCACAAGAGAACAAATACCTGTGACAAGAGAACAGCTACTTGCGATAAGAGAAGAACACAACACAAAGGCAGATATTCATATTCACAAATGATTCAGGATTAGAAGTAAATCAAATACACTAATGCAATCATACAAATACACCAGTATATAGGAGAAAACCAAGATAGATTTATTGATTGATAACAAGGTTCAGGAAGAGATACAACCCAGAGGGCTCCAATCCAGCATCTCCTTCCCAGCAGAATGGAATTCCTTCTTCAGCTCCCTTCAAAGCATTAAGCACCCAATGTTTCCAGTCTCAAACCAACAGCAATTCTTTGCAATAACAAAATTCCAGCCTCTAGATCTCATGGAGTAGATATCTATATATAGTTATTTTGGAGAGAGGATGAGTCAGCTTGAGATCTGACTAGTGTCCTCTCCCTCTCTCAGTTCTTGAGTCCACTTGGAGGTTCTTGCTTCCACTTGGAGATTTGGAACCTCTTACTCATCACCAGTCGAATTCCCTGAGGCAAGTGTCATTTTGGAAGCTTCCTGAGCATTGACACATTGAGGAATGAGCCTGCCACTTGTCCAAACTCGCTCAGCGCGGGTAGCTAGTGTTGGAGTTGACATTCAACGCAGGTAGCCAGTGTAGCAGTTGACATTCAGCGCAGATGCTCAGTGGAGCAGTTGACATGATCCTGAATTGACTTGTTTTTGAGTGGTTTAAGGTGGAGAACTTCTGTGAATTGCTATGGTTAGTTAGCCTTGTTCCTCTAGGGGTAGGAACAACATGTTTAGGGACTTTGGATCCCTTAGATTATGGACATTTCATGCTCAATGTTGTAAGGCACAAAAATGTTTATAACAATTGCCCCCTAAAGTATGAGGCCGTTTATCGGGTGAAATGCTTTATCCAGGAGGGTTCGAAGTTCATCCATTTGCTGGGAGGAGACCTGTAATAAGATACAATACAATACATTATGATTCATACTGCTTTCATGATCTAGATGAGGCGGGCATTCCCATGCTCAGCTTTATAAATTCATTTTTGTACATAGAACATACGATCGTCTGATGGTAGACTGATAATTTTGGCAAAATTATCATCCTTTGAGTAGGATGATCATCTGCTGCAATGATGTACATGTCAAATTTCTTTATCTTTCCTGAATATATATCGCAGCCTGGATGGATGAAACTAGATTCGGGGTCTTCAAACTCGTTCGATCTTCACTCTAATTACAAGTCGATCCATGTGAGAATTGCGCTGAAGTCGAACATGGAATGACATTGCTTGATTACCGGTCAATGATGTAAACCGTTAACAAGCGCGAGAGGAATCACCGATAATGATAATGACCCTCAAGGTACTGCAGTACAATTCACGTGGTGTGAATAAAGGACTTGGCGTCGAACACCACGCAAAATCTTCTGGTCGAAGGTCATTGATGTATGCCTGTCGCCGGAAGTGAGAAACTTGCCATTGAGGCATGCAAGCTTCAAAGTACTGAAGGGGTTGTTCCTAGATCAACTTCTTGGATAATGAGCTGATGTCGACAAGAAGCGATCCGTCAAAGGAGGGCCTTGATGAATCCCACATCAGTGACACGGAACGGAGCTAATGATTTTAATGGAGGTGAAAACGATCTGTGACATATGATTCAGGGTGGCGGTCATGAATGGATGAAGGATAATGTATGGCAGTGGATGGGACCCGGTTGACTCTTTCTGAACGACTTCTCTTGAACATATGGCGACACTGATGCGATGGATCGGTAGCATTACCCCAAATATGGATGGTATGGCGAGACCATGGTGATGTGACCAGTGAATGAGACAACCCAACCCGATTGTGGTACGGAGGAAAAGTGTCATGTTCAAGAGCGACCTGCTACCATCAAAGTTTTCTCGATTTTCTCCCAATTTTTCCCCAGTCATTGCTGACCAGTACCTCTTTATTTTTGTCAAGCTTGAGGAGGATAACATATGCTTGTTCTATAACCTGCCCTTCGGGCAAGCCCATCGCTATGTTTTAACGAGTCTAGCGATAGTGAAACTCGTTCTCGTCTAAAGACAAGTTTGTCGCTATTTAGTGGTTTAACGAGTCTAGCGACAAGGATAACTCGGTCCTTTTCATTTTTAGAGAGTCTGAAAAGGTACGTAAAGTTAACTCCAAAAGTCCTTTTTCGTCATCTAATCCCTTAAGTCCGAAAAAGTATAAAACAATACAGAAGGGATGAGTTTTCGATAGTTTTAACGAGCCGAACAAAACAAGCGCTTGATCTTTTTGTGCAATAATCCCTCAGGTCCAAAAAGATTAAAATCTAGAGGAGGGATAGCACTTCCGGTCGCTTTAACAAGCTGGAAGGCCAAAACTCGGCAATCTTTTCATATTTTACGAGTCAGTTGAAAAGAGCTTAAAGAAGACTCGTCTTCTGAGGAACGAGTGATGAACAGGGTTAGCAGCTGATTCCAGGTACAGGTTGGAATTTTCCAATCACGGCAGTGTCACAAGGATGGCTAGGTGAAATAACTCTTCGCAGCTGTTCCTCAAACTGGGTAAGCAATCATATGGAGGTAAACGATCGACCAAATGAAAAGTGGAGGTGACGGTGTAAACACGACCAAGGATTTTATGGCTGATAAGGTTACGTACACAATGGTTATTTTACCGGTAATGGGTTCATTTTTTAAAGAGCTTGAATGCGCCAAAACACTGCTCAAGCTTATGTTTATTTTTTAACGAGCATGAATTCCGCGTTAAAACTGTTCGGATCTTGCGTTTATTTTTTAACGAGCATGAACTTTATGCTAAAACTGCTCGTTTATACCAGTCATATGATAATAGTGTCTCATTGGAGATGCTATTTTTTATGGAGCTTCATCTCACGTAAGCTTTGCCCCAGATCCTTTCTTTATGCAAGTTCGGAAATCCTACGAGTTTAAAGGGTTAGAGGTCCTAAAAATTTAAAAAAATAAATAGTTGCCCCTCGCTTGCACTCCAAAAGGTTTGCATGCCCCCAGGTATAAAACAGAATTTCAAGGTTACCTCTACTTCTCTTCCGCCAAAACATTTGTTTTAACGAGAGAGGCTTACCTCTTTCAGGTTACCCAAAGATTGTCTCGTTAATCTTTCAAACAAAACATTTCCTCAGCAATGTCTACCGAAATAGACAAAGGTGAGAGACTTCGTCTGTCAACTCACATAACTTTGACAAGAGAATCTTATTCTAGAACAACCCTCTTCCTAGACGGACGGGGTACGGACTAGTCATATTCTCCCGCGGAAACCTACCCTATACCCAAAGTTTCCCTGCTGAAGCAGGCCAGGACGCATGCCCCCTGGGTTCCAGTCATATCCTCCCGGATTACTCGCGCTCATCAGGAGGACGGACCGTGGGTTGAGACACTTCTTGCGTGAATAGACCATTTAGGGATGGTTCATGACTACTTGCGATGCGTGATCCGGGGAATGAAAGTTGGTCCACGAGCTTGACCATTCTTCCTCCGTGCAGAAAACACATTACTCTAAAGAGTGATGAGACGATGGCTCCCATGCAATATATGTAGTCTCGTCCAAGGAGTAGGTTATAATCCAAGGGTCCTTGAACGAACATCACGTTCATTTGAACGGTCTTCCCTTTCAATGTTATGGGCACATTGGGGAGGATCCCTAAAGGTCGACTGGTTCCCTTATCAAAGCCTGATAGATTTCTCATTTCAGGAAAAAGCACAGGCGAACCAAGCGCTTTCCAAGCAATAGAGGAAAGGATACTCACAGATGCCCCTTCATCAATAACTGTACCAGCCATTACCATTCTGTATATTTGGACAATGATTCTGAATGGTATGCTAGCTAGCAAGCGGGGTCTGCCTAGTTGGTTCCAGTCGAAGGACACAACCAGGTTGCTTGGTGGTGGGACTGAGTATACGGCCGGATAGCACTCTGATGAACTTCCTTCCTGCGATAAAGGAATGGTGGCATTGCCCCCTTGATCATCGGAGTCAGTGCTGATGAAGAGAATTTGGACGGTGTCGTCTTTATTCTCCTTTGTGATGGTGTCATTCGAAGATAGATCCTCTGAAGGCAAAACCGGGTCAACTGTCGTTTCAACCTTTAGACTTTCGTCAGGTATGGATTCAGACGGTTCAGCTTCAATTACAGGTGCTTCGGCTGACCACCTGGGCGGGTCAGCCAGGTTCTCAACTAGTGAGGGACTTGGCAGGAGTCTTTGATATCCAGGAGGGAGATGCGCTCGTAAAATCGGGCGATCTTCCAGAACTCTTTTTGCCTCATCTAAGAAGGGACAACGGTGGATGGCGTGATCGCCTTCACACAGTCTGCAGGGAAATTTAGCTTTCCCACTCTGTCCTGGGGCTTCACTCCCACTAGTTGATGGTGAGCAGTCGACATGGCTATCAGAGGTCGATGCTACCGAATTGTGCAAACGGGGGGACCAGTCCCTTAATATCCGGGGGATACAGGGACAATCTCTATGGAAGTGGTCTCCCTTGCATATGACGCATGGCGATTTAGGCCTTACGAGTGCTGTGTGTGGATTTTTGTTAAATGACACTTGTTTGCCCCCAGTCGCCTTAGGCTCCTTCTTCTTCTTTTCTTTCTTCTTCTTCTCCTTCTCCTCCTTAGGAACCCGGTTTTTTGTTCGACCAGTTCCGTCAAGCGAAGAGGAAGGAGGGGAGGAAGATGAAGTGGAAGGCTGGGAGGCAACTCTTGTCTGATCTAACTGTTGACTCGACTGTTCAGGAATGGTGGTATTCTGAACGACATTGGTTGAAAAGAGCCAGACTGGTAGGCCAATTGCCAGTCCTGGAAGCGACAATGTGGCCATGTGGGGCGCACCAACATCTCCCCAAGAGGAGAAGGGACTAGGATTTCCACCAAGAGGAATTCCTTGGTTGGTGTGCTCCATCTTTTCAACCTAAAGATCAACGCAGGATTAAAGGGTGATTGTTCCGTTTAAAATAAATTGTTAATGACGCTTTAGACACAACTTGCTTTTTCACTTTTAAAGAGTCGAGAAAAAGCTAAAGATGACTCTAGTCTCCTTCGATGTTTTAACGAGCCCGAAGTGACAAATGCTCGGATGGACTTTTTCTGTTATAGAGTCTTAAAAAGGCCAAAAGAAACTGCTCTAGAGATCTAGGCAGAGGGTGTGCCAAACTTTTCGCAAAACCGCAGAATACTTTTTAAGGTACGGGCGGTCGATCTTCGTGAATGCTATGTTCACTGCATTGCGATCAGTAGGGCGGCCGACACGGCTTCCTAAGGATAAAGGATATATGCCTATAGGGGTCTCCCAATATATACGCGACGGTACGTGGGAGCACAATCCGTACTAGCGCTATCGTCCCTCAGGAGGAATCACCCACCTTCCACGAGATCGACAGTCACTAGGCTTAACGACGCCGGAACACGTCTCTAGCCTAGACCTCTATGTTGTGCGTTATGTTGCAAAGCGTTGTTAGGTTCATTCAGTTTATTTTAAGTTGATCTTTTTTAGAAGTTTGCCTTTCAGGATCACCACGAGATGTATGATACAAATTCCTAAATGCAGTCTAAGATGATAAGCAAGCTTTATTATCTTTTCAACTTTGAAAATCCTAGCTACTAAGGGAAAAGAAAGACACTATCTTTTCTCAAAGAGCAATCAGCACACTCTAATGCACTCTTCCTAAATCCAACATGCAAACTATCAAATGCAAAATGCACAATGCAGGTGTTTGTTTTCCGTTTTCTTAGTATTAATGCCTACAAAGAAAGCTTTTTGTACAACTTTGAATTTGCTTTTAAATGATCAATATAAACAAGTTCACTTTTTCGAAATCAGAGAGGGTAGAAGAGATTACACTTACTTAACGATTTTCGAAATGAATACTTGTTTCGACACTTAAAAGAGACAAACTCAAACCAATAAGCAAAAGCAAATGTATAATCAACTGCAAATAGCCAATGAACTCTCTCCTAAGATCACAGTCAATCAGATCTGAATCAAGGGCTACAGGATGATTATTTCACTCATGCAAAGGAAAACTGTAAATGACGTAAAAACACATAAAAACACTCGCAGTCTTTTTGTACAAAAGGAGGCGGAATCTAAGCAAAGAAAAGGAGTTATCAGACTGGTACCTATGCTGGTTAAAGGCTGCAAAAAACAGAGATCAAAACAGGGCAACAGACAGCAGAGAACCCCAGCTGCACAAGGCTAAACTGGTTTAGCGCAAGTCCAACACTGTGGGTTTGACATTCAGTGCAGGTAGCCTTCACAGGACCTGCGTTGAAATGCAAACTTCCTTCACAGTGTCTGCGCTGAAGGAGAAACTCTCGTTTCCCCTTGGTTCTGGGTCATAAAATGCTCAAAAATCAACTGTTTCAGGCCAAATCAGAAACACAAGCAAGGTATAATCAAAGGGATGCTTTGAGAGGGTACTAAAGACTATCACAAAGGATCATCAAGTCATTTGTTAGTCCATTGTTCAGATCATAGACAAAATCCAGTGAAGGATCAAGGCAGCAACAGTCTACTTTGCAGAAGCATTTCGATTGTTGTTGTTGAGTCTATGAAGCAAACAATGATGTAAACACAAATAAAATGACCAAAGCAATCTCCCCAGCAGAGTCGCCAATTTGTTGTGGGGAAAAATGCCTATGCAGGACGATCCTATCCACCTAAGGTGTGACAGTGCCTTAGCAACAAACAGATACAGCTATTCTGGTTTCTTCCTTTATGAAATGTGAAAGAGGGGAGATCGATAGACTTACCGTTGTCTTCCGTTTGTCCCTCGATCTAGATCCTCTTCTCTTTGGGTGTTCACAGCTACTTGCCTCCTCGCTTGCTCAAGAGAACAGCTACTTGATTCCCATGAGATCACAAGAGAACAGCTACCTGTGACAAGAGAACAGCTACTTGCGACAAGAGAAGAACACAACACAAAGGCAGATATTCATATTCACAAATGATTCAAGATTAGAAGTAAATCAAATACACTAATGCAATCATACAAATACACCAATATATAGGAGAAAACCAAGATATCTTTATTGATTGATAACAAGGTTCAGGAAGAGATACAACCCAGAGGGCTCCAATCCAGCATCTCCTTCCCAGCAAAATGGAATTCCTTCTTCAGCTCCCTTCAAAGCATTAAGCACCCAATGTTTCCAGTCTCAAACCAACAGCAATTCTTTGCAATAACAAAATTCCAGCCTCTAGATCTCATGGAGGAGAGATCTATATATAGTTATTTTGGAGAGAGGATGAGTCAGCTTGAGATCTGACTAGTGTCCTCTCCCTCTCTCAGTTCTTGAGTCCACTTGGAGGTTCTTGCTTCCACTTGGAGATTTGGAACCTCGTACTCATCACCAGTCGAATTCCCTGAGGCAAGTGTCATTTTGGAAGCTTCCTGAGCATTGACACATTGAGGAATGAGCCTGCCACTTGTCCAAACTCGCTCAGCGCAGGTAGCTAGTGTTGGAGTTAACATTCAACGCAGGTAGCCAGTGTAGCAGCTGACATTCAGCGCATATGCTCAGTGGAGCAGTTGACATGATCCTGAATTGACTTGTTTTTGAGTGGTTTTAGGTGGAGAACTTCTGTGAATTGCTGTGGTTAGTTAGCCTTGTTCCTCTAGGGGTAGGAACAACATGTTTAGGGACTTTGGATCCCTTAGATTATGGACATTTCATGCTCAATGCTGTAAGGCACAAAAATGTCTATAACACTAATACCTTCCCACCTCAAAGTCTTTTTTTAATCAACCTTCTACTGCTTCTCAGACTTCAAAACTTGAGCACGAGGTTTGGTCTAATTTTGAGAAACTTCAAAGCCTAGCTGATCAATTACAAATAACTGCTGAAAAGGCCTATATTTAGTATCAACTTGAAAGCTTATCTTCTACCATACCCCCTACCGTACCTCCGAAAACATCCATATCGCCACCTACATCTTCATCCCAACCAACAAAATCCATTGTAGTTCCCACTCAACATTCCCCAATAGTCATGGCAAAATTTGCACCCTTAGTATTACCTAGTCAATTGGCAGCTTTACCTCAGACCTATGGACAAAGACTTCCTCTTTTTGATGGCAGCCCAGGAGTCACAACACAGTACCATATTGATAAGATGGTTGATTTCATTGACTTAGAGGAGGTTGATGAAGATGATGCTAAAATGAGACTAATGGCTCAAAGTTTTTCTGGAGATGTCAAAAAATGGTTTCATGGTTTGGCAGCTGGCTCCACTGATACTCCTCAGAGTATAAATGAGTTGTTCTTAGCTAGGTGGCAGGAAAAGAAGAATCCATTGCAGATCTTGGTAGAATACAACACATTGAAAAGGAATCCTAACAAGATGGTTTAGGAATTCACTATAAGGTTTATTCAGATCTACAATTCCATTCCGGATAACATGAAATCTCCACCCAATTTGGCACTTCAACATTACCTGGATTCTTTTGATCCAGAGATGGCTTATCAGCTAAGGGAAAGAGATCCTGCAAATTTGGAAGAAATGAAAAATAATGAAATAAGTGTGGAAGCAAACTTGATGATTAAAAAGTCTCAGTTAAAACATGAGAAATCAGAAAAGAAAGTAACCATCAAAAAAGAACCTTCTTCTTCCACCAATCTTAAACTAGATGCGTTGATCAAAACCATGGAGAGAATGGCCGACCGGATGATAAATTCATATAGACCTTAGAAGCCACAAGTTAGAAATCCGAACTTCAGAGACAAGTAGCAACCTTAGTACATGATAAAACAAAGAGAGCAGAAAGATTTTGAAGCATCGACATCTCAGCAGCCAATTTGGACACCCTTGCAACAGAATTATGCTCAAGGAGAATTTGATGATGAAACAAACCAAATTGTCAAGGAAAATCAATTCTTTAGGGAATATTACCATCCCATTTTCTTGACGGAAAATGAGAAGTATTTCGAGAAAATGGAGGAACCTAAAGATGAAGACTACATACTGGAAAATGACTATGCATTCGAAACTCAATCCAATGATTATCAAAGAGGATACCTGAATGCCCTCAGCTCTCAACAGAAGCAATATTCTTTGAGGAATAGAGATGTCCCAATCACTCCCAATCAGAAAAGGACATCGCAACAGAAAGATACCCAACAAAAAACAAATCCTCAAGATGATAAAAGCAAAGGTAAAGAGTTGGCAGTAGCTAATCAAAGAAAAGTAAATCAGCCATCTACAAATAGTCCAAACAAGGATCATGATAGTCAAAAGAAGGATCAGACCCTAAGATATCTGCCTGAAAAGAGAGACAATGTCCAAAAAGAGGTAGACAAATCCAGATCATTCAATTTAGAAACTGAAATTTTAGAGTTGAAAGTGTCAATCCCTCTTACTGAACTTGTCAAAAATAGCCATTACAAGTCTGATATAGTTAAAATGTTAAAATTTGACCCTATGTCCAACATGGTTAATGTTGAAGATGACCAACATAAATTGAGTTTTGGTCCAGACATAGATGGTCAATCAAAAGATAGTGAGGTTCCTCTATTTTACCTCAGTTCAAGAATCCATTAGTACATTCCTCATAACTCCATGCTTGATTCCGGAGCCTCCCATAATTTAATTCCCAAGGCCATCATGGAAAATTTGGGTCTAGACATTACTCGTGAATACCATGACTTGTATTCTTTTGATTCTGGTAAGGTCCATTGTATTGGTCTACTCAAATGTTTGGTAGTATCCCTAGCCCGAATCTCGGAAAAGAATGTTTTAATGGATGTGGTGGTAGCTGACATACGACCATGGTTTGGGATGTTATTGTCAAGATCCTGGAGAGCGAAACTAAGAGGCACACTACAGTTAGAGTTCTCCTATGCCACCATCCTGGTTTTCGAGAAATTGAGGAAGTTGTACCGAGAAACCAAAATGAAATTAATGATAACTAGCAAGAAGAAACCCAATAATCATCCTATAAATGTTGTACATACAGATTTAGAGTCATTTATTTTATATAATGATAGTGGACTGAACGATGTAGATAGTCAACTTGTGGAAATTAAAGATGTACCAGAGATTTTCAATTGTATAAGGACAATTTCAGATCAGGAAAAAGAAAAGCTACCAAGTTCATATGAATAGCCATCGAACAAGGCAGAGAAAGGCTCAGAAAAACCATCAGAGAAGGTAATGGAAAATTCAGAATAGTCTGAAGAGAAAGTTAAGAAAATTGACCCAAAAGGGAAACGCGATTTACAGCCCTTGGAAGAGGAACATGGCCTTTGGACCATGGACTTTGATGGTGCTCTTGGGAAAGATGGAGCAAGTACTGGCATTTGGATTCAAAGTCCACATCATTAGCAAGGTGAGCTCCCTTGGAATGTTAGATTATGCTCATACAAGTTAGCTTTTGATTGCACTAACAATGAGGCGGAGTATGAAGCACTGATCAAAGATTTAAAGATCTTGAAAAGGTTATGTGCACGACAAATTTCTATGTATGGTGATTCAGAACTTGTGATCAAGCAAGTTAAAGGTGAATATCAAGCTCACCATCCATGAATGAAACAATATAGAAATGCATTTTTAGATATTCTTAGGATGTTTCCTGAATATACACTTTCAGTTGTACCAAGGAGTCAGAATCTTATGGCAGATTCATTAGCTACAGCTACAAGCAATTTCAAAATCCCCATTTTTTCAAATAAGAAATTTGAGATTCATGTGAAGCATCGATCCTCTGTTCCTGACAACTTGCGATATTTGCAAGTATTCTGGGATGACAAATAGGTGAATAACTTTCTTCAGAGTGAAGGAGTGTTTGAGAATTGTTCCATGGATGAATTTTATGGCAAATATGATCAAGTCATCGAGGCAACTCACGTTGATACACTACATCTGAAGCATAAAAATATTCTGAAAGCTCTTATACCTTTGGAAGACTTGTTTGATCAGGATGATGTAGCAAGGAAGCCTACATTGGTTCCTATAGAGAAAGGTGTCAAAGACATGAACATCAGAACAAAAGATAAACCAAAAATGATCAAGCTATCCAGATCATTATCTCCCGAGGTAAAAGAGAAATACATTCATTTACTATCTGAATTTTCTGATGTTTTCACGTGGGGTTATGTAGACTTGAAGGAGTATGATAATAAAATAATTCAGCATACCATCCCAATCAAGCTCGATCAAAAGCCCTTCAGACAAAAGCTAAGAAGGATTAACCCAAGACTACTACCATCCATAGAGAAAGAAGTTAACAGACTTTTCAAGGCGGGCATCATTGTTCCTATCAAATTTTCTGATTGGATATCAAATCTAGTTCTGGTGAGAAAGAAGACTGGGGAAATAAGGCTCTGCATAGACTTCAGAAAATTGAACAAAGTATCTCTGAAAGATAATTACCCACTTCCAAAAATGAACCATATCCTTCAGAGATTTGTTGGCGCTTCTCGACTGTCACTTTTGGATGGCTACCCCAGTGACAATCAAGTTTTAGTGCATGAAGATGATCAGGACAAGACAACATTCACCACACCTTAGGGCACATTCAAATATGCAAAAATTCCATTTGGTCTAAAAAATGCACTGGCCACTTTTCAGCGTGCCATGGACATAACCTTTTCAGATGAAAAAGATGTTTTCTTGGTTGTATACTTAGATGATGTAACAGTATTTTCACATTCAAATGATGAACATTTGCATCATTTAAGAGTCATTTTTCAGAAATGTAGAAAGTTTGGAATCTCTCTCAATCCGAAGAAAAGTTTGTTTTCTATGGAGGAAGGCAAACTTCTTGGCCACATAATTTTGAAGGACGACATCCAAATTGACCCTTCACAAGTAGAAGCCATTCAACAAATTGATTTCCCTCGCAGCAAGAAAGAAATCCAAGCATTCAATGGTAAGATGAATTTCTTACGCAGATTTATTCCTAATTTGGCTGAACATCTTAGAGAAATGACCAATATGTTGAAAAAGGATAATGAGGTGAAATGGTCCAAAGAAGCCCGCAAGTCCTTTCATGTGGTAAAGCTTGCCTTAACCACTACCCCTATTTTAATCAGTCCTGATTACTCCGATGATTTTATTATATTTTCTTTTGCTTCTGAGCATACCATGGTAGCAATATTAATGCAAAAAAGGGATAAAACCGAGCTGCCAATAGCATTTTTCAGTCGCAACATTAGGGATGTAGCCCTTAAGTACAACATCATTGAGAAACAGGCCTTGGCTTTGGTAAAGGCGGTCAAAGATTTCAGAGTTTACATTTTACATTCACATATTCTTACTTATGTGCCTAATGTAGCAGTAAAAGAAGTTGTTGTGCAGAATGACCCATAAGGTAGGAGAGGTAGATGGATAGCAGCATTATTAGAATATGATCTTGAGATCAAGGCTACCATACTGATCAAGGGTCAAGGCTTAGCCAAACTCATGGCCGAGTCAAACCTTCATGCTCTAGATATCAACCTTGTAGCAGCATTGTCTGACAATCAAGAAGAAGTGGATCTCATTCAGGTATCTGAAATCTTTCTATCATCCTCATGAAATTCTAAAATTATTTATGTGCTTCAACATCTAAATCCCCCTCTAGGCATGTCTAAGGCTAAGAGAGGTCATTGAAGTTGAAGGCTTCCAAATATTGTATTATGGACAACATACTTTATTGGAAAGGTCCTGGAGGTGTGTTGTTGAACTGTTTGACTGAAGATGAGTCTAAAGAAGTAATAAATGAATTTCACAAAGGATATTGTGGGGGCCACTTGTATTGGAAGACCATGACCAACAAAGTACTGAGAGCGGGTTACTATTGGCCTACACTTTTTGCAGATATCTACAAGGTAGTGATGAGTTGTCACGAGTGTCAAGTTTTCCAAGGTAAAAGAAAACTTCTTCCTTTGCCTCTACAACCTATATCAGTTAATGCACATTTTCAGTAGTGGGGCCTATATTTCATAGGTGATATCAATCCATCATCATCTGCACAACACAAGTGAATATTGATAGCCACAGACTACTTTACTAAGTGGATCGAAGCGATCCCAACCAGGCAAGTAACAGATTCATTTGTCATTTAGTTTTTAGAAACTAATATCTTGTCCCGTTTTGGTTGTCCTAATAAGATCATCACAGACAATGCAACAAAATTCAAGTCCAAAAATATTACTGAGTTTTGTGACAAATACAACATTAATTTGGGACATTCTACAACATAATATCCACAAGGAAATGGTCTGGCGGAGTCCTCCTATAAATCCTTAATCAACATCATCAAGAAAATGTTGGAGGCTAAAAAAAAGAATTGGCACAAAAAACTAATCAATGTATTATGGGCAAATCTAGTAAGTAGTAAGAAATCTCTTGGGATTTCTCCTTTTCAAATTGTGTATGGGGTAGATATTGTTTTTCCTTCATCATTAGCAGTCCCGATCGTGAAATTGTTACAAGAAGTGGGAAGTGAAGATAATGATACTCAACGCCAGATAAATCAAATGATTCACCTACAACAGACACAAGATGAAGTATTTCAGAACACCTCTAATCTTCATGAGAGGATAAAGAGAATCTATGACCAGAAAACAAAGGAAGATGATTTCAAAATTGGAGATGTGGTGCTTCGTTGGGATGCCAGAAATGAAGACAAGAGTAAGCATGGTAAATTTGAAAACATATGGAAAGGCCCTTATCAGATTTCATCTTTCCGAGGAAAAAATGATTTCTTGTTGGATGAGATGAATGGAGAACCATGCTTAGGAGGACTAGTTAATGGTAGGCTCCTTAAGTACTATCTTTTCTGAATTGTCTTGGTTTCATTGTACATACAGTTTAATTTTCTGCAAGTGTGAAGTAGAGAATCACTGGAGTTCGGAGCCCGAAGTGAAGGCCATGGAGCTTCACTGATTTTCTGCCATTTTCAATATTCAGTCGTCAGTTAAGTAAGTTAGTTTTGAGTCAGTTTGAGTTATTTGAGTTGTCAGCATTTAGTCATGCATTTCAGTTTAAGTTTTTGACCGTATTGGCCCACATGGTTAGGCACTTGGTCTACGGTGTTCTTGACACCTCCAAGGAGCTTCCATCCCTAAATAAGGCTGATGTTAGAGTCAGTATTTTCATGCTGCTATCAATGATGAAAACTCCTCTTTTATATCATATTAGTGTTCCATGTTGAAATTTTTATCATTCCACCTAGGTCCTCATGCAAAAATGTACTCACTGATGGTAGCCCAAGCCAAAATCCCACTCTCCCTCAAAAAATCAATATTTGTTGGCCAACCTTCTTGTGTCTTACTGAGCATACATTAATTATAAAAGCTCATTTCATCATCTCTTGTGTCAGTCAATTCTACATGAAGTCTGGTTATTCAAGGTCCCATTAGGTCACTAGGTTTCATTCCTCCAAGGTCGAATAAAACACCATTCATTGCATAAGGCCAACAAAATCATGAGAGTGAAAGAAATAATATCTCTTTTTCATTCAAAGAGGATTTGCAAACATGTAACTATGGTTTCCCAAGCTCTAATTTTCATTCCAAAGTATGAGTTTTGTTTCAAGATTGTAATTTTATTTCAAAAAGGGAGATGTAATATTTTTTACTTATTAATGTAATTTTATGTCCATTATATGTAATAAGTTACTATTCCTAAGTTTTTCACTCAAACTTTATGTGCCAACTTCATCTAAGTAAAATTCAAGAGTAAATATTGCCAAACCTCCAACATCATCCACTTGCAAAGCAAAAAGTTAGTAAGGAAATTAGCAAAGATGTCAAAAAGGTGAAATGAAACATTAGAAATAAGTTTTAAAGTTAAAATATCAAATTCACTCATCTATAAAGGACTTCTTAGCTTCAAACTCAACTTAAATTTCCTCCTACCACTAATTGAGCAAACCCTAAGAGACCCTTTTCATAATTCTGGGTGAAAATCAATAGAATAGTGCTAGCACTATGCATTCTCTTCATGCATTGCGTGTTTACCTGGTGTTGTGCGTTCCCTTAAGGCATTGCACGTTCCCTTAAGTCATTGTGCATTCCCTTTAGGCTCTGCGTGCTTGTCTGAGGCGCTGCGCACTCCCCATTAGCGTTGCACGTTTGTCTAGGAAGGCTACAATTACCTCCTTAGCTCCACCAAAGTACATTCAACCTCCAAACAAGTAAGTAACAACTAAGGATAGTGTGTTTCTTCCTCCTTAAGTCACTCCCAAAGTGTTTTAAAGGTTTAATTGAAGATTTGGTGTTCGTCCTATATCTAAACCTTAGATCTCCCCCAAAACTACCCTTGCACTATCAATTCCTTTTATACATTCTGCTACACCTTTATTCCCTTTCCCTAAACCTTTTATCCCAAATACCCTCTAAACCTTTGTCCCAAAACCCTAATTCCTAGGTGCCACAACTACCTAGGCTCCCAAAACCCCTACATTGGAAACAATTTCACCCATCTCAAAAGCTATCATACTAGTACCTTATATCCTCCTCCATTACATATATCTGTTCACCCATCTCCTTGATCTTTACCCTTCCCCATTACCTATTCCCAAAAAACTACATTCCCACTATCTTATATCTCCCTAGGGTTTGATATTAAACACCATGGAATATGAGGAATACAAACCAGATAGTGAGGAAGAGGAAATAGATAGAGAAGAAACAGAGGTCAAGAAAACACACAAAGGAGGCAAGATACATAGATTTGAGCCCACAGATCTCAGGGAACTCTTGGCATCTCCTATGGTTGTGACATCCTTCAAATATCTAGGTTGTTATGATTTCTATGAGCAAGTTCAGGCAGTCCAACACCATCCTGAGTTGACTAGGCTCTTCATATCTAAACTCCAAGACAACCAAGTCACTCTAGCAGGTATCACTTTTACTTTATCTACTGCCATTATATCAGCTTCCATCGGAATCCTAGATGTTGGGGAGAAATGGTTTAAACAAGGTGATTTGGAGAGACATTATTATGAGCCTTACATGAAACCAAGGTACCAAAATGAAAGAAGGGGCTATTTTCCTTTTTCACACCTCCTTGATAGATATGCCCCAATGATGAAGATTATCATGAAATATTTTTCATGTGAAGATAGATTTTCTAAGCTTTATTCCTATCACATCCGCTTTTAATGCATTTCACTAGGGTAAAAATGCTCAATATACCCTACTATCTTTTCCGGAGTGTTGAGAAGATGGCCTACATTGCCCAAAAAAGGGAGTATAAATATCAAATGAAGAGTCTCTTTCATCATTCCCTCATTAAAATCATAGTCCTTTATCATCTCAAGGAACTCAACATTGCATGGAGTACCTTCATAGCCAATTCCATATTCACTCATTCATCTACTCAGAATGTTCAAAGTATCCATTCATCATCTCATCCTTCCACCTCCATTCCTCCATCTCAGCCCATAGATCATTCATCCTTATCTGATCAGTTAGCCTCACCATCACCTCCATCATCACCATTTCGTGAGCATATTCATTACCTAACAGAGATGAAATCAGAGAGCATGAGTAGATTGAACAAGTTGAGGTCTTCAAGCCTAAAGGGGCTGATTTGGGCACTTTGACACACACTTATCAGACATGCCATAGGCAGGTTTTTTCCCCACAGATTTTGGGAGGGGCCTTGCCTTCTTCATCAATAAAGCAAGTACAGAAGGGCAAGGAAAAGATGACAAAGGCATAGATCAAACATCAGGAGGAGGACCTCCATGAGACAGAGCAGCATTTTGCCTTAGTTGACCTAAGTGAGTATGATGACAGTGAGAGCACAAGAATTTTCATCAAAGAAAATGATGCACTCATCAAGGAGCTTCATATCAACTTATAGAGGGAAAAATACATCATCTCATATTATGAGCAGGAAAACAAACAGTTTGAGGCCAAACATGAGGTCATGGAGATTCATCTCATCAAGGCAAAGAGGGAGGCTAAAAAGTCTAAGGATTTACTTGATGAATCATATGTAGAATATGGTGACCAGCTGGAGGAATAGGTGCCAAGAAGAAGGCCAAGGACCTGAGTCCTAAAAATAGCATTGGAGCTAGAAAAACAGAAAGAGATTGAACTAGCTAATGAGCTCACCCTAAATGAACAATTTTCCAGAATGATCAATGAGAACCAGGAGCACTGGCTTGAGACAGTGAACAAGCATCTTGAAAAGCTCCTAGAAAAGGCCAAAAGAGACAATAACATTGAGAGATGGAAAAGTATTATTGCCAAAGAAACCAAATAGCAAGGGCAAAGCTCAACGCTGCTAAGGAAAAAATTGAAGCCCTAACTCACCAAGAAGAGAAGAAGAAGTTTGAATATACTTGCAGAGGCTTCACTCCATGCCTAGCCACACCAAACATCATCTCCTTGACCAATTTTGAAGACTCTTGGCTCATTTTTGTAATATTGTCTTTATGTGTTTTTTGAAGCTATTTCATATCAGCTGCATGGTCAAATGTGCAGCACCCTAGGCGCTGCACACTTTTTTGAGGAACGGAAGCCACCAATGGATTTAGAAGGACCAAGAAATCTAGGAAAACCATGTTTCTAGCCCTGGAATGAAAAATTAGCAGGTGAAAAAGGCAAAAAACTAACAAAAAATCATGTTTCTACCTCATTTCTGGACCAGGCGTTGTGTGTTTGACTAGTCTTGGAAGAATGGAGTTTTAGGGGGTCAAATCAAGCCCATTTTGAAAACCAAAGGTAGCTTTGGAAACTAGACATGATAATGTTTCCAATGAGCTATCGTGGGCTCAATCTGGACACCGGGAAGACAGGAAAACGTGGGTTCGAAGCTGGCACTGCATGTTGGACACTAGCGCTGCGCGTTTGACAGTTGGCCTAGTTTTTCACTGTTCTTCTCCAAATTTGATTTTTACCTATGGGAAATCAATATTTTACTGTTTTAATTCATATTATTGATGTAATTATCATGTTTTTACTATTACCTAGGGTAAGTACATTAGGTAAATGGCCTCCATGAGATGTAATGAATCAGTTTACTTAAGTTAGGGATGAATCACTTTGACCACCCTACACTCTAGCTATCAGTTCAGTTTTTATTGTAACTGCTACTCCTCTCATGGATTCTACCCTTGAGGCTAGGATGAGTTGGTTTGAGGCCTATATAATGTAATTTCTCAGTCATTCTATAGGCAGGAATCAATTGGATGTTGTCCTAGTTTTTCAGACTTTGGCATGGAATATATTGGATGAGTTGCGGCTATTTTGGTGGGATTCTTTTGGCATGGTATTTTTATATTGTTGCTTCTTCATTTATATGTGTGTGAATGTTTTGTATCTTCCATGATCCATTTTACTTCTAAATATGTTTGATTTTAAAGGTGCAATAAGCAGAATTTATCTTCTATGCTTTATTTTGGGAAAATCATCATAATTTGTTTCATTTCTCCAGTTTAAAAAGAATTCATGATTTCCATGCTCTTTTTAGTAGCTCATTAGTCTAAACCATTTCATCACTATATTACAAAGTGTTAAAGTACTTTCCTACCCTGCCCCATCAGATGTCTACAATTCTGATTTTCTTTTGCCCTAACATAGTTCACTCTCTGACCTAATTCATTCATCTAGTGACTACCCAAATCAAATCAAATCAAACAACCTTTGCACTTTATACCTAGCCTAAGAACTTAATCCATCCAACCCTCTTGGCTGTGATCCTTTGGAGAGAGCCCTCTCCAGCTTGGTAGGGCTAGGTACCAAGTCAAAAGATTGGTTTGCGGTTACCTCAGCTAGACTCTTCCTCAACCTTGTAGATCTGGAGGAGTGATAATAGATTATAACAATGTGTCAAGGTTGTCTCTAGCTCCCAATAAAATATCCTTGAGACTAGCTTCAAAGCCACACCACTTCTTGACTTGCGACACTAGATGTGATATACTTTTCCTCTATTGTACTGAGTGTGATAGAAGTATACTTCTTATTAAATCAAGATATTATAATTAATCCAAGGCTAAAGCAGTGTCCCAAGGTGTTATTTTTGTCATATATACTCTTGTCCCAATCTGAATCAGTATTCCCTGCTTCCTTAGTTCACCACCTGAAACATAACTGAAACCATATCCAAATGTACCACACAGGTACCTCAACACATGCTCCACTGCAACCCAATGCACCTACATGGGCTCAACCATATATTGGTTCAGGGTGTTCACTGCAAAGAAAATATTTAGCATGTTGTTAACCAGGTACATCAAGAATCCTATCAACTTCCTATACACAATGGGTTCCACCAAATCTAAATCTGAAGTGAAATCACTTAGCTTCTTCAGATTGGTCACCATATGTGTATCCATGGATTTGAAGTCCATCATACCGAATCTCCCCAAAATTTGAAAAATTTACTTCCCTTGTATGAGGAAGATCTCATTAGGTCTTTGCCACACCTCCAATCCTAATAAATAATGCATCAGTCCAAGATATTTCATCTCGAACTCCAAGGTCAACTCCCACTTGCACTCAATGATGAGCCTCTCTACCCTAGTAAGGAACATATCATCAACATACAACGTCAAGATCAAAGGATCACCATCAATAACCATGGAGTAAAGGTTAGGATCCACATCGCTCTTAGTGAAGCCCAAACTCATCAACTATCCATTAATCCTAGAATAACATGCTCTAAGTGCCTGATTGAGTCTGTACAAAGCTTTCTTCAATATGCAAACATGGGACTCCTTCCCATGTACCTTAAAAGCCCGAGGTTTCTCTATGTAAACTTCCTCCTCAATCACACCATTAAGGAACATGAAATTTACATCCATCTAATGTATCTTCAACCCATAAAAAAATCAAGAGAAACAATAGTCTTGATAGAAGTGTACCTAGTGACTGAAACAAATGTCTCATCATAGTCTACTCCCTCTTTATGGGAGAACCCTCTCGCTATGAACCTCACTTTTTACTTCTCAATGCTACCCTCTACTACATGCTTGATCTTATAGATCCACTTGGAAATCGCCACTAAATTTCCCTTAATTCTTAGAACTATCTACCACACATCATTCTTCATGATGGGTTGATACTCCTCATCATGGCATCCTTCCAAACCTATTGGCTTATGGCCTCCTCATAATTGGAAGGCTTGAATCAATGATGTGGCTCATCAATGCCATATAGTTTGAGTACCTTTTTGGTCATCTTCTCTTCTTGAAACTACCACAAGGAGTTGCATGCCCTTTTTCATCTTGTAAAGTGTCACTAAGCCATGTTGTCCTCTTCTTAGTCATGGTAATATCTCTAGGTAGATCCACTAGTTCTGATGGATCAATTGACTCTTATTGATCATCTGGAATAGAGGGACCTATATCTGCATCCTTCAGATCCTCTTGTTCCTCACTATCAATATCCATGTGGGACTCTCTAGAACTTCTGAAGGCTACCTCGTGATCAGAACTAACATCTCGAATAACATCAATTTGACATTGTCCTCGAATGTAGATCTTATAGGCCTTCAAATTCTCTTTTTATCCCACAAATGTACCCTTGTTTCCAGAAGGTTCTAACTTCTTCCTCTTCTCCTTGGGAATGTGAATGTATAATGTCCAACCAAATATCCTCAAATGAGTAACCTTTAGCTTTAAGCCTGTGAATTCCCCCTTAGGAGTCTTTTCCTCCAATATCTAGTGAGGACTCTTATTTTTAACATAAACGATTGTGCTAGATGCCTCTTCCCAAAAGAACATGCATAGATCCTAATCATGAATAATTGAATTCAATACATTCACAATGGAACTGTTCTTCCTTTCCACAAACCCATTCTATTAAGGGTTGTAAGCATCCACTCGCTCTTGATACCTGCCTCCTTGTAGAAATCACTGAAGTCCCTGGAAGTATACTCTCCTCCATTATCTGACCTCAAAACTTTGATCTTCTTCCCTATCAAGTTCTCTACTTGATCACTGAACTCCCAGAACTTGTTTAATACCTCATCCTTGGCCTTCATGAAGTAGATCCAAGTCTTTTGAGATAAATTGTCAATTAACATCACATGATACAAGTATCCAACCAAAGATGGAACTATCATCGGTCCGCATATGTCTAAATACACTAGATCCAAGATCCCTTTACAAATCAGCAAGGTTTACAAATCAACAATTTGTTTAGAAATTTGTGTCAATAATTAAATTAATATACAATCAAACCTGGTCAAAACATTTGTTGGTCAACGTTGGTCCGACCAACCAAAAACCATAAATTCAATGTTGGTCAAATCATCCTGGTCAAACTGGATCATGGTAGAATTTTGGCCTTGCGGTCATCTATAATCAACTTTGTGGTCTATGTTCAAATCCCCACGGTCAGTAGTATGTACGTGTGGCCTCTTGCGATCAAATCTAGATCAAAATAGTTTGGTAAACTCTAGTCAAATTTCAGTCGAAGCTCCTTCACACGTGTGACCAAGAGGGAGATAGAAAATGAGAAAAAGATGATCTCCAAACTTATTTCTCCCTTTGTTCAAACTTTCTCTTCGTTGGTGATCAAATGAGATGTCATATCATCTATCTATACAAGTCAATGGGGTGTGACAACCCAAGGGACATGTCCCTTCACTGGATGGATGACTTGTCTTCTTTCTAGGCTGACTCATAGACTTGTGGTAACCTCATGATGCTACACAAAAAATCAACACTTGGTTCCAACTATTTCGGTACGTACAAATCTAAGAAAAGTCCATCTAGAATATGGAAACATGGATTGGAGACTAATAGGGCATAAGGAAACAAGTCAAAGAAATTACATGGACAAGCAAGTGAAGACACGGTGAGAGGAGGAACTCCACTCGACACTCCAGAAAGAAGGGCATACATCCATGAACAATTTTCTATTTCCACAACTATACGACACCACTAGAAAAGGAGGAGTGAGAATAACTTGATGCCAAAGGAATTTAAGAAAGCAAATCTCCATACCTTTGATGGAGAAATTAAGAAGAGCATGAAGAGCATTTGGAAGCAATATTGCAATTACTAAGAGATCACAAGCTCTATGCTAAGCCCAATAAATGTGATTTATTCCAATCACAAGTTCAATACTTGGGACGTGTCATTTCTAGGGAAGGAGTAGTTTTGGATATCGAAAAGATTAAGGCCATCATGGAGTGGCCCACTCCTTGAAATGTCACAGAAGTTAGATCTTTCATGGGATTGGTTGGATATTACCAAAGGTTCATTTAAGATTTCTCAAATATTGGGCATCCAATCATAGCTTTACAAAAGAAAATGACAAAATTCCAATGGACATCATATTTCACAACTAGCTTTGAGAAAATTAAGAAATTGTTCCCTTGTGCACCTATCCTAAGAATAGTTTATCCAGATAAAGATTTCTTAGTTTGCACATATGATTTCAAGGAAGGACTAGGTCGGGATATGATGCAAGAGGGACATGTAATTTGTTATGCCAAATCATGGAAACTAAATGAACATGACAATAAATACGTCACTCATGATTTGGATCTTGTAGATATCGTGCACACAATGAAAACATGGAGGCACTACTTACTCGATGTTAGAAAATTAGAAAGGCAAAAATATTTTCTTCTCTTGATAATTACTTGTGATTTCTTTGTAATATTATTAACTCCTTCTATGTCTTCTTTTATCTTCTTATCATCAAGCAACTATCAAAACATAAACACATGAATATCAAAACAACAAGGACATAGGATGTAGGCTCTCATTGAGGGAAAAACCTCTCTCTTAGGGGGAAACAAAAAGATTCTCCTTTTTTCCTTTAGAACCTAATCAAATGATACAACAAAGACTCTTTGAACAACACAAATACCTTCTCCAATATAGCAAGTCAACCTTCAACAAAGTCCTTTCAAGATAACACCAATCAACTTCTAGTCAATAAGATTCAATCTTCTCTGATCCTGCTTCAATCATAGATTTTGGCTTCCTGCATCAAATTTTCGGCCTGTATTGCAGACCTGCAATTTTTGGCCCCTCCTGTAACTCAAAATGTCACATATGTGAGCCAAAACAAGAGAAAGACAATATTATTTCCCTCTCTAGGGTTCCCCCTTTCTTCATTAGGGATTTTTCTTGATTCTTCAAGTCTTCTAAACTCCTTCCTTGAGCCTTAGCACTTCCTTTTTATTGCATATCAAACTTCCTTGGAATGATGCCACAATAGGTCGAATTGCACTACTTATTTATAGTGGTTTGTGTGAGGTTGAGTCCCTTCAAAGAGGTTGACTTGTTGGAGATAGGTATGACTTCATGGAGGAGACTTATCTTACATTTTTTACATAATTTTTTTTCTTCTTCTTTGATACAATAATCACAAGAAGGGTCTAATACAAGGTGACAAGGACAATGACTCATAACACAAACCCTAGAAGCACACAATGGGTGCTTAGACCTCGAAACAAAAAAATTGATCATCAAACCCATGCTTATAAAAATAATTTTCTTTTGATCTTTACAATAATTTTTATTTGTATTTATTTTGACAAATACATAAGAATTACATCATGTCATGAGCTAGACAACAATTATGAATATCGATACTAGTTAAGTTTCTCAACGCTCCCTCTTAAAGAGGGAGGTATTCGTAATTGTTCCATCGGTACAAGGGTGACCTCAATTCTAAGTGTTCCAATAAGAGTACAATAACATATCCAATGCTATATACCATCAAGGCCAAAACTTCCCAAGTATCAAAGATCCAAGTGTCAATACACTATTTCAAGGGTCCACGTGTCATCACCACTACACCAATTCAAGGATCCAAGTGTCATTTTCAAGACATCATTTCAAGGATCTACTAAATCAACATGGACTAAGGTGTCATCAAAGAAACTTACCACTATATGTACCATCAGGCTACAACCCTAGTATCATTCCAATAGGATATAGATACCATATAGGCCTCCATGCTATGACACCAACCCTTATAGGGATCCAAGGATCTATAGCACTAAAACAAATCTCCATAAGACCAAGATACTCTCCCACACTTGGATCTAGACATCATCAAGGCCAAAATATATCTGAGATCTCAATACCAACTAGGCCGATATGTCCTCCTAAGTACCATCATACATACATGCAACCTAAGGTACTAATCTCTCCCTTTCATCAATCCAAGCATGCTTATCAAATATTCAAACTTCTTAAGGAGAGATCAACACATCAGCTACTTGTTCATCCATTAGAACATGTTGTAGCTCCACGACCCCAACTAGTATCAAAATTCAAATATATTGGTTTTCACTTTCAATATGCTAGCATAAAGTCTGGGCTCTTCAACCATTCTAATGCTTCTTAGATGATCAAAATATCCAAACAAATCTCAATGGAAGCTTCCTTTTTCCAACTTCTTAAGCAACACCAAACTCAACCTCAACACTTGTTAATACAACCAAGTCTTGTTCATGACTCATCAAACACAAATATTTATCAATAGTGCTTTAGCCATTATCTAATCTCATTCTTATCAATATTCTTCTAGCTTCCAAGATCATGTCATCTCTCTAAACTATGGAAGATATACACTTTCCTTCATCCAAGCTCCCCCTCAACTTAGGAGGATAACAAATATATTCTTCCAACAACACATGCTCTTTATTTTTCATATTATTGGAGAATTTTAACCTTTCAAAACATAATTTCGTTTATCTTCATATGGAAACAAGGTCATCTTTTAAGCATCAATGTAAATTTCATTGTCATTAGGGTTCTCACATCTCCCTTTTTCCATCATGCTCAACATCATCATAAAGTCATCATTGAGAATAAGGTACACATACTTATTATGACCCCTTGCAAACTATGTGCCTACAAATCTCGACAACAAGTACAACCAAGCACAAATATACAAGAGCATGAATTTATCTTTAGCAATCTAGGATTTTCATGTTATCACAAGGAGAGCATCTATGGTTATCAAAACTTTAATATTAAACTTGAGATATCCAACAACTCAACCATGTTAGGAATTCAACCATAGCGGAAAAATTTACACCTATGGTTTCATTTTCATGCCCTAAGATCTTATATCAACCTTTACATGGTTTTTTTATAAACCCTAAATATTATCATGAAACCCTAGAAAGCTAGGGTTTTACCGTAGTCCCTAGATACCATCAACAAACCCTAAAAATCAAAAGGCTAGGGTTTTATCAAAGTGAATAAATAGAAAAAGATACTTACAAGGGTTAATTTGATCTTAGAAATCAATCTCCCTAACAATATAATAATCTTCATGATTCTATAGCAAAACCCTAGACATGAGAGAGTCATTAATATAAAGCAATTTTAGAGACGAAATGATCATACCTTCTTATGGTATTTGCTACAAATCTTGTAACCTTAAACATACCTTGAGTTTCTTCCTTTATAAACCTTGTAGGGCTTCCTATTGAAGAGCGCCCTCTACACCAAAGCTTCTTTCAAGGTTCAAGTGTTCCTTTCAAATCTCCCTTTGAATCTAGCCATAATCCTTATTGCAAGAATTCTTGAGAATATACTTGCCTTTTATGAAAAGGTGAAAGCATTAATCTAATAATTGAGAGGGATTTATTCAACTTATCCAAATAAACTCGAGAATTTTCTAACAAAGCATATTAGATCTATAAACCATAGGAATTAAAAAAAATTAAATAATAATTCTAGAGTCAATTGTAAAAGAAAGTTCTACAAGACTTGTCAACTTCAAATTTCAAGGTTTACATGAATAACAATATGTTAGCCATAAACCCTATTGATAGGTCTTGAGCTTAGTTTTCCATATGAAGGCATCTGAATGAGAATGAGAGCAACATATAAGAGCATAATTTCTAATATGATATTTCCTAAATGTGATTTATTTATATCCTAAGACTTTTAGCATTTCATACAAAATATTGACCTAAAATTTTAAGGTTGTTAATTTATGAGATCATTATTCACAAGAGAAATATAGGATTATACATACCTCTTTATACTTACCTATCTAATCTTAATTGTTTTCCATTTTTGTCTTTGAGTATCATAAGATAACTTCTTTGAGATGCTTCATATTGAATTCAAACTTCTCATCATGGACACCTTTTCAGTAAGAAATTTGCAACTCAGTGAAACTCGCACTTTGGACCCTTTCAATGCAACAGACTTTGGTCTTTGAACACAAAATTTTATAATACAGAGAAGATTTATTTTTATTTTGTATGTATCAATATGTTCTTAAGTGACTTGGATTTTTCAAATCTTCTAGATCAATGACCTTTTAGGATTTACAGATCTTCTTGACCAATGATCCTAACACGTATTCAATCCTAGCTTAGTGTCAAGTCATTTGTCCAAACTCTACCTTGTATTTGTTCATAAGAAAGTCAACCAATCTACCATATGCACATCTTTGTACTTCTAAAACTTGCGTTAAAATAGGAGATTGTCTCTTTGAAACTTGCATCATCATATATGCTAGATTGGCTCGTATAGATGCCATAGGAAGTTTAAATTATTCCAGGAAAGCTACTACAAGAACTCACATATTTTGTCACAAAAACTTGTACTATCTACCACACAAACTTGTCTTATTATCATTACAAGAGCTTTTGACTAGCTCAAATTTCGCAGAAGAAGCTACCACATGTTTCTCGCATATCACAGAAGGAATTGCCATATCTAGATAGAAAATGATTTTCAAGCTGCCTTTTTCCTTTCTACTTCACCTTAGCTCTAATCCCATGTTAGAAAATCATAAAGGTAGACATATTTTCTTCCCTTGATGATTAACTGTGATTTATTTGTAATCTTATGAACTTATTTTACATATTTTTTTATCTTCTTATCATCAAGCAACAACAAAACATAAATGCATGAAGATCAAAACAACAAGGACACGGGATGTAGGCTCTCAGCCAAGGCAAAACCCCTCTCTTAGGGGAAAGCCAAAAGATTATCTTTTCTTCCTTTAAAACCAAATCCAATGAGACAACCAAGGCTCTTTGACCAAGAAAAAGACCTTCTCCAATCCACCAAGTTAGTCTCCAACAAAGTCCTTTCAAGATAACAAAAATGAACTTCTAGTCAACAAGAGTCAAACTTCTTTGATCTTACTTCAATCATAGATTTTGGCTTCCTGCATCAAATTTTCGGCCTCTATTGTAGACCTGTGATTTTTGGCCCTTCCTGTAACTCATAATCTCACACGTGTAGGCTAGAATAAGAGAAAGACTAGCTTCTTTCCTTCGCTAGGGTTCCTTCTTTCTTCACTAGGATTTTTCCTTTCTTCTTCAAGTCTTTTACACTCCTTTGAGCCCTTGCACTTCCTTTTTATTGCAGATCGAAATTCCTTGGATTGATGCCACAATAGGTCTAGTTGCAATGCTTATTTATAGTGGTTTGTGTGAGGTTGAGTCATTTCAAACATGGAAACTTGTTGGATATAAGGCAATCTTGGTGGAGGAGACTTATCTTACATTTTTGACATTAAAAAAAAAAAAAAGAACTTCTTTGATACAATAAGCCCAAGAAAGGTCTAATACAAGATGGCAAGGACAATGATTCATTACACAAACCCTAGAAGCACACAATGGGTGACTAGACCTAGAAACAAATAATTGAGCATGAAACCCATGCTTATAAAAATAAATTTATTTTCATCTTTACAATATTTTTTCTTTTTCTTCTTTTGAAAAATACATAAGAATTACATCATGTCATGAGCTAGAAAATAATTATGAAGACTGATACTAGTTACATTTCTCAACACTTGGGAGGAAGTCTGTGTTGATGTCAAACCATGGAGGGTTGAGATACTTGTTTGACCAACCCAAGTTAAATGAAATATAAACCAAATGGTTGGCTTTGATCAATGAATTTGACTTTGAAATAAAGCATATTAAGGGAAAGAATAACAAGACAACAAGTGCACTTACTAGAACTCTACAAGTGGCTCACTTGGTAGCCATAAGCATTTGTGAAGTAGACATCAAAGAAAGGATTAAAGAGGCATTGCTACATGATGAGAATTACTGACATGTAAAGAAATTATTGTAGTAGAAGTCAGAAGGATCATTGAGAAAAAATACATGCTCACTATTGCTGGTATGTTGAAGTTCAAGGATATATGGTATGCTCATTGCATAGGTGATTTGAAGAAGCCCATAATGGGCGAGTTTCATAAAAAACCTTATTTAGGTCATCGTGGTTATCATAAAATGATAAAAGACACGGAGAAAATGTATTATTGGTTGGGAATGAAGAAGGAAGTTGCTAATTACATTTCTAGGTGCCTGGAATGCCAAAATGATAAAGTGGAGTGTAGACACCCAATGTGATTACTATAACGAATCCAAATTCTTGAGTGGAAGTGAGAAGTCATATCCATGGAATTCATCACATGATTACCAAGAACTCCCAAGAAACATGATAGAATAATGGTGGTAATGGAAAAGTTGAGTAAGGTGGCTCACTTTGTAGCTATCAAGTCCACCCAAAAATCCATTAACATAGCTCAGGTTTTCATGAAGGAGATATTTAAATTGCATGGCATACCTAATAAGATCATTTTGGATCAAGATTCCAAGTTCACTTCCAATTTTTGGGAGGTATTGTTTGTTGGTTTTGGAACCCAAATAGCTTTTAGTATAGCATATCATCCTCAAGATGATGGAAAAACTGAAAGAGTGAACATAATTTTAGATGAAATGCTGAGGATGTATGTCATGCATCAACAAAAGATGTGGGAAGAGTTTTTTCCATTAGTTAATTTTTCATAGAACAATGGGTACCAAGAGTTACTGAAGATGAGCCCTTTCAAGGCTTTACATGGCAGGAAATGTAACACTCCCATTAGTTGGGATAATCCACTGAATAGGGTGGTTCTTGGACCTGATATGCTGAAGGAAATGGAGCAAGAAGTACTCAATATCAGGTAGAAATTAAAGGAGACATAGGATAGGAAAAAGAGTTATGCATATCAGTAGAGAATGCACAAGGAATTCCAAGTAGGAGATCATGTATACCTGTGCATGAGACCAAGGAAGAGGTCATTGAGAGTGAGGTCTTGTGCTAAGTTGGCACCTAGATTTTTGTGGACCATTTTAGATTTTGGAAGTAGTGGGTCAGTGAATTATAGATTGGCCTTACCACCCATAGTGAATGCACATGATGTTTTTCACATTAATCATATCTAGGATTAGTTTGTGATACAAATGGAATCCAAGGGGGAATTCCATCCAAAACCATTGTGCATCTTGGACTAGAGGCAGACTACACTCCAAAGTCGAGTAATAGAGAAAATCAAGGTGAAAATGAAGCAATTTGGACTAGATGAAGCCACCTAGGAAGTGGAAGAACAATTGAGGGTACTCCACCTATTTTTGTTTACTGTATAAATGAATATAAGAGTTGTAAATATAACACTCAATATTTTCAATTTTTCTTCATCTTTATAGAACACCAAGGAAGGGGACGGGGTCTGTAACAAACCTTTTTAGTGCACACCACAATTGTAAATATCCCTATGTGAATTTTTGGGTCATTTGTAAATTTATGTGAAAACAAATTGATGGTTAAATGAAAGGAGGGACATAGATCTGGTGCTCTAGGGGGGGCTGCTTGAATTTCTTGTGGGGTGCCATGAGTAGGCCATGCCAACCTCATTTATCTCCATTAACAACACCCTAGCCATGATGCTTCCTAGGCTGACAAGCATTGAAGTTATGGAATGGGAGATGGGGTGCAAGATAGTGCCCATATATGTTATCTCCCTAAGGATTGAGACAAAGATAAACTATCTCTAGAGGAAACGTAGAGGGGTTAATAATTGGTGGGGAGAGACATCAGAAGAGATGACAAGAGAATAGAAAGGCACAAATATACAGGTAATAAATTGAGAGACAACGGGATGAGAAAGAAACATGTGTGAGGAAAATGTTATATCCACTTACGAAAAGAAGAGAGTTTGGCAGAGAAGTGACCTGGTAAAAATCCCTATAGAAAAGGCGTTGTTAAAAATCTAGGTTAAGAGATGAATTGGAATGTGCCTGAGCTTGTGCTAAGATTTTTGGGGTGTTATCCCATATATTGCTGGGCAGATGCCATTAGACTATGAATATAAATAAGCTTGAATGGCCAATGAGAGGATCAGTGGAGTTTATAACAATTTAGTGCTTGTCGAGTAGATGTTGAACCACTTGGGTTCTTGTTGTATAATTGTTGAACCACTTGAGAGGGTAACCTGAGTCATTGTGGTGCTTGTCGAAAGAGTTGTTGAACCACCTATAAAGTGGGAAATTGACCCTTGCATTGAATTCCATGAAAACATAGTTGTGGAACCACGTATATAATAGAATTTAGTCTCCTAGAACTAATATTTACCCCATCATGGCCTTGGGTGAAGCCCTGTGATTGAACTCAGGGAGTAAGTGGGTCACTATGGTGCTTGTTGTATAGTTGTTGAACCACTTGATAGGGAAAATTGAGCCATTGTGGTGCTTGCTGGAAGAGTTGTTGAACCACCTATGCAATGGAATGTAGATGCTTGTAGTGCTTGTGATGAAAAGACAATTGTTGAACCACCTGGACAATGGACTCCATCTCTTAAATGTTTGACCAAGCCTCAGTGTGAAATTCCCCTGCATAAAAATATCCTCACACTCTGGATCTGGCTTAGGGGTGGTCAACTGCAAGAGAGATTGCAGTGTAGCTGACCTGTGGTTGGGTGGAGATTGAAGTCCCTGCTTCAGTTGCTTGCCATTTCAATTTATTCAGAAAAGTATAATGGGTTATGCATAATTGGATCATGGATTATGATATTCCTTTCCATGTTAATGGCTGATATTTGGTTCTATATTACTCATGAAAGAATGCCTAAAATCATTGTCATATTCATAGTTGACTAACTATCTTATGTATCTATGGTGATAATGAATGTTTCCATTGTGTGGTCATTGCCATCTTCATGCATTTCATGATATCGTACATGTTTATGACTGATTGTTTGAAATTTACCTAGGACTAACCAATTACTTTACAAATCCTTAGATGTATTAATTATTGGAATTGAGTGAATCAATGCCTTACTTGTGACTATGTTGGTGGGTTCTTATCCTACGAAAATCATTGTAAATTGAAAATCTATGAAATTTCCCTTATTGTTGTTGTTGTTTGGCCCATTACTCCAACAATTCACTCAAAATTCAATATGTTAATGAATGCATGGTAAACATCTCAAGAGTGAGTCATAAACTTATGTGAGTGGGTTGTAGACTGGTATTATTAGTTGGAGGTCAAGAATTAACCTCAATCAACGCTCATAAGTAAATTAATGTTTGAGTTGTTGCCCTTGCCTTAAAAGAATTTATGAAATTTCCCTTACTTTCCTTCTTATTTCCTTGGTGCACTTCTATAGGAATTCAAAGATCCGAGGTCCGGGCCTAGAAGAGAATAGTTCCATCTATAGCGGCCCATATTACACCTAGGGATGGATTTCTCTATTCAAGAGCATTACGCATTTAGCATTTGGGGGCCTAGGGTTGGAAGAAGGCCAAAACTTAAGTGGAGGTTAGATATGCCATATGCCTAACCTCCCTTTTAAAATATTTATTCCATCCGAGGGTTAGATGGTGTTAGGCCCCTATACTACTAGTGTAACCCCTTATTGTTATTAGTACAACAATATAATAATGGGGTTGTACTAATAACAATAAGGGGTTACACTAGTAGTATCATCTAAGAATTGTTCATTTGTGTAATGTAAAGGAGGTTTCCCCCTCGAAGAGGCTGAATTCTAAGGCGTTGATCTATCTTTTGTGAGCTGGTTTCATAACAGATGGTAGAGAGGGGTAAGTACCATGGTGGACCCTGGCTAGATTGAACTCATATGGGAAGTGGGTCCTTAGATATAGTTATTAGATGGTGGTGAGGGTCGACAATATGTTGAAAGGCCTCGATGGTGTTGGTCATTTACAATGGAAGAACACTGAAAGAAGCTAAGATGTGGGGACCTAGTGGACCTTGCTTTAAGTTTATGTGGCATTGCCATGAGGGCCACCACATGCCAGACATCACATGGTAGACAATGGGCCCTGCACTAGATTAACATCATAGCTTGCTCAGATTCAATGATTCGACCATCCAAGGGTGTTGAATGAAAGCATAAGGCTATGGGGCCAGATGAGCGCGAGCCAAATGTAACGACGATGTAACAAATTCCACCATGGTGAGAAGGCCTAGTGGGACCCACACTAATTTGACATGGAAGTACCAGGGGGGCCTAAAAAGGACCACGTGGATTCCATATGGACATCCATTGATGATGTAGACTAACATAATTGGCTAGACTTCTGATGGGCATAAATTTCAATCTGGGAGTCAAATTGAGGTAAAATTTATATCGTTAGGATGTTATTGACAAGTTGAACGCCATTGTGGTGTTTGTTTTGAAATTTAAAGAATTTAGGAAAAGAGGTTTTTGTAACCCCATCTCCATAAGAGACCTTGGGGGTATGGTTAAAGAAAACAAGTAACACCTCTCACAACCTGAGATGGGACAAGGGGGTGAGAGGGAGTGTTACAAAGAGTCTCTTTGGTTTTCGTGAATCTAGGAGTTATCATTTGTAGATATTTCATGGTGACTGGTTGTAGTGACTTTTATGCAAGCACAAGCCGATAACATGGGTGTAAATTTCTTTGGACATTTTGGATGGTTAATCTTATATCCTCTTTCACCCAGATTAAATCCGAAGGTTGAAATGTCTTGAGGCTTGACAAGAATATTAGGAGAAATGTTAATGTATATTATGGCTTGCATTGATTACATATCCTACCTCCGAAAATTATTATTATTTGAGGTTTCAACATGGATATATTTCAAGTGGTAATTTTGTCAAAATTAAGTGTCAAGGAATGTTAAGACATTCTCCCTCATTTGGTGGAAATCTTGCCTTTCCCCCTATAATTTTGAATGCAATATGTCCAAATATCATTTTCATGTTTTTACTTGTAAAAATTTGTATGAAATTTAACTTTTATTTTTTCCTTTTCTACCCATGAGATTTAATTTCCTCATTAACATAAATATATTCATATTAATGTTTTAAGACTATGTGACAAATCTTCCTTTTTTTGGAAATTATACTAGGTCTAAAGCTTGCAGGATAACCCATGTGGGGGTAAGTTTTATTGAAAGAGTTTTCCACAGTTGCAATGTTAGAGAATAGATTAAGTATGACGGGGTGCAATTTATATAACGTTGTACAAAAACAAACCAAACCACTTTATTTGAATGAAACACACGGGGTGTTTGGGAATAACGTCAACTTCCGCACAACTGTCATATCCATACATCTTACCTTTTCTTGGAATGGGAAAACGACTGATGCCTTTCTTGGAATTGGAAAATCGGTTTTTCCAATGGGCTGCTACAAATCAGGTGTCACACGTACAACAATATATCTACATGCTGTCTTTATGGATCCCACAGGCACCCGGATTTCAGTGCTAATTTATCTTCTTATTTACAATGGAGTGAGCCAAAATATTCTACAGTTAATTGACGTGTTGGTGGATCCTCTTATGTAGCATCGCTTCCACAATTAATTTGTGCAGCAGATCTTTGTTTATTCATTCTTTATTGTGCATGACGTTGCACTTGATTGAAATTTTTTTCCAGTATTTTCTCATTTTTCTAACATCAGTGGTTAATCTTCTGCACAGTTGCCACACATTGATCTTGTTGAATGGAACTTCCAGCGACCCAAGTGCGCAGGAAGCTCTTCCAAATATCACACTCAGACTTGAGGCATTCAAGATCATCAACAATATCAAAGAAGCAGTAGAAGTAGTAGAGGCCAAATGTAACGATGTAGTCTCAGAAGGATTATATCTAGACGAAAGCAAGAAAATGACATGGTATAGACCTTCATAGCTAGGAAAAAAGGGCATATATACTTATAAAACACTAGTGGTTTATTAGTTCGACACATAGTAGCTTTATATCCATTAAATTTCAATCAAATGCAAATCAGAAGTAGAAAATCAATGACCACATGAATGGTCTACAAAACCTTATTCTTGGTTGCTCGAAAGTATAATATTGCTGCTATTTTTACTTAGTTTCTTTCACAACATTAAAAAAACTAAAGTATCAACAAAATTCATATATAAAAAATGCAACAGGGACATTAATGTAAACAACATTTATCATAACAAAGTTGAAATTTTATTTTCTTACATTGTCATTTAAATTCTATAAACTAAAGTATCAACAAAATTCATATATAAAAAATGCAACAGGGACATTAAGGTAAACAATATTTATCATAACAAAGTTTTGTAGAAATTTTATTTTCTTACATTGTCATTTAAATTTTATAAAGTCTAGCGAGAGCATAAAAAAGTATTCTCCCTTTGCCTTTGTTGAATGGATGGTTTAAATCTGATTGTTGAACTAATCATGGATCAATATTGTTTTGTTTTTTGATTTGATGATTTTCAAGACTACTGAATTAACGATTAATGTTGTTCGGGGCATTGAATTGAAAATTAATATTGTGGTGTATGTTAGCTATTATCTTACAAGCAAGGCACTCGTGTTAGAGGAAATCATCAACTATGTGCAGTCCTTGCAAAGCTAGGTGAAGGTACAAATTATTTTAGTTATAATGACCAACAATAAAATATCTAAGTTTCTATGAGATTTCATTTCTTCGCTTTAACTATAGTAGTATCTAGAAATGTGTTTTCTATAGATTCCTTCAATGAATCTCACCTCCATAACTCTCCTCTTTGTGCTTTTGACCAACAAAATACTAGTCACCTATTTCGAGTGGTAAGAGCTTCAGTAGGACTATGATGCCCTTTCTTTATGCAAAATTTATCCATTTCTCACCGTTGTCTCTGATGTCGAAATAACCTATGAATAAAAAATTATTAGTAGTAGAATATGCAAGAATAGATACAAATTTTTGAAGCTCGATAACTTAACATTATAGTATTATCAATGACACCTCCTCCTTCCAAAACAAATCATATCTCCTCCTATGCATGGAGGTGCTCAATGAAGAAGTGTTTGATCTTTCCTTCATAATCTTCAATATGCCCTAGTGCAACTGTCACTATCCCCTGAAAATGAAACTATCATCTGTTAGGGTTTGAATTCAACTTTACCCTTAAATTGTGATATGCAATTCAAGAAGAGGAACTGTACCGAATAGTTGTTTTTGGAGTTACTTTCTACTTCTTTTTTTCAAGTGAAAAAGACTAACCACTTTTATTAAAGATAAAAGTCATTACATTGTTAAAAGTTCATGAAACAACAGGCCATTGAAATAAAAACAGGTCGGAGAAATGAAGATCTGGACCATACAAAGAAGAAAGGATCAAAAAGTAGCAAAATCAAAACCCCGATATACAAATATAATGATAAACATAGAAGGCAAACCCTTATGGAGCCAAAAGGAAGTCGCGACAAAAACCCAAAATGACCTAGAGCCACCAAAAAATGGAAATGCGTGGGCAGCGACAAAAAACAAAAAAACGACGGAGCCAATTAGAAAACAAAGAAAATTTTTGTAGCATGTACCTTGTCGTTGAATCGGAGATTGTAATAAAATAAACCTAGTTCCAACATAACACCTCGCTTAGGCAACTTGTCAACCATAGAGTTATGTTCCCAATATATGTGGGAAAATGAAATCTTGTTGAATGAGTCCTCCAGGCCCATGATCTATCAAAGCCAGTGGAATAAGGAAGGGACATCTAGTGATGAATTACCCTGCACCTAGTCTATGATAGAATTGGAATCACCAACTATTTGAATATCCTTGATGGTAAGCCACACCAAAATTTTCAACATCCCCTTAGGGACAACACCTCAATCCGACAATTGGAACCTAAGCTACCCAACCAATATAATCTGTAAGTTGGGGTTTGATCCACCACAATATAATCACCATAACCACATGCACCCTGTGAGGAAGCCCCATCAAAGAAATCGACATGGGAGGAGAAATCAATCTGTATGAGAATGACCACTTGACTATGTGTACAGTAGGCCTTCAAGGACCCACCTCCAAAAAATATTCCATGATTTTCAATCTGGTAGAATGTACATTGGGAATCTGGTTTTCAAAAATGAATTTGTTCCTGCAAATGCAAACACCACAGAGGAAGTATAACGTGAGGGCTCTGACTTCTTTTGGAACAACACTCCAATTGGAAAACCAAGCTATAATGGAATATCTATCCAACACCAGTTCTACTTTAAGAGAATTTGTAATCTCCTTCCAAACTGCAATCGCAAAAGGGCAGTGTAGAAAAATGTGCTCAACTTCCTCAAGTGCAAATCCACATTGTGGACACCAGCTTGGACCCTGAAAATATCTTCTTAAGAGGTTATCCAATGTAATAATCTGATTGTGAGTGACCAACCAAGTGAAACATTTGATCTTTAAAAGCGCATCCCACTTCCACATAAGATCCATCCACTCGACATGTGGCTAAGCTTGAAACAAGGACGTGATATATGTATAGGCATCATTGAGGTAGAAATTCCTTGTCGATTCAAACTAAAAATTGTAATATGCTAAAACAATTGACTTGAATCTACTCTACTCATCAATGGAAACAATAAACCATCTATGAAATCATCAAGAATATAAGAGAAAGAATTCAATCACACATAAGACAATGATTTCCTAGGGAAAGTCACATCTAAAATCCCCTGCTATTTGTATAATTCATTTATCAGAAAATATGAGAAGATTACAATTCTTTTCTCAAACCCAAGCAACCTCTGCACTATCTCTATCTATCTCACTACTTCCTAAATAAGCTCAGGCCAATACTTAACCAATTTCTTTCTTTCCCATGTCCCTATTTCCTTGTGTTGTTCCTCAAGGAATTAACCCCTATTTAATTGGGAAATTCATCAATTATGAATTGTGCAATCCTCATAGGCCTTCCTCTGATTGTATGCATCAACTGTTTAATTTAGATGATTTTACAATTGATAGTACATTGTCCCTAAAATCCAATCTCAACTGGGTATTTCTCTAATCTGACATGCATGATTTAATTTCGAGTGAATCTTCAATTTACTGGTTGATCATTGCAGGCAGCGCCACACTACACTTCAGACAACACCACATTGTACATCAAGAAGCACCACATTGCACTTCAGGCAACACCTCACTGTACTACATGCAAAACCACATTGCATTTCAGGGAACAACCCACTGTACTTCAAGCGAAACCACACTCGAATGCAGGCAACACCCCTCTGGACTATAGGCAACACCACATTACCAGACCTCCCACTAATTGCTCCATTAGTTGGAACTAGTTTAACTAACTTTAACTTAGTTAGACTAAATTAATTAATTACAACTCAAAATAAAATCAACTAGTGCTCCTCATGGTAGGAGACACTCTACATGACTCTAGTTAGACCCTCAAATTGAATTAACTAGGCGAACTAAGTCAAATTAACTTAGTTAACTATTACAAGTTGTCATGAGATTTGGAATTAGAATTTTATTCCCAATTTAATTCAAGGAAAAAATTAAATTAGGATTTTCTTGTTGCATTTTCAATAATTGATAGAGATTTCCCCTTTAGAACAAGAATCTTCCCACGCCAGGTTTCTACTTTGTAACGATGTTTTCATCCATTTCCAAATCCTAATAGCAAATATTTGAAAAAAAATTAAGAAATAAAAAAGTGTATCCAAATTTTTGTTATAAATTTAATTTTATAAACATATAAAAGAATCAATTCAGATAATTGGATTAAAAAAAAATCAGTTTGACTTTTGATCCTAATCTAGCATAAAAAATAAAAAAATAATACAAGCAATTGAGTTGTCTATTTTTAACTTTTGAAAGGAAGGTATGGATCCCTCATATCGATTTCTCTCGTGCTCCATATTTTTTTCAGCTTGGTCAAGCTTTTCGTATATATATATTAAACAAAACAAACATTGGACGATCTATAATACCAACAATGTCACGTCTACTTTTACAGTGCTTTGACTTCTGTAAATAAATACATAAAATCGAAGTTGGATTTGATGGTAACTTCAACATCAAATATTAAACAAATCTTTAATATTGTTGAGTAGAGCAACAAAAGAATAACCTGCAAATAAATTGAAATGCAGAAAATAATGGCAAATAAACAAGATAACACAATAATCAAACACAAAAGATTAACACAATGTTTTACGTGGTAAAACCCTCCTTGTGAGGGAAACATCTACAAGGCAATGATAATCAATATTCTTACCATTCAAGGGAGATTTACAACAACCAACTCACAAGCATACATTATACAACCATTCAACCCATTCTCCATTCGTTCTATATGTTATTATTGCCTCTATAGGCTTACATGGATTAACAACCTGTCATATTTTTTCTAACTTTGTCTACAACTTTTAAAGCAGTGACATAATAATTTTTTTACATAAAAAAAAAAGTTCGTTTGATATGATTTTTCCAAAAACTTAGATTAGGAAAAACAACCCAAACCAAAGGAACCAATTTTATTTATTATCCCAAGAATATAGGGAAATAATTGGAAACTTCTAACAATCTCCAACTTGACAACAATTTACCTAATATATCATGCCCAAGTTATTCATCACCTTCCTTGCAAGCCAAGAGAGACTAGGCACCATTTTAGCTTCTCTGACAAGACTAGTTTTGTGAACATGGCTGCACAATTTTTCTTTGTATGCACCTTTTCAAGAGCCACCACTCCACTTTCATCAATAACCTGTCTTATAAAATGGTATTTATAGGTACATGTTTTGTCTTACTATGATAAGCTTAATGCCTCGCCAAATGAATAACACTTTGACTATCACAAAATACTTTCACCTTGTCTTGCATCCTTCCAAACTTACCTAGCAAACCTTTTAACCAAATTGCCTCTTTGCAAGCATGTGACACAACTATGTATCAGTAGTGGATAAAGCAACTATTTTTTGAAGCTTTTACATCCAACTAGCAGCTCCACCTACAAGGGTAAAAGTATATCCAGAAGTGGATCTCCTCTTATCCAAGTCACCTTCAAAATATGAATCAACATAACTACAGATTGAATCACTACTACCACTATAAGTGATACAATTTTTACTTGTGCCTTTAAGATACCAAAGCACCCATTTCACCGCTGCCCAATGCTCTTTACCTGGATTTTCCATATATCTACTGACAACAACAATTGCATGTGAAATATCTAGTCTTGTACTAACCATCGCATACATTAAGCATCCTACTGCATTAACATATGGTACACGAGACATATACTCCTTTTCTTCATCATTACTAGGACACAAACCTGAAGAAATATTGAAATGGGAAGCTAAAGGGATTTGAACAAGTTTCACATTATTCATACTGAATCTTAGAAGTATTTTCTCCACATACTTCTATTGTGATAATCATAACTTACCATTTTTCATATCTCTATGTATCTCCATGCCCAAGATTTGTTTCACTGCTCCAAGATCCTTCATTTCCAAAGTCCTAGCCAACTGGCCCTTTAACATGTTGGTCTCAACCATGATTTTTCTTGCTACAAGCATATCATCAACATATAACACCAAAATAATAAATATGCCATTTTCCAACTTTTGAAATTAAACGCAATGATCATACTCAATTCTGGTAAAATTGTGTCTCATCATGAAGAAATCAAAATTCTTGTACCATTGCTTGGGACACTGCTTCAGGCCATACAATGACTTCTTGAGTTTGCAAAAAAAACCTCTTGTTGTGATTTTTAACAAACCCTTTTGGTTGTTCCATATATATATCCTCATCCAAATCTCCATGTAAGAATGTTGATTTAACATCTAGTTTCTCTAACTCTAGATCAAGGAATGCAACTAACGCTAACACAACTCCAATTGAAACAAACTTAATAATTGGTGAAAAAATATCATGGAAATCAATACCTTCCTTTTGAGAATATCCTTTTGCAACCCATATTGCCTTATACTTCTGAACAATATCATCAAATCCTTTCTTCAATTTGTAAACCCACTTACAACTGACAACTTTTCTATCCTTTGGAAGTTCCACCAGATCCTATGTCTTATTTCTTTGTAAGGCATCCATTTCCTCTTTCATTGCTACTTTCCATTTATCACTATAAGATACTTCCATTGTTTCATGATAACAAGTAGGTTCTCCATCATTAGCAATTAAAGAAACAGATGTAGAAAAATCATCATACCTTTTAGGAAAATATTTGATCTGTGTAGACCTTCGTAAAATTTGTTGTCGTATTTGCTTAGTTTCCTGAGAAATTTATGTATCCTTGTCTGCTTTTGAAGGAGTTTCTTCATGAACATATTCATGATCCTCCTCCATTGAAGATGATTGAGTTTCCAATTGAACTTGTTGAATCTATGGTACTTTTGCCTGTTTCATTTCACCATCTACATCTGATTTCATGAGTGATGATTCATAAAATATGAGATCTTTGTTAATGATAATTTTTTGGGTAATAGGATCCCACAATCTATATCCCTTAACTCCATCACCATATCCAACAAAGATTAATCTTTTTGATTTTGGATCTAATTTTGAACACTAATTCTTTGGAATAAGAACATAAGCATCGCAACCAAAAACTTTAAGATTTGAATAATCACAAGGTTGACTTGTCCATATCTCTTATGGAATCTTGCAGTTAATTGCAATTAATGGTGACCGATTTACCAGATAGCATGTTGTAAGAACTGCTTCTACCCACAATTATTGTTGCAACTTGGCATTACTAAGCATACTCCTTTCTCTTTCTAGAAGAGTATTATTCATGCATTCAACAACACCATTTTTATGAGGAGTATAAAATGTGGTTTTATGTCTTTCAATCCTAGCTTCCTTGCAATAATTTTTGAATTCCTTTGAAGTAGAATCAGTTCCATTGTCAATTTTCGAACATTTAATTGACCTGCAATTGATCTTTTCAACCAAAGCTCTATACTGCTTAAAAGAATCAAATACATCAACTTTTCTTTTCAGTAAATAGATCCACACCTTTCTAGAGTAATCATCTATAAATGTTACAAAATATGAAGATCCTCCAAAAGAGACTCTAGGAGGTGGTCCCCAAATATCTGAATGGATGTAATCTAGGAGATGGTCCATAAACACAATGCTCACAGAAATTCAAATTCAGAGATTTCAAGATTGGAAGTAACTTATGATCAACCAATACCTTCATCCCTTTCTCGCTCATATGACCCAAGCATTGATGCCATAAACAAGTAGAGTCACTTGCACCTTCAAATTCTACTGTTGCATGATATGTTTTTGTCCTTCCTTCAAGCTTATAAAGGTTCCCAAACCTTTTATCCTTCATGACTACCAATATTCCTTTCGTCACCTTCATAAATCCACCTTGAACTATACATTTATAACCAATAGAATCTAACACTCCCAAAGATATTAAGTTCTTTCTAAGCTCAGGCACATGCCTCACCTCTGTTAACGTTCTAACAATACCATCATACATTTTAATCTTGATACTACCAATCCCAACAATTTTGCATGTAACATCATTACCCATGAAAACCACACCATCATCAATAGATTGGTATGAAGAGAACAAATTCCTATGAAGATACATATGATGGGAAGCACCAAAATCTAGCAACCAATTATGATGATGTTGAGAAACAATAGAAGTGGAAAATACCTCATCAACAATACCTACACTTGTTTCAGCTGAATTAACTTCCTTTGTAGAGTCCTTTTTAGCAATTTGTTCCTTTATTTTCCAACAATCCTTCTTAAGATGCCCTGATTTGTTACAATACCAACACTTCAACTTACTCTTCTTGCCTCTTGACTTCGATCTTGATGTGTCTCTCAAATTCTGATCTTTTTCTTTTGATCGACCTCTTGCCACCATTGCTTCTGATGTTGAGGTTTGAAAACTAGATTTCCATTGAGTTTCCTCAGACAATAAAGCTCCCACAATAACATAAAAGTCAATGGTATCGGTAGAACCAATACTGATAGACCTTACAAAATATCCCAAGACATAGGTAGAGAACACAGTAGTGTAATTACTTTGTCTTCCCCTTTGAAATTCCCATCTATACTAGACAACTAACATAAAAGAGTATTGATAGAATTTAAATGATCAAATATCTTTATACCTTCCTTCATCTGCAAACTGTATAATTGTTGCTTGAAGTAGATACTATTGGTCAAGGACTTCGTCATATAAACCTTTCTAACTTGGTCCATAAGCCTGTTTTTGTTTTCTCTCCAATGATGTTAAACAACACGCCATCTGCCATGCACAAATGAATAACACTGAGGTCTCTTTCATCCATGTCCTCCCAGTCGTCGTCATCCATGTCCATAGGTTTCTTTTCCTTGCCCAACAATGTCTTTGCCACTCCTTGCTACATGATCATTTCTCGCGTCATAACCTTCAATAGCTCAAATCTATTACTCCAATTGAACTTTTCTATTTCAAACTTCGCACTCTGCATCTTTGCCATTAACAAAAACTTTTCCCGAAAGCTCCAATACCACTTGTTGAGTTGAGCAGTGAAAGCATGACTTGCAAATAAATTGAAATTGTAGAAAATAATGGCAAATAAACAAGATAGTAGAATAATCAAACATGGAAGATGGACACAAGGTTTTACGTGGTAAAACCCTCCTTGTGCTGGAAACATCCACTGGGAAATGATAATAAATATTCTTATTATTCAAGAGAGATTTACAACATCCAACTCACATGCATACATTATCCAACCATTCAACCCACTCTCCATTCATTTTATGTGTTTTTATTGCCTCTATAGGCTTACATGGATAAATAACAACTTGTCAGATTTTTTCTAAATCTGTTTACAACTTTTAAAGCAGTTACATAAGAAACTTTTTACATAAAACAAAAAAGTTCCTTTTATATGTTTTTTTCCAAAAACTTAGATTAGGAAAAACAACCCAAACCAAAGGAACCAATTTTAGCTATTATCCCAAGAATATAGGGAAATAGTTGGCAACTTCTAACAAGTATTTGTACAATGTCAAGGGAGTGGTGCCACTAGAGGTGTCAAATATGAATTGTCCAGCGAGCTCGTGGCTATGACATCATTGTGAAAATGACGCACTTCATGAATTCCAATTGTCACAGTAGGCGAAGAAACAAACAAGATCCATAAAAAAGTGGCCATGACATCATCGTGCAAATGGTGCACTTCATGAATTCCAATTGTCACAGTAGGCGAAGAAACAAACAAGATCCATAAAAACATTATATTTCTATTCAGAGACTCATGAAGGAGAATTCTTAAAGAGATTTATAGAGAGATAGAGGAAAACACATGCTTAGATATGAGCTATTATTCAGAAAATTATATTGTTTCAATTGTTTGAAGTTACATGATTAAGTAGATTAAAATCTACTTAAAAATAAATATACTAAAATCACTGAAAATGACTAAATTTAATTTTCTAAAAATAGCTAATTAAACTCTAACTATTCTAAGCCAATCAATGGACCTTGAATTTGAACAACTTTCACATATTAATAGGAAATCTAAACATTCCAGGTTGGAATATTATGGTCATATACAAACATCTTCTGCTTTGACAATAAAATAAAATCTTTGGTTGCAATAGCTTAATTTCATTGCAAATTGGAAAACATTTTAAAAATCTAACCAACTGAGCTAAATTAAATAGTTTATTTCGTTAATTCTTATACCTTAAATTTCTCTTAAATTTCCAAAATATACCTATCAAATTCCTCGTGTTTAGAAATCTACAACCTTCATGAAATATTAAGAAATCTACAACTTTCGACAAATAAAATAAAATAATACAAATAATATTTCAATTGAGAAGATTGCTCATTATAATTATAAATTAAGTTTGAGAATTTATGATAAAACAAAGACTAATGGAACCTAAATAGATGCAATGCCCTCCCTGAGGTTTGATCTTTCCATAAACTATGAAAATTGGATTACTTTGAAAGCCTTTGCATTATGTTGTAAGTTAGTGGAAAAAGAATGAATCTTTATTATAATTAACAACACAATCTCTCTTTTATATTTTGTTCTAAGACAGTGATAAGGAGAAATTCAAAATATATGTATTATTATATACATGTTTGTAAGCTTTTCAACGGAAAATTTAGAGTACACAGTTTTGTTGGTCGATTGTGGATGTTTCAAACATTAATGAAAAAAAATCAATAAATAAAGATGATAAAATGAGTTGAAATATTGAAAAAAATCAATAAATAAAGATGATAAAATGAGTTGAAATATTGTTTTGGTGGTAGGTAGATTAGATGTTTTCGATATTAACCCAGACTCATCTTCAAAACAAATAAGAATAATAATAATATACTAAATCATAAAGATTTCAAAATAAGTTCAAATACACTCCCCAAAATTGTTATGAGACCATTTCATTGCTAAAATAAAGTTCACGCTACTAAACGACCTCTTAATTTGATATTTATTAAAATTGGTTAAAACTTAAGAATAATTATCTATTTAATATATTTTTTATTGTTTTGAGTTTTAGTGTTATTGGATACCTAATCTATTCAGGGTTAAGGTGTCCTAGTTTAACAGTCAAAGGAAGTCCAAGAGATATTGAAATATGAATCCAATGTTTTATCATTCAATATTATGTACACATTCCATGTGTTTTTAACATGGTATCAATATTATGTACACATTTCATGTGTTTTTAACATGGTATCAGAATAGGCCTGGCCTAGACTTAACAGTCAAAGAAAGTCCAAGAAACATTGAAATATGAATTCAATGTTTTATCATTCAATATTATGTATACATTCCATGTGTTTTTAACATGGTATCAGAGTAATGCCTCGCCTAGGCTTTTTTAGAACTTGTCAGTGTTATTGATCCTAACCAGCTTAAAAGTTGTTTGCGACTTAATTATTTCGTATGACTTCTGTATTTTCCATTATGGATTTAATTAGGCGGCTTGATTTGTCTTAATGATGGTAAAAACTTGAAATTTCTTAATTATATATACCCGAACTGTGCATAACAATGCCCCTCAGACCTGCCATCAGCCGAACTTGTCACTCTACCATTGTTTAACCTTAACACTCCACTATTAGTGACTGAAAATATAACGCTCCTAATATTGTGCATGGAACATTACTTCTCCTTCTGGTGACTCTGAGCACTCTACCACTCTACAATTACCTGTCTCACCTGACCATTTCTCTCACAAGGATTTTCTATGAGCGTTTCTCCTGCCACTGACATACTTCCAATTTGCTGCAACGAGAAAACACTCGCCCCTCAAGCGGTCTCTATGATAATTGTTACTGCTCGACCTTGAATTATCCATCTCTATGGAGTATTTAATTGACTGCATAATGTAAATTGGATGAGAGCATATTCTTTTGTTGTGCTCTGCAAGCTTAATACAAATGTGAAATCTCCACATATGACAGCCGAAATGGAGAATTTTGAAGAGCATGAAATTTGTTTTGAAAACAGAAAGAAATAAGTCTAGACTTGCATGGTTCACTACATCGCAGATTCTTCGTGTGTCAAATACACAGGCGATAGTTGCATAGTTCATCCATGAAGAGGTCACGAGATTACTCGGAGCTGCAGGTCTACCAGCACAAAAAAAAAAATTGATGGAGGAGGAGCTCTGCGAAGGAACATTTAAGGTTGAAAATGAGATCGTCTTTTCGGTGTTTTGAACTGCATCGATGGGATGTGGTCATAGTTTTGAAGCCAGATATTGTTAATATTCACCACCAATCTTTCAAGTTGGTGTCAAAACAAGTACCATAGGGCCCATCCAATTATTTTTACAACGACGTCAATGATAATGAATGTAGTTTCTCCTTGTGCTTCAACGACTACCTGCTCGTGATAAAATCTACATACCTGGGAAACAAACATCATGACCTTGTTAAGGCTCAATTTTGGAAGACAACAAAGGTAAAGTGTTGTGTGGGAGCCTTTACATACACGCGTTCAGAACTGTCGTGTTGGATGCCTAAGAGAAATCGTGCAAGGATGATACTCTGAGCATTGGTCGCATTACTAGTATTACCTTGAGAACAAAGACCGATAATAATCACACTTATGAAGGAGAAAAACAAAACAAGATTATTGTTGAAGAGGTAAACATTATTTTTATTGTAGTCTCCATCCTTTTTATTTTCCGGACGCTCGATCCTTTGATCCCTCGATGCACGTTTGTGATCCATGCTCTTTGAGCATTTTATTTGTCTTCCATAAGATTTGATTTCCAAAGGTGGAAAACAATGCATAGAGCGGGACTGAGTTGTGTCTTGTTCATGGATGTATCCAAGATGTCTCTAGAATCTGTATTTGAAATTATGGTGGTTATGTTGGTTGTTTTATTTTCCCTTGAATGATTTAGTTTTCATCGCTGGTCGTGGAGAAAATAAGTCATTTTTAAAGTGATAATTGATTAGTCGAAGGATTTGCATGTCATGGGAAGCTGTTGAACAAAGCATAAATGAAAATGTAAATGAGGGTCGTTAACGATTCAAAGAAATTATTTTAACGTACAAAAGTATGCTTCACGTTGCGATATTCATGAGATATGTTGGAGTTGCGTTGTAAGCGAGTTGATATTTGATTTTTTTTTTTTTAATCTGGAATGGATAAATTTTTGAAGAAAATAAAGATATTTTGAAGTTCTGGACATGAACTTTAAAAGTTCAAAATTTTAAGCTAGAGATATTTCTTTTTGTATTAAGCTTGTTGTGGGAAGCTTTCATTCACAAAGAAGTATTTATTTGTTAGAGGAAATGGTTTGAATTGGTGAAATATTAGAGTTCTTGAAAATTCTGATACATTTCATTGATCATGATACAATGAAAATCGACAAGAATACTCTTTGTGATATTAAAATAAGTTTGCAAAATGCACAAGAGAAGATTGATTTTTTGCAGTTGGAGTGTCAACTTTAGAAAGATGAGTTACAATAGAAAAGGTATCCTTCTGAACTTGTTTTTGTTCAAAACAATCCCCTATTTAACTTTGAAACAAGATCCTATCAACAACCAACAAGTCAGTAAAGTTGAGGTTGATTGATATCAAGTGCCCATTTCAGAAGAAGATTTGAATATTGTTAGGTTGTGTTATATTCTTTCCATGACTACCCCACACCCAAGGGGGAGGGGAGGTAGCTACCCCTTTATGTTGCGTCGGGCATTGCAGGGGGGTAAACAGGGTGGTTGTAGCGAACCCCACGCTGCCGCGAGAAATTTGTTTTGAACCCTATATTAAGTGGGCGGACCTACCTATGATTTTGTGCATGGATTTCACACATGGTTTTGGGCATGATGGTTTTTTGTCCATGGTATGTTGTAGATCCAGTTAAGGAAACTACGATTATGTTTTAATCCAAGGTTAATGGATTGGTGTTTATGAATGCTTCAGCATGTATATATATGTATTGTAACATTGAAAGGAACATAATGAAAAATCAATCTGGTAGTCCTGGTTTTGGAATGCAGGGGGAAAATCTATGTGTATATTTGTTTTATTTTTATGCTCTCGCCATTGTTTATTTTCTATTTTTAGAATTCGTATGCAGGTAATTTCTGTACATAGTTAAAACCTACATTTGGTATCAGAGTTGTTTTGGCTTCAAGGGGATGCTTTTACTGTTGAGGGGTTTTTTCTCAAGCCTATGGTAGACCCTGTTCGGTGGGAGATCTACGGGATCAATTCTTATAGAGAAAGAAGATGGCGAGCAGTGAAAAGATATAGATCGAGAAATTTAATGGTCAGAGTTATGAGTTGTGGAAACTCAAGATGGAGGATCTGATGGTGGATAAAGATCAGTGGATCATGGTAGATCTGGGTACTAAACCAACAAAAATGTCAGCTGAACTCTGGGCGAAGTTGGATCGAAGGCAAAGAGCACAATACGATTGTGTGTCTTAGATTCAGTATTGTTGAATGTATCAGGGGAAGCTTTAGCAAAGGGTTTATGGGACAAGTTAGGGACTTTCTACCAATATAAGTTTCTGGTGAACAAATTGTTCCTATGGAAAAAGTTGTATAACCTGGGGATGAAAGATGAAGACTCAGTGATAAATCATATGAACGCATTTAATATTGTGGTAAGCCAGTTATTATCTATTCACATTAAAATTTTAGATGAAGATAAGTGCATCAGTTTGTTGTATTCTCTACCAAATTCGTGGGATAGTCTGGTTGTTGTAATAGGTAGCAATGCAACTACCTTGCAGTTTGATGAAATAGTCTCATCCTTGTTGTCGGATGAGATGAGAAAGACAAATATGGAGGGCTAGGATGGTGATGCCTTGTTTGTACGAGGACGACCCTAGAATAGAAATAAAAATAAGTCCTCAAGTGGGAGATCTAAATCTAGAGGAAGATCTAAATTTCCAAGAAAACCTGTAAAGGTGTGCTAGAAATGAAGAAATGAAGGGCACTTCAAAAGGGACTGTAAATCTAAAGCTCCTGAGAAAGAAAAGGGATCTGATAACGCTCCTTCTGCAGACGTGAAAACCACCTCAGATGAAGGTGGGGATGTGTACTTAACTTCTTCTTCAAGTACACATGTAAATCATGAGGCATGGTTGATTGACTCATGTGCATCCTTTGACTTCACTCCCCATAGACAATGGTTTTATGAATATGAGAAATATGATGGTGGTGATGTCTTCTTAGGGGATGACAAGAAGGCTAGAATCATTGGTCTTGGAAAATTCAAGTTGAAGTTGCAAGGTGGAAGGATTAGAACACTTCTGGGTGTTCTGCATATTCTTGCATTGGCCAAAAATCTTATTTCTGTAAGCAAGTTGGATTATGTAGGTGTAAAAACAGTGTTCGAAATGGATACCTTCAAGATGGTTCGAGGAACACTGGTATTGATGTGGAGAGTTCGGATTGGAACTCTGTACAAGCTTCAAGGTAGCATGTTATTGATGGGTGCAACAATTTTGTGGTTCCTAGAAGTGGAATAAAAAATCTAATGGTCTCTGGAGAAAAGAAAATGTTATGGCATCAAAGGCTTAGACATATTGGAGAGAAGGACCTTCAAATACTTCATGGTAATGGTATGGTAGAAGGTATGTATAATAGCTCTATGCATTTTGATTTCTGTGAAAATCGTGTATATGGGAAGAAAAATCGGGTGAGTTTCCTCTCTGGTGGTAAGAGAGTGAAACAAATATTAGAGATTGTGCACAGTGATGTGTTTGGACCTGTGTCAGTTCCATCATTGGGAAATTCTGTGTACTATGTATCATTTATAGATGACATCTCAAGGAATACATGGATATATTTCCTCATGAATAAATCTGAAGTCTTCGATATGTTTAAAGAATTTAAGGCTTTGGTGGAAAACCAGATAGAGAAGAAGATAAAGGTGTTGATGACAGATAACTATGGAGAGTTTTGCAAGAATGAATTTGAAGAGTTATGTAAGAAGTGTGGTATAACATGGAAGAAGACTACTCTATACACACTTGAGAAAAATGGAGTTCTGGAAAGAATGAACAAGACGTTGATAGAAAGGGAAAGAAGCATGATCAGTGGTGCCGGGTTAGGACAAGAATTCTAGGCAAAGGTGGTGGAGACTGCATGTTACCTGGTCAACAGATCACCTTCATCAATGTTGGAGGAAAAGACTCCACAAGATGTATGGACTAGTAAGAAACCTTCTCTTTCACATTTGAGGGTATTTGGATGTGAGGCATATGTACATGTTCCAATGGAGAAAGCACAAAGTTGGATAGTAAATCTGAAAAGTGCAACTTTATCGGGTATAAGGATGGTTTAAAAGGTTATAGGCTTTGGAACCCAGAAACAAGGAAGGTTGTGTACAATCGAGATGTGGTGTTTAGAAAGGTGAAATATGTTATTAAAAATGAAGTCCTACCAAGGGAACCTGAGAAGATAGAGTTTGAGTTAAAGGGGGAAGAATCAGACTCTAGAGCAGAAGAGGAATCAGAATATGAAGAGGCACAAACTCCGGTTGTGGGAAGATCAGTTTAAGAAATAAGGCAGCCAGAAAGGTATAGTCCATCTTCTTTATATTCAAATTTTTCTTTATCTATTACTGATGATGATCCCAGAACTATGAGGGAAGCATTAGATTCAGAGGATGGCAAACTCTGGAAAGAAGCCATGGTTGATTAAATGGCATCTTTGCAAAAAAATGAGGCTTGGGATCTGCTGGAGTTGCCGACTGGAAAGAAACCCATTGGAAGCAAATGGGTGTTCAAGAAGAAGATGAATGCAGAAGGAAAGGTGGAGAAATATAAAGCTCGGTTGGTAGCAAAAAGTTATTCCCAGGTGCCAGGAATTGATTTTGGTGATATTTTTTCTCCTGTTTCCAAGGTAGCTTCTATTAGATTACTTTTATCTGTTGTTGTTGCTTTTGATTTTGAGGTATATAAGATGGATGTGAAGACAACATTTATTCACGAGGATTTGGAAGAAGAGATCTACATGAAGGAAATTGAAGTATTTGTGGTGAAAGGTAAGAAAGAACTAGTATGCAAGTTAAAAAAGTCTCTGTATGGGTTAAACCAATCACCAAGGATGTGGTATTAGAAATTTGATACATTTATACGGAGACCTGGCTTCACTAGAAGAAAAGCACATCACTATGTGTATTTTAAATTAATTGGTGACCTTGTTATTTATTTGGTCTTGTATGTGGATGATATGTTGCTGGTTGGAAATGATAAAAAAATTATCCAGGATTTGAAGACCCAATTGTCCTCCAAATTCGACATGAAAGATCTTGGTGCTACAAACTATATTTTGGGCATGGAAATTAAACGATATTGGGCAAAGAGGAAGCTCTGGTTAAACTAGAGGAAGTATGTCGAGACAATATTATAGAGGTTTAATATGTAGGATAGTAAACCAGTGAAGGTTCATATTCCTGTAGGTGTAAAGTTATCTGCTGAACAGTGTCCCAATACATAAGAAGAGGAAGAGGACATGTCCCATGTTCCACATGCAAGTGCATACAATAGCCTGACGTATGCAATGTTCTGTACTAGACCAGACATTGCACATGCAGTAGGCGTATTGAGAAGGTTTATGTCAAAACCAGGGAAGGAGCATTGAACAGCAGTTAAACGGGTTTTCAGATATTTGTGTGGCACTAGTGATTATGGTTTTTGCTACCAAGGAAGACCGGGATTGGACAGGGTTTTGGACATTCGTGGCTTTGTTGATGTAGATTGGGCTAAAGATATGGATCAGAGAAGATATACAAGTGGGTATGTGTTTATCCTATTTGGAGGTGATCTGATAATGAGATCTTACATCAATATTAAGGTATTACAGACTCATGTGCAGGAATGCCTATATTATTTAGTGCCATGGATCAAAACGATTGCGAATAATACAAACATTTAACAATTGGAAAACATAACAATTCAACACATCAACATAATAAATAATTAAGGAGTTCATGAAACTTCCTGGCTATGTCTCCTAGTCCAAGATTTCAGTGTCGACCTCTATATTATGTCTGCAAGAGCAGATAATTACAAGTGTGATCTCGAATAAAGTCTCAACAAAACAGTGACAAAACACAGGTGTTCCCTCGAAATCCTCAAGTCTACAAGAGTACACAGCTGCTCCCTCTTGCTCTTTGTCTTCTGCTTTCTCTTCTGCTCTCTTCTACCTCTTTTGTCTGCCATAGAGTGGTTTTTAAGCCTCTCAGCCCTGTTTTTTCACCTCCCTTTTCAGTATGGAAACATTTTGTTAAAAATTCTTAAGGCACAAGAACAGTTTCTTTTAGAAACGGAAGGATCGACGGGCGTAGTGAAACTGACTGTTCGGTGTTCCTTCGCACAATTCCCCGATATAACACATATCTGGTCTTTATATGATACTAGTGGAAATACATTAAAAACTAATGAAAAAATTGACCGCAACATTAAAGCCAGACTCCAAATGGTATAAATTCCACCCTTTAATCCTCTTGGGTCTGCCTTTTATTGCTATCGCAAGCCCACCGTTGATCTGCCTTCAATCCGATAGTTCGTATCCAACCTGAAACATCAAGTAGTCCACTCGATCTCCATCATTGATCCACGATCTCCCAATCCAACGACTGACAACCATTTCAAGTGGCCTACGTGCACAGAGATTACCCGCCCGAAAAATAGTTTTCTCTCTCTTGCGGTGTGCTACGTGTCGGCCAGTGTATGGGATCGGGCGGAGCCTCTCCAATACCACTTACCTCCTGAAGTCCGCCTGAAATACCATTTACCACAGAATTCAAATTATATGAAGCCATATTTATAAACCTTTCGGGTCCACCATTCTATCACAATATCACATTACATGTGGCCAAACGTCAATACACAGGAAAATACAAAGAAATCCACAAAAACTAGACTTCAAATATATTTAATCGCATCCATATTCTCGATCAGGTTCGAGCTTTATCACATGTCACAAGGCCCGCAGTCCTCTTGGCATAACCTCTTTATTATATTGCAATGCGATATTGCAATGCGATATTGCGATGCGATAAGTCACAATCGCATATCGCTTGTATCTCTGGAATGCAGTAAGTCCTTCCCTTTTAAATCTGCGATGCGATATATGTGGCCTCCGTCGTTGATCTGCACGCCGATCTGACGGTCTATGTTATATCACTGGAGCGCAGTCGCAACTCACTTAGGGTTAGCGCCGATATTCCCCGTTGACCTCCGCCAATGCGATATCGCCGATTTGATCTAGACCGTTGATCGAACCGATCCGACGGCTCCTGGGCAGCGCCATTTGAACCTCTGCTTAGCTCTGTTTCCGCCAATTCTTAGTTTTTTTCCATGCAATAGTGTTTTCTATTATTTGAAGACTTAGAGGTTTAGAGGGTTTAAGATCCATTTTGGATCACGCCTTCCCACTAAAAATCTTTTGGACCACCAAAAGTTGGTTTTAGGCATCAATCAAGTGAGGATACTGCTCCCTCACCTATCTAACTTCTATCCATTGTGCTTTGCTTGGATTTGAACCTTTGAGTCCCACTCTCAAGTACTCAACATCCCCTTGATGCGTAGTTCTTACCTTCCTATCCAAAACTGTGTCCTCCTATAACTCATTGAGATACTCGGGCAACAAATCCCCAATAGAAGGCAACTGACTTTACTCTTCAGGATCTTCAATCAAGAAGGTTCATACAATCTCAAGTTTTCGGCATTAACGACTGAATAGATCTTCATATAATCTGGCAAATCAAAGCGAAAAGCATTTTCACCAATTTTATCAAGTATCTTGAAAGGTCCATACCTTATTGGTTTTAGCTTCTTACCTTCACCTTGCATTCTGTCTTTGCTGATGTACAGCTAGACTTGATCACCAACTCGGAAACTATGCTCAACTCGATGCTTGTCATGTCTTTCCTTTTACTTGGCTTGACTTCTTTCTAGTTGTTCATGTACTGCCTGGTGAATTTCCTAGATTTGTTCAATGAACTTGGTTGCTTTGTCCACATCACTATGTCCATCAACTACTATGTTTTTACCAAAGACAAAATCCAAGGAATACTTTGGTATAAAACCAAAGCAAGTCTCAGAAGGAGATCTCTGAGCAGAAGAGTGCTTGGCATGGTTGTAAGCATGTTGCACATAACAGCTCATCCCAAAGCTTGAGATGCTTGTTGCAATAACCTCTGAGCAACTGGATCACTGTCATGTTGACCACCTCTGTCTGACCATCTATTTGTGGATGAAATGTTGTGCTTTTCTTCAACCTGGTGTCCATCAACCCCTATAGATTTGACCAAAACTTCCCAACAAATCGAGAATCTCGATTAGATACAATAGAAGTGGGTCACTCAAAATGAACCCATACATTCTGAAAGAACAACTTTTCTGTTTGTTCAGTTGTAACCTGCTTGTTACATGGTATCAAAATAAACATTTTACTGAACCTATCCACAACAACATACAAATAATCATGACCTTTCCTAGATTTTGGCAATCCCCCAACAAAATCCATGGAAACACTTTCCCAAGGACGAGAAGGAATTGGAAGTGGAGTGTACAAGCCTAATTTTCTATTACTGGGCTTGCTTGTAGCACACATAATACACCCTTTGATATATCTAGAAACCATCTCATGCATTCTTGGCCAATAACAGAACCTTTGCAATTATGCAACTACTTTACTTACACCAAAATGACTTGATATGAGAGAAGTGTGCTTCTTGGATTATGTTAACTCTTTCAATTTATGGAACACATAACTTTCCTAGATGATATAAGAGTTGGTCCTTTACATAGTAATCCAATTCTTCTACTTGCTTGCCATGACTTAAAGTTGCATATACATATTTAAAATCTATATCTTGAGCATAATGTTCAATGTAACTTTCATGCATTACTGAGTTATGCTTAAGTATAGTAGATGCATTTATGATTGGTCTTGATAACATGTCTGCAACCTTATTGTGTATGCCCTTCTTATATTTGATGACAAGATGAAATTGTTGTAGAAAACCCATCCACCTATAATGTCTTGATTGCTGCAATTTAGTTTGTGAGTGAAAATATTGAAGTGGTTGATGATCTGTATGTATGATTGTTTCTTTACCCATTATGTAATGTTTGTACTTTTTCACACTTTGTATTAATGCATACAATTCTCTATCATATGTGAGATAATTAACTATCACAGAAGTAAATGTCTCAGAATGATAGCATATAGGTTTTCGATGTTGCATCAACACTACTCCCATGGCATAGTCACTGGCATCGGTCTCAATCTCAAATGGATGTTGAAGATCTGGCAGTGCTAGTACTGGTGTTGTACTGATTTTCTCTTTTAAGGTGTCGAAGGCTTTCTGTTGTTTGCCTCCCCACTAAAACACCTGTTTCAATCCTGTTAAAGCACGTAATGGAGCTGCAATCAATGAAAAATTAGCAATAAACTTTCTCCAGTATTGTGCTGCCCCTAGGAAACTCCTAACCTCTATAGCAGATTTGGGTTTAGGCCAGTTCACAATGACTTCAACCTTAGATGGATTTATCTTCAATTCACCACCCCCTATAATATAACCCAAATAATTTAAAGATGTTCTGCCAAATTCACATTTTGATAGTTTTACATAGAGATTTTCTCTTTTTAAAACATCTAAAGTCTGCTTTACAAGCTTTACATGGTCTTCCCATGTCTTACTAAAAACAAGAATGTCATCTAAATAAACAATTACAAAGTCATCAATAAATGGTCTGAGTACATCATTCATAACTCTCATAAATGTAGCAAGAGCATTAGTTAAGCCAAAAGACATAACCAACAATTCATAAAGTCCTTGCTTTGTCTTGAAAGAAGTCTTCCATGCATCTTGTTCTGCAACTCTGACCTGATGATAACCACTTCGCAAGTCTAACTTAGAAAAGTAAACTGCTTCTTTATCGTTATTTTATTTAGTACTATATAATCAATGCACATTCTCCACAAACCATCTTTCTTTCTCACTAGCATGATTGGAGATCCACATGGTGATGTGCTTGGTTGTATAAACCCTTTATCGAGCAACTCTTGTACCTGCTTCTTTATCTCTGCATTCTCTAAAGATGATAACTTGTACATTCCAACGTTAGGTAATGGAGCATCTTGCTGCAAATAAATATCATGTACTATTTCTCGCTTGGGTAGCAGACCTTTTGGTTCTTGAAATAGAACATCATACTCTAAAACAACTTTAACTAAATCAGATTTATGTTTAGAATCACAGCCTTCAAATGCATTGGATTTTTCAGGATTCTTTGCCTTTATAACCATTAGTAAAAATTGCTTACTTGAATTCACAATTCTTTTCATCTACCCTGAGTTTATGAGAGAATGGTTATCTTTGAGTTTATGAGCTCTTACAATGTATTATATTCCATTTTTAGTGAGTTGATACTTATTCTCAGCTCTATAGAAAATAGCTTTCCTTTCATACAAGTATGGACTTCCCAAAACAATACCACATATATCCAATGGAACTATATCTAACTCAACTTCATCTACAAAGGTTGATCCAATAGCAAACCTAAGTTTACATTGTCTTGTTACTTGTAGCTTTGTTTTATCACACACCCAACCTAAGGGATATGTCTTCTCATGAGGTTTTGTTTGTAATCCCAACATCTTTACAATTGTTTCAGAAATCAAATTTACTTGTGATCCACAATAAAACAAAGTATCAATCTTATTGTGCTTGGAAATTACTCTAATATGAAAAAGCTGATTTCTTTCCCTCTCATTATTTTCATTATCAACAGATTGTGAAAAATTACTTGTGGATGCTTCAGAATCTTTACCTTTAATACCTGTGGTTGTAACTGTTGTTTCATCGCCTGAATCTGATCCCAAGTCCTGTTGAATAGCTGCAACATTCTTTTTCTTCTTTCCACCGAACTTCTTAGGTTTTAGTTCTGGATTCAAAAACCAGCGGTGTGCCTCATTGTGTCCTTCTTTCTTGCAATGAATGCATGAAGGTTTATCCTTCTTTACAACGTTTTCTTTCCTCTCCTTCCATTTCAGTTTCTTCTTTTCCTTACTCTTGCTTACAAAATATTTAGATGATCCCCCAACCTCTGGGTTTACATTCTTACCTCTAGCTTCTAGATGTGTTACCTGAACTGATACATCATCTAATCTAGTGGGATTAAACATGAGAATAATATGCTTTAAATAGCTATGAAGGCCACCTATATACTTCAATAAAGTCTCAGGTGAATCTAATGATATACGTAGAGTTAAAACTATCTTTCTGAATTCCTGAGTATAACTCTGTACACTTTGACCCTTCAACTGATGAAGAGTTTTCCAACTCATCATTGCCTGCTGCATGTAAGCTAAAGGATAGAATTTCTTTTTGATAGCAGAAACAAATTCATTCCAGGTAGAAATGATTTTACCATGTTTTTGCAGATCATCTTGTGTCTTGCCTTCCCACCATACTAGTGCAGTTCCTCCAAGTCGAAGACTAGCTAGCTAAATCTTCTTCCTTTCTGAATCAACGTTCTGTACCCTGAAATATACATCAATTTGTCTTATCCAATTATCTAGCTTTTCTGCATTGAGTTCTCCATCATAAATTGGCAAATCAAACTTCACATCTAATTTTATTAAGGAAGTTTTCTTCTTTTTCTTAGAAGAGCTAGAAGATGATGAGGATGATGAAGGTGATGATGGAGGAGATGGTGGAGGAGGCATTTCCCCTTTCCCTTTGCCTTCTGGAGGGGGAACTATAAAAGGTTACTCAGCTCCTTTTTCTGGTTTAGGTGTTGAAGTGCTTTCACCTTGACCCTTCTTAAATTCCAGATACATCTCTTCCACCATGGCTTGGAGTGCCTTAAAACTTTCTATAAATTGAGATTTTGATCCTAATGGAGTTTCTTCTGCCATTCTCCTCTGAGAATAGACTCTTGTAATCTCTGGATTAGCCTCAACAAGTTCTCCTTCTCCTAGTATGAGATTTAATCTAGTTAGCATTCAAAATCCAGCACAAGCTTGTCTAACCTTAACAAAACCAAAACCAAATGCTCTGATACCAATTAATTTGATAATGAGAGCTTACATCAATATTAAGGTATTATAGACTCATGTGCAGGAATGCCTACATTATTTAGTGCAAAGGATCGAAAATATTGTGAATAATACAAACATTTAACAATTGGAAAACATAACAATTCAACACATCAACACAGTAAATAATTAAGGAGTTCACCAGACTTCCTAGCCACGTCTCCTGGTCCAAGCTTTCAGAGTCGACCTCTATATTATGTCTTCAAGAGCAGATGATTACAAGTGTGAGCTCGAATAGAGTCTTAACACAATAGTGAAAAAACACAGGGATTCCCTCGAAATCCTCAAGTCTACAAGAGTACACAACTGCTCCCTCTTGCTCTTTGTCTTCTGCTTTCTCTTCCGCTCTCTTCTGCCTCTTTTGTCTGCCATAGAGTGGTTTTTAAGCCTCTCAGCCCTGTCTGTTCACCTCCCTTTTCGGTGTGGACATGTTTTGTTAAAAACGCTTAAGGCACAAGAACAGTTTCTTTTAGAAACGGAAGGATCGGCGGGCGCAGTGAAACCGACCGTTCGGTCTTCCTCCGTACAATTCCATGATATAACACATATTTGGTCTTTATATGATACTAACAGAAATACATTGAAAACCAATGAAAAACCCGACCGCAACATTAAAGCTGGACTTCAAATGGTATAAATTCCGCCCTATAATCCTCTCGGGTCCGCCTTTTATTGCTATTGCAAGCCCACCATTGATCTGCCTTCAATCCGATGGTTCGTATCCGACCCGAAACATCAAGTAGTCCACTTGATATCCATTGTTGATTCACGATCTCCCAATCCAACGGTTGATAGTCATTTTGGGTGGCCTACGTACACCGAGATTACTCGCCCAAAAAAGCGGTTTTCTCTCTCCTGCGGTGTGCTACGTGTTGGCCAGTGTATAGGATCGGGCGGAGCCTCTCCAATACCACTTATCGCCTGAAGTCCGCCCAAAATACTGTTTACCACGTAACTAAAATTATATGAAGCTGTATTTATAAACCTTTCAGATCTGCCATTATATCGCAATATCGCATTGCATGTGGCCAAACGTCAATACACGGGGAAATACAAAGAAATCCACAAAAATTGGACTTCAAATATATTTAAATTGCATCCATAATCTCTATCAGGTTTGACCTTTATCACATGTCGTAAGGCCCGTTGTCCTCTTGGCATCACCCCTTTGTTATATTGCGATGCGATAAGTCACAATCACATATCACTTGTGTCTCTGGCTTGCAGTAAGTCCTTCCCTTTTAATCTACGATGCAATATACATGGTCTCCACCGTTGATCTGCACATTGATCCAACTGTCCACGTTATATTGTTGGATCATAGTCGCAACTCACTCAGGGTCAGCATTGATATTCTCTGCTGACCTCCACCGATGCGATATCGTCAATTTGATCTGGACCGTTGATCAGCCCAATCCGAAAGCACCTATGCAACACCATTTGAACCTCCACTTAGTTCTGTTTCCGCCAATTCTTAGTGTTTTTCCATGCGATAGCATTTTCTGATATTTGAAGACTTAGAGGTTTAGAGGGTTTAAGATCCTTTTTGGATCAGGAGGTGCATTCAGTTGGATGAGTAAGAGACAGTCTGTAGTGGCACTTTCAACTACAGAGGTAGAATACATGGAAGCCACTCATGCAAGAAAGGAAGCCGTTTGTTTGTAGATATTTTGTTCAAGTATGGGGTTAGTACAACAAGATATAGGGGTAGACTGTGACAGCCAAAGTGAAATTTTCTTGGCAAATAACCCTACTTATCATTCAAAGACAAAGCACATTGATGTTCAGTATCACTTTGTGAGCGATATGGTTGAGGACAAAAAGGTGTTGCTGGTAAAGGTGGACACTTTGAAGAATACTGCAGATGCATTGACAAAGTCTGGTGAGCACTGAGAAGTTCTCTTGGTGTAGAGAAACAATGGGAATTGCAGGGCCAGATCAATGACTAATCTCTCCTGTGGAAAGAAAACAACAAGTGGGAGAATGTTGGGTTGTGTTATATTCTTTCCATGATTACCCCATACACAGGGGGGTGGTAGCTCCCCCTTTATGTTGTGTCGGGCGCTGTCAGGGGGTAAGCAGGGGGGCGGTAGCACCCCTGCACGGGGTCCGGGTCAACGACTCGGGAAATTTTTTTTGGACCCTATCTTAGGTGGGTAGACCTACCTATGGTTTTATACATGGATTTCGCACATGGTTTTGGGCATGATGGTTTTTTGTCCATGGTATTTTGTAGATCTGGTTAAGGGAACTATGGTTATGTTATAATTAAGGGTTAATGGATTGGGGTTTATGGATGCTTCAACATGTATATATATGTATTGTAACATTGAAAGGAACATAATGAAAAATCGATCTGGTAGTCCCAGTTTTGGGATACAGGGGAAATCTTTGTGTATATGCGTTTTATGTTTTATGCTCTCACCATTGTTTATTTTCTGTTTTTTGAATTTGTATGTAGGTAATTTAAGTACAAGGTTAAAACCTGCAAATACAAGTGTGGAAATTCAGTCTGCACTTCCCAAGCCAATCATCAGACCTCGAGAAGAGATTTTAAACAGTTCTTAGAGATAATAAGGAGGCGTCTTTTCATATTCCAAATTACTCAAAGCCCATCAAATCTTAGAGTGCCAAATTTCTTCACGGTAGCTCACCTTCACCTATTCCATATTATGCTCCTCCAAATTCGTAGCAAAAAGTTGTCAAATTCCAACATTGTGACTGAGTTGGCCATGTGAAATATCATTGTTTTGACATTCACCCATGCAAGCATTGTGGTCAGCACACTCATTCTTCACACAAATTCTTCAAAAACAAACCTCCCACAAGAACAAAAATTCACCCTGGATGGAGCACTTCTTGGCAATGGGCTTTAACAACCAAGAATATATTTCAGTCATTTTTCATAATTTATTCTAGAGTATTAAAAAGTCTTGCAGTTGATTTTTCTCCATCATCTCACCTTCTATCTGACGGGGGGGGGAATTGATGGTCATCCACAAGTTTTAAAGATAAATCAAGCAAGTCTGAGCCATAACCTGAACCTGCTGCTTGAGCCTACAACCAGAGACAACCATACCTAGATTCAGAGTTGTCGCCAGAGACACAGAAGCCCTTGAACATGCCTAGGTTGGTGGCCTTCCTTAAACCCACACAGGTTGCAAACCTTGCTTTTCCAGGTTGAAGGTATCCCTTTCCAAAGCATTAGGGACACTTCCTCTAGCAAAAGACTTAGGCTTCTTGCCAGATTTGGAAGAGTTTTGAGAATCACACTAAGCGTTCCTTTGGTTTGCGCCCTTCCTTAAACCATTGTAGGTTGCGTATCTCTCTTTTCCAAGTTGAAGGTCTCCCTCTTCAAATCATTAAGGAACGCTTCCTCTAGTAGAATACTTCAGCTTCTTGCCAAATTTGGAAGAGTTTTGAGAATTGCACTAATTATTCTAGTGTTGGTGGTAATCCTTAAACCATCACCGGTTGACACCTCGAGTTCTCCCACCTTATAATTTCATTTCAGAGAGCTCATTCAGCCTATTGTTGTCATGCATTATTTTATTTTATATTATAGCTCTCTTCTTTGACTTTTAGATATCCCTTCAGATTAAGGGGAGGAATGTTGGATACCTAATCCGCTAAGGGTTAAGGTGTGGGAGTTGAATAGTCAAAGGGAGTCCAAGAGACATTTGAATATGAATCCAACATTCATATTATTGTATTATAAATGTACATCAATGTGAATATTAAATGCAATCCAATTCTTTATCATTCATATTCTTTCCACATTTCATTTGTGTTTAACAGGATTTAATATAGGCGAAGTGGAATCATTGTCGTTGACTTTTACGATATGATAAACACAGTTTGAAATGGGTTATTTTGGAATAAAGTTTATAATAAAAATTTAATTTTTTTGCATGGATTTGTAAAATAAAGATTTTAGTACTACAAATATTTAATTCCGTTCATAAATTTTTGTAATTAAGCAAATGATTATATTGAAAAAAAAGAATGGAGTCCATAATTTTTCTTGGTTTATTTATTTTTTGAAATTCTAAAATACCTTAAAACTTTATCAAAGCATTTATAATTTTTTTTTCTTTAGTAAATTTCATCGAAAATAAATTTTCTTGTTTTCTTTAAATAAATTGGAAACAACACTATAAATGATGTGGTGTTCTATCAACTGGCAAGCCCCAAAAGGAAGGAATGTGTTCCATGATTAGTTTTGTAACTAGTCGATAAGAAATAAACAAAGGATTCACATCCATGTTGCACATTTTATAACCCTACCTAATAAGCTATGTAAATTTTCAAATTTGGATGGCACGGTTTTTCTCACTAATAAATTAAATTATGTAAGTTTTTTCTCATATATCAATTTGCATTTTTTTTAAACATAATTTCCATTTGAATGACATGGACTAAGTTGCCCTGGAACACTTCAAGGGACTACATTTGGCTATGCTTTCAAGGGACTACATGGAAAAGGAAAAATACCAATGGAATGTACTAAGACATCATCAAAAGCATAAAAAATTGCCAAAGGGGAAAATCTACAGAGAGGCCAGTTGATCTGTAGACCAAACCTTAGAAGAGAAGTACTTGAGTTGTTCATCGTAGAAAGAGAAGAAAGTCGACTTTCTATGAGTTTAATTAAAGAAATTAAATCATCACCTCTCTAAATCTAAATATTGGAGAGATGGGAACAACAAATACAAGTAGGATACAACTCGACAAAAGTAGAAGCAAGGATCGACATAGATGTGAGATATATGCATATCAACTATGATAATCCTGGATTATTTTATTGTAACATTGGTTCAAGACAAATATCATGGGAACATTATTGTTTATCATTAACATTAGTAAGGCAAAAGAGAGAAATATTCATATGTGCAGACACCAAAAATTTGGTCAAGAGGCCATGGTCAGGATGGACATAGGTCCAGATTGAAAAGTTTATGCCAAGGGTAAACTAGAACTGAAAAAGTGCATAATTCATTATGAACATTCAAGATGAACTATTAAGAGCTGCACAACATTAATTGTGGCTCAAATTTAAATTAAAGTTCCTAAGTTGAGAGTTATCTCTACTAAACCCTCCAAAAAGATTAATAATTGATAAGGAAATATAAAATCAGCAAAATGAGATAATTGGTATCGCATGAGAAGAGTTGTCCTACAAATTCAAATCCATGTACTTGCGACATGTCATTTCCAAGGAAGGATTGATTTTGGATCTCGAGAAGATTAACGCCATCATGGAGTGGCCCACTCCCTAAAATGTAACAAAAGTTAGATCTTTCATGGGATTTGTTGGATATTATCGATGGTTCATTTGATATTTCTCAAATATTGGTCATCCAATCATAGTTTTACAAAAGAAAAGGATAAAATTCCAATGGACATCAAAGTGTGCAACTAGATTTGTGAAACTCAAGAAATTGTTTACTTGTGCACCTATCCTGAGAATAGTTGATCCAGAGAAGGATTTCTTAGTTTGCGCATATGCTTGCAAGGAAGGGCTATGTGGGGACCTGATGCAAGAGGGACATGTAATTTGTTATGAATCAAGGAAACTAAATGAGCATGAGAACAACTATGTCACTCATGAATTGGAGCTTGTAGAGATCACACACACATTGAAAATGTGGAGGCACTACTTACTCAGGATGGAGTTTGTGTTGATTTCAAACCATGGAGGGTTTAGATACTTGTTTGACCAACCCAAGTTAAATGCAAGATAAGCCAAATGGTTGGATTTGATCAATGAATTTGACTTTGAAATAAAGCATATTAAGGGAAAGGAGAACAAGCCAACAAATTCACTTAGAAGAAGTCTACAAGTGGCTCACTTGGCAGCCATAAGCACTTGTGAAGTAGACATCAAAGAAAGGATCAAAGAGACATTGCTACATGATGAGAATTACCGACATGTGAAGAAATGCTTGCAACAAAAATCCAAAGGATCATTGACCAAAAATACATGCTCACTAATGATGGTATGTTGAAGTTCAAGGATAGATGGTATGTGCCTTTCATAGGTGACTTAAAGAAGCCCATAATATATGTGTTTCATAAAAAAACCTTATTCAGGTCATCCTAGTTATCATAAAATGATAACATCCATGAAGAAAATGTATTATTGGCTAGGAATGAAGAAGGAAATTTCTAATTACATTGTTAGGTGCCTGGAATGCCAAAAAGTTAAAGTGGAATGTAGACACCCAATGGGATTACTACAACCAATCCCAATTCCTAAGTGGAAGTGGGAAGTCATTTTTATGGAATTCATGACAATATTACCAATAACTCCCAAGAAACATGATACTATAATGGTGGTAGTGTACAAGTTGAGTAAGGTGGCTCACTTTGTAGCTATCAAGTCCACCCACAAATCCATTAACATAGCTCAAATTTTCATGAAGGAGATATTTAGGTTTCATGGCATGCCAAAGAAGATAATTTTGGATCAGGATTCTAAATTCACTTCTAATATTTGGAAGGCATCATTTGTTGGTTTTGGAACCCAATTAACTTTTAGTATAGCATATCATCCTTAGAATGATGGAAAAACTAAAAGAGTGAAATAATTTTAGAATACATGTTGGGGATGTATGTTATGCATCAACCAAAGAGGTGGGAAGATTTGTTTTCCATTAATTAAATTTGCATAGAACAATGGGTACAAACGTTACTGAAGATGATCCTTTTCGAGGCTTTGTATGGTAGAAAACGTAACACTCCCATTAGTTGGGATGATCCACTAAACATGGTGGTTCTTGGACCCAATAAGATGAAGGAAATGGAGCAAGAAGTGCTCAATATCAAGTAGAAATTGAAGGGAGTCTAGGATAAGAAAAAGAGTTATGCATATCAATAGAAAATGCGCAAGGCATTCCAAGTAGGAGATCATTTATACCTCTGCATCAAACTACGAAGGAGCTCACTAACAGTGAGGTCTTGTGCTAAGTTGGCACCTAGATTTTATGGACCATTTTAGATTTTGGAAGGAGTGGGTCCAACCACTTATAGAATGGCCTTACCACCCATAGTGAATGCACATGATGTTTTTCACATTTCTTTGCTTAAGCATGTACATGACATTAATAATATCTAGGATTAGTTTGTGATACAGGTGGAATCTGAGGGATAATTCAAACCAAAACCACTATGCATCTTGGATTATTGATCTGTAAATTGTTGTCGATATTCCACTAGACAATTCGTCACAACAAATCTGATAATATTATATTAAGAAGACGAGATTCTACACTATTACAGTTTTATTTAATTTCTAGATCTGTAAAATTAACTGTAATTAGTGCATGCATGTAAAAGTAAATCAAGCAGAAAAGTAGAGAACGACAAAATAATATCACACACACATAATACACAAGATATGCTCTCTAGGAAACCCTTTCGGGAGAAAACCCAACTGGAAGGTGAGGTTGCTTCGCTCTCTTTCTCTATCTGGAAATATGGTTGTAGATACAAAGAAGTAATGTATGTGGCTCGTGGGCTGCTACAATGCACAAATCCTCTCTATGTGCTCTACCTCCTATCTCTCTTGGTTATCTTTGCTCAACTATGGAACAAAATTCTCTCGAAAGAATGGAATGCCTCTTCCTCCTAGTGGCTTGGTTATAACACAACTTGATAGCCTACTAGTGGTTAATTTTGACTACATCAACTCTTAACTAGAGTTACAAAATAAAATATTCTAGAGTCTTTTACATCACAAACATGTGGCTAGCCCCTTTTCCATGAATAATGGGGGTTGATGTGGCATCCTCCCAAACTATAGGTGTGAAAACAGGAAGGTCAACTTATGAGTGGCATAACTTTTGCATACAGACTCTGATTGACGTGATTCTTATGCTGTTGGAAAGCTTTCTGTGTGTACAATAGCATGAAAAGATGTGGCACTTATGTGGAAAATTTTTATCTCCAAAAAACTTCATTTGATGCCTTAAAATTCTCCTGAAAGGTTTCAGACCCCGTTTCGCCAAACAGGGTCCCACCAGTAAAAACAATCTAGTCAATTGATTCCTCCACTTTTTCCACTCCAAATGCATCAATATGGATGAAAAACAATATAATGATCCAATTTGGATCACATCTCCCCATTTTGGGAGGCTTTTGGTCCCCAAAAGCTTTTACTGAATGAGGTGAGGAAATTTTTCCTCCACCTTCTCTCTGGTGTACCATTTAGCTTTTCCTGGAAGTTGTCCCTTCAACCCAATCTGCCAAAGGTCTTGTTTCCCTTGTCTTGTAGTTTTGGACCTCTTCTGAAAAATTGTATCTTCTGTCAACTCTGCCTGAGCATCTGGTGCCAAATCCTCCACAGGAGCTAGGACCTGTTCTCTTCCTAATCTAGCATGGAAGGCTCATAAAGTTTCAAATTCTCTACATTTACAACTAAGTAAATGCGCATATATGGTGGTAAACTGAGTTGATAGGCATTATCACCCACCTTTTCCAGCATCTCAAAGGGACCATACCTTAGAGCCTTGATTTTCTTAATAGGCCCCTACAACCTCTCCTTGTTCAACTGTAGCCATATTATGTCTCCGACCTTGAATGATTTCTTTGTTCTGTGCTAATCATGCTTGGCCTTATACTTCAACTGTGACTTCTGCAGTGTTTCCTGTACCTGTAGATGGATCTACCTAGTCTTCTCTATGAATTTTTCAGCCCTCAAAGCATCTCATGTAGTGTCTTCCTTCACTCCTCCTTGTTTCCCATATACAACTTCCAAAGGTGAAGGTGGAAAATATCCAAAACAAGTTTCAAATGGGGACTTTCCTGTAGAAGTGTGGACCGATCTGTTATAAGAATGTTGTATATATACCAGATTTTCATTCCAGGTCTTCAAATGCTTCTGGTTGTAACCCTTCAGAAGCTACACCAAAGTCCTGTTAACTACTTCTATCTACCCATCTGTCTATGGATGGAATGATGTAGATCTATTCAACTTCGTGTCCATATTCTCCCACAATGTAGTCTAGAATGCACTGAGAAATCTTGTATCCATGTCTAAAATGATCCTCCTTGGTATCCCAAAGTGTACCTGGACCTATCCAAAGAACAATTTTGATGCTTCTTGTCTGCTAATGGTATTTTTACATGGCATCAAAACACACATCTTGATGAACCTGTCAACTACAACAAACAGGTGGTCATGTCCCTTCCTAGTTGTTGGTAAACCTCCCACAAAGTCTATGGAAATGCTTTCCAAATGATGACTAGGTACAGGTAAGGAATGATACAGACCCTATTTCCTATTGCTAGGCTTTTTGGTACAACAAAGCATGCATCCTCTTATGAACCATGCATCCCCTTATGAACCTACTACTTGTTCTTACTTCTTGGGCCAATACACATTGTTGGTCCTCGATTTTGATCAATTTTGCTTATTAAAAATCCTCTTAACTTCCATTATATTCCACCTTATATCATCTATATATACCTAATTTTGACCTTATTATGCATATTCAGGTAAATAAATTATGTTTTTCAATTTTTAGGTATTTTGCAAAAATTTGGTTTTAAGAGTATTTTTGGACAGAACTGGAAATTCCCGTAATAGCTCCATTAAAGTGATATATGCAGGACACCTGGGTTCGATATGAATACATATTTGAAAATCTTAGGAACCAAATATAGATGAACAACTATTGGCTCGGTCAAAATGAGCAAATACATTCCCGGTCAACGTTGGTCAAACTTGACCTGTCACCTAGAAATCCCTATTAAGAAAGGGCAGTTTTAGGATTTTTTGGAAATTTTCCAAATTTCTTGTAACTAATGGATGGATTTGACCTGATGAAGTGGGATAACATTAATGATCATTGTTTCATACTTTTTAGCTTATATGGTTATCATTTTTCCTATTTAAAGAGATGCATTCATAGTTAGAGTATGTAGACAAACTTATTATTTTTTAGATAATTGAAGACATAAATTTTGTTTCATGATTTCTTTGTGTTTGCTGGAGTGAATGAGTTTCTGTAGCTGAGTATTTTAGCAGTGTACCAGCAAGGTTGGAGGGCCCCCATCCAAGCTAAGTACACTTTGTTGTATCATGTTTATATTTGTGCATATGCTAGTTTGATTTTCCATGTTCATTATATTCATTTGCTGTGAATATTTATAAATATCTTTAATGTGAATTTATTTTATGAAATGTGTTAAGTGAAGATTGATTCTTTTAGTGATTATCTTGAATGTGGAAGGACAACCAGGTCTCTTTGAGAGAGCCTCTTCTCTGTGAGCTAGGACTAAGACTGAACAAGATTCACTTCTTTCAAGCTTTCTTAGATTAAGTTCTTATGCTTTCATTACATTCTTTCATGCTTACTTAGTTATTGGAAATGTCATTATAGAATTGTTGAGGGAGGACAACCAGGTCTCTTTGAGAGAGCCTCTTCCTTGTTTTTCTAAAATAGCCTAATTTCATTGACCAATAATACATGCTTTTATGGAATAGACTTAGATAGTTTTGCTTAAGTTGTGAGGAGTGATTTATACTTATAATGTGTATTTCCATTCTTAGATATGTAGAATGATTTATATTTGTAACATGCACTTCTGTTCTCATAACTACTTCCTATATTAGTTTTTACCCAAAAATCCATAAATTGTGGTTTGCTTCTAAGATTACCAACCTGGATTGATAGTAAGATACATGTCTTAATTTACACAATAAATGGAGCTGAAACTTTTGGCGTCATTGACAGGGAAGCATATTTTGGATATAACTAATTAGGAAGATTATTTGAAAAACAAAACATAAAAGAAACAAAAACATAAAAAAACATAGATAGGATTTTTCATTATGGTCATTTATGCCTAGGTACAAAGATGAAAAGAGTAGATACATAAAACAGGACCCCCCAACTACTAAACCATTAGTAGAAGCAGGTCCATTTGAATTAACTACACCAATTGCTAGAAAACCAAATTTGGAAAAGTTAGAGGAAAAACAACATTCTAGACAAAGGTTAACTCTTGTATAAAGACAAAATTTGTTAACCGATGAAGTGAAAAAAAAAGACAAAAACCAAACAAAAATACCTTCCATAGGAAAACAAAAAGAAACAAGAAACCCAATTGATCAGCCCATTCTTGAAAAAATAGATCAACTTATCTTTGAAAACATAATTTGAATCTCAAATTTCTATTGAAATAGTTGAAATTATGGTAGCATAAGGGCAAGGATCTACCATCCTCACTCCTGAACAAAGGTTACAATATGAAAAACAACAAAGAGAATGGAAAAGAAGAAGAGAATAAGAGACAAGAAGAGAAGTAGAAAGGAAAAGAGAAGAATATCACAAAAGAGAATATGATCATACAAGAAGATAAGATGAAGAAAATGATGAGGAAGCTACTTTTGGATTTCCAATTGTAGATTATAGAGAAATTCTAGGAGAAGAAATAAAAATGAAGAATATTCCACCTTCAGTTTTACCAAATTTCTATGGAATATCGACTGAGGTTCCCAATTCATTCATGTTCGAATTTGACATCTTATGTAGAACTTATGGTTACACTGATGATACACATAAGCTTCGTCTTTTTCCTACTACTCTTAAAGTAACTGCATTAAAATGGTTTATGGGATTACGAGAACACTCTATTACTTCTTGGGACGAAATGAAGAAATTTTTTCTTAAGAAATATCAAGCCTATTGCAGGCCTAGAGATTCAAAAGAAGATATTTTTAGAATGTCTCAACAAGAAGATGAGAGTTTGGAGGAATATTTGGAATGATTCCTTTACAACCTGCAAAAATCCAAACAACATTCTCTAAATCCTGATACCATTAGAACAATTTTTCTTAAAGGAATAAGAGATGAATATCTTGATATTCTTAATGTAATCAGTAAAGGAGATATTTCATACATACCATTTTATGAAATAGCTAAACTATATCAGAATTACTCTAGAGGTAGATCCAAAACGAGAAAAAGAGATGTAATTTCTAGAGCTTCCAAATTTGCAACAAGAGGAGTGATAAGAGAAAAAAATAGGGAGTTTGTTAGAAAACTTTAAAATAAATATTTTGAGTACCTTAGGAACACAATTTGATGTATTAAAAGCAAAGAAGAAACAAGAAGAAGAAGAACAAACAATGTCAATCTTTGTCCTAAGTGTAAGAAGAAGCATTGTTTACGAGAATGTCCTTTGGATAATATACATGTTTGTGGACTATGTACAGACAATCATGTTACAAATGATTGTCCAACATTAAAAGAGTTGCAAGCAAGTCAAATGGAAGAAATTCAAGGGTTTTATTATATGGCACCAAGAAGAGCTTGGAAACCACGTTTTGCAAGTACATATCAATAGTTTCCTCAACAAATTCCCCAAAATTTTCAATATCAGAATTCATGGAATACTCCTATGCCATGGAAAGTTTGGCCTTCTCAGCAAAACCAAAACCAACATTCATAAAGTTGGCAAGGATATGCTTATGGAGCCCAACCTTCTCAATAATTTTACCCTCAACAATATCAATCTTATCCATCTTATCAACAGCCATATCCTCAACAATCATTTTCATATCAACAATTCCATCAATCAAATCCATTTACACAACAATCAATGTGTGCACTAACTCAACCTCAGCAGCTTCAGTTGCCTTTTAATCAACTACCACCCAGACCAACTCAATTACCAACCCAACCAGTAGCAAATCCGAGTAATAGAGTGGAAAGGCTAGCATATAATATGAAAGAAATAACATTATTTCCTACATATTCTATTCTTCCTACACAAGATGTCCACTTAAGGTTGGGAAAGTATTACACAAAGATTATCCACCAATCATTGAAGAGCAAACCAAACAAGGAGAAAAATCTGAAAAAGATCATCCAGGAAATCAAATTCAGAAAGGAAAATATATTATGACTCAAACACCACCTTATCCAGAGAAGTTAGTAGAGAAAAAAATAAAAAAAAATCCAATTTATTTTCCTGAATTTGATATTGGAGAAGAATTACAAAATGCTTATGTCAAAATTCCTTTGTTGCAAGCTATTAAGGAAATTCCAATTTATAGAAAAACAATAAAGGAATTATGCATTAAGAAAATTGGCAGAAAGAAAAGAGATCCACCCACAATTCAAGTCATTGGAAAATTAGCTAGTCTCATGTCTACAAAATCAACAATTGAAAAATATATTGATCCAGGGATAACTATGGTTACTATTTCAATCAATAATTTTTCAATTCCTAAAACTTTAATTGATCTAGGGGCCGCTATAAATGTCATGACAACATAAACAATGAAGTATTTAAAATTGCAAATTATCCGACCTACTACTACAATTTTAAAACTAGCAAATAGATCTAAAGTTGTACCGGAAGGAATACTTGAGGACATCATTGTTTCTTTAGATTCATAGGAATATCATGTATACTTTTTTATCTTGCAACGAAAAACAAATATAGGAGGTCATCCTTTAATTCTTGGCAGACCATGGTTAGCTACAACAGATGCCTCCATTAGATGCAGATCAGGAAGCATGATCATAGCACTTGGAGATGAAAGGAAACATATTAAACCATATCATCCTACTCAATCTCCTTCTTTACTATCATGGCTTGATGATGAACGAGAAAAAACTCAGCCTATTTTAAGCATTAATTAAGCCTTTAATTTTAGAGAGGAATAAAATGAGGATTTAATAGATCTTTTTATCTCATAACCTATTGTGCTATTCAACAACCCCCTCATTTGTTAACATAATAGCTAATATTCTATTAAAAATTGTGGACCCTTAAAAAATCCTTCCAAAAAATAAATTTAGCATTTAGGCATTTTTTTGTTATTTTTGGAATAAAGCAAGATATCAAGATGAAACCCTTTGAAAAACTAGCAAATGCTTGCATTTTTGCATATCGCACGATCAAGCATGTCAAAAGCCTTGTTAACGATCAAAACTCGTGAAAAGTGATCAAAATGGATTACCAAGCTTAACCTCGAAACTATTAGGATTTTTTATTTGAACTAAGTCCTAGGGCATTTCTTATTCAAACAAGGCCCGCATCACATATCACCACTTACAAAGGGCGCACCCTCACAAAGTATCTTTAATCATGCGATATGCGATATTGCAATGACATGGTCACCCTTATCGCATCGCATTGGAAACCCTTAGGAAAGGTCTGAAATATTGCGAAATGCGATGGAAGCCCGGACCCAATTGCCAACTATGTTATAAAAAACACTCAAGTCCGTTGCGCAACGAAAATGGCTTTACAAAGAAAATCCTATCAAATAAGATATGCTTTGAAAACTAATAAAGAACGTCCCGCATTTCACATCTCACAGAAACCAAAGGAATGTTAAAGAAAACACACACACGAAATGTGATAATGTGATCTATGATATTGCATCGCAATCGCAAAATCAACATTTTCGTAGTTAAAAAGCTCGCCACCCTAAAAAGTTTCTTTCCCAACTTACGATGCAAAACATTAATGAGAAATAAAGCTAGGGATAAGGAACCATTAGTGGGCATTTAGTAAGGGTTAATGGCATTTATGTTTGAAAAGCGGTTCGACATTATACGATATCTTCTCACTTGCATTTAATAAAAACTCATTTCTTGTCACATTTTCAGAGTTATCTGTATCATTCATTCTTATGTTCATTCTTACTTGTGTCTATCCGATAGCTTCTATTTTGCTCCATTTCCAAGAAAAATCCACAACAAGAGTCGTTGGGAGCAATGGCAAAGAGGGGAAGGCAGTCACATCTAAAAAATCAGAAATGATCCATCTATTATCTGATACTATATGCAGCAGAGACGGAGGAACCTCAACATGGGAGGCCATGTATGATTTATTAGAAGAGGAGAAACCAAGACCTCTGGTAACAAAGGCCATAGCCAATGGTCATGTTTCCTTCGAAGCCTCCTTTTTTGAGATAGCATGCTAATTTCTACACCGCATAGCCGCAAGACCAAAGATAATTCCATATACAAATATGGTTAAGTGGATAATTGATTAGGTGGACATTTCAGACAGAGAATTCAGGAATAGCAGGCAGGAGGTTATGGGACATTTTTCACCAGATAGCCAGTGGCTTACGTACAATCTACCAGAGCCACAAAATCTACACAATAAAGAGTTCCTCGAGAAATTTGCTAAGGAGAATGAAGACCCAACAGACGTCAGAGGACCTAGACACAAAATGAAGGCAAGATCAAAAAGGATAAGACAAATATCTGTTCTACAGCATCTATCTCTCTCCCTCAAACTTTTGCAATAGCCATGCTATGTAGAATGTTCGGAAAGCCCGATAGTACCAAATTTTCCCAAGAATGGCTGCCATTAATAGATGCAGTCGTAAACGCAACAATAATGAATTGGTCCCAAATTTTGTCTAATAATTTGGCGAAAGCTATTATGGAGTATAGGAGAAAGAGGAGTATCTCTTCAAGGGTTTATCCTCCATTTTTCATGAGTGCCTATGTAATGGATGCAATCTGTTTTGGCTCCAAATTTCCTATCATGGGATGGAAGTGGACTGTACAAGACCCGCTTCCTAACCATATATATCATAAGAGTATGTGGGAGTATCAATTTCACCCCCATTTTTACAAAATTTGTCAAGGAGTTATGTTGTCTATCCATAAACAAATCTACAACAAAAATGCCCCTAAGTTTTCTAAAGAAGCCGTTGTAGATATCCTACCTGTAGCCAGATGGTTTAGGGAGGAGGCATTTACATATATCAGAGTATTTGGGAGCATTGTTTCACCTCATGTCCTCCCATACTATGTACCCGACAAGTTAATGGCCAGGGAGATAACCTACCAAACAGTAGGGGAAGGTGGGTTGAGAAAATGATTGAAGGAACAGAAAAAAGCCATTTGGCCTACATTTCCATTGCAATGTGGTGCGTTTGCACTACACGATTTTGGACATGCATGCAAAGAAGTAGAGATTATGAAATCTCTAAAATTGACTATATTCCCAAGAAGACAATATGACCCAAATGGCCCCGCCAAAGACTTCACTACTATGGTGAAAGTGAAACCATTCACCCATGAGGAAGATGCCTTTGATGACCTCTTCCTACAAAAGGAGACATTTTTAGAAGTGACTCATATGGCATCACTACTTTTTTCCCTAAATGATCTTGAAGCCTTCTGTGAATATAGGGAGAGGATATTATTAAAGGTCCCATTGGACCTGCTACAGATTGAACCAATAAGAGATCCAGCTCCCAATGTAAGCTTAGAGGAAAGCTCTATAGGAAATTCCAAATAAAATTATGAATTAGAGTCCCAAGGGAAGTCTACTCATGAGTTAGAGCACTCAGAGCAGCAGTCTCAAAATGGGGGCAATAAAAACAAAGAGTCTGAAAGGGACATAGCCAAAACTACCAAGAAAGCAATCGAGAAAACATCGACAAAGAAGCAGGCTGAAATTCACTCTACTTCCAGTCAGTTGACAAAAACCCCAGTTGTTGATTTAGAAAAAGAATGGAAGAATTTTAATAAGAAGCTCCATACAGAGGAACAAACATCTGAGATACAGACTCCACAGTGCAAATAAACTCAACAAATTATAGTGGATAAAATTGTAAGCACTCAAGATGTGGAGCTCATTCTTGTCACCCCCACTTCTGAAATTATTTTGAGAATTAAGGAAATTCCTCCATTAGATGTGTTTTATAGCCCTACCCACAAAAATGTCGTCAAAAGGCAGAGGAAAAAAAGAAAGTTAGATGTTGCAGCGATTACCACTCCTGAAAATGAACTAATGGACATTATATGGAAAGTTTCACCCATGGACCAATCTGAAAACCTTATGAGACTGTCACAATTTGCAGGAGTCTATGCCATGACAACTATTGATAAAACGGCTAAAGTCAAAATGTTGCTTAGAGAAAAGAAACAAAAAATTCTATTGTTGGAACAACAATTAGAGCAAGAAAAATCTAACCAACAAGCGGAGTTACAAATAGCCAAGCTTCAGTAGGAGTTTGAACAGATGCAAATACAACATCAAGCCAGCCTAGCAGAAAATGATGTGCGGATTCAAGCTATGACAGATAAGTATAAAGATAGTCCGCAAATCGATCAGTTCATAAAAGAAGCACTCAGCCTTAACTCCCAACTAATGTAGCAAAAGGAAGTTCTATGCCATAAAATCTCGCAAATAATTCCTTATTGCGAGATCAATGATAAGATAACAAGCCAAGTCATCGACATGAAGCTTGAGTATGACAAAATCCATCAAAGGATTTCTGAATTTATCACTCGGCAAGAATCAGAAGATGGGAGGAAGGTTGATTTGCCAAAACTAGAGGAATCACATAAGGAAATTATGTTTCCAGACTGGGATTCTCGGCTCAAGCAAGCAGAAAGGGCAACGACGGTCGCGGTAGTAGCGACAGCAGCAAACAACATCATTGAAGCCATTAATGAAAATCTACATAGCACCAACCTAGTTGCAAAATCTATAAAAGGATTTCTTCCAAATGCCAAACAACTAGAACAACAATGGAGACAGGCGGCAAAGGAAAGGGAGGAGGTGATCAGAAAAATGAGCAAGCTGAGCTGGGAATCATACTGGAAATACTTAGTCAAACCATATATTCAGTGTATCACCTTGCGATGTTTAACCACCTCCCCACAAAAAATGGTGTCAGCACTGATGGACTCTATATTTACTGGACAGTTGAAATCTGCGACCGGTCAATCGACACAGCTCAAACCAATGACAGATATTTGCAATCTTAAAGATCAAATGCAAAGGAGTTAGTCACTTTGTTTTATTTCTATTTTAGTTTTATTTAGCATAATCTAAGGAAGGTCGTTTAAACCTCCTCAACTAATTTTTTTAATAATCTATTTTAGGACCTATAGTTTAGTATTTAAAGCCCTCTCATGCATTTAAAGAGAGGTCCAGAAATTTTATCAGAAAAATTCTTCAAAACATGTACTTTTGTACCTTTGAGGAGTTTCTGATGGAATGAATGGAACATGATCTATTTTCTTTTGAATATCTAGCATGCTCTACTGAAATTACACTTTTGTACTCTTAGATGATGTTGGATTAATTGGAATTAGGTCGATATTACTGAAACACATGAGCAAAAATTATCATATATGGTACTTTTATCTTGTGATTATGTTTTATTTATGTGTCAGGCAATAACTTTTCTTCAAATTGTTTTATGTAAGAAAATTTGAATTTCGGTTAGCACTATTACACTTTTGTATGGTGTTGGATTTAACTTTATGCTGAATATATGAATGATTTCATATGCGATATATCTTTCACAATCGTTTTGGCTAAATATTTATCCAAAACGATTATTGTTAAATGATTTCACTTCTTATTGCATTTGAATGATCTTTATTACCAATTGCTATAGGACATTATTGTAGATCGCATACTTTACTTTATTCCCAGGCATAGTTATAATTTAATAGTGTTCAAACTAGGATATATGCATGTGTTTAATAGTTTAGATTAGATCACACTTAGCTTAATCATTCCCCTGTTACATCATATATCACCCCATCAACACTATCAAAATCTCTTTTGGGAAACTGGTCCCATTATCCCCAAATCGAAGCCACTACACCAAATGGAAAAGAAGCTGCTAACTAAGGTCCGGACCGGGTGGTTTTCCCCCATGTTGTAGAAACGATTTTCGAGGTTTCAACATTTTGGCCCTAGAAAGAGGGCCTAACTATGAATGGAAAGTAAATTCAAACCAACATGCCATTCTAAGAGTAAAACTCCCTCACCTTCACCTCCAACTTCTCGATCGCATTCCAAATCTCTGAATCCTAAGCGAGAAGTTGTAAAGAAACCCTTAGAATCCACTACTGAAATTCCAAAGAAGCCAGATCATTCTTCTTCTATAGAAACCCATGAAGTCCAATATTTGATTCATAAGTTACAGGGGATTTCGATATCTCAAGAAGAATCTGAGTTATCCCAAGATAGTGTTACTTCTTAGTTTCCCTCATCTCATTGTTAACTAAAGCACATAGTGAAAATTTTGGGATACCCCCATTTGAATTCCCTCTACCAAACCGTAAGAGAGCCAAGAAGACACCATCTGAATCCCATAGTGACGTTCTCTCATCATCACCTCAATCATCCTAATTCATTCCATCTTTTTCATCCCAAGATCAATCACCCACCTCACAACTCCAAATCATGATTTACACAGGTATTGGACCAAAAGCCTCCTCTACCCAATCACCTTCAACCACTGGAACATCTTCCTCTAAGCAGATACCAACGATGGCTCAAAACCATCCAAGGCCATGGACAAATCCACGAGCTATACAGATGGCAGGGCCTTTACATCAATTGCCATCCCATCCCGAAAAGTGGCTACCAAAGTTCAATCCTGATAATGGCCTACCAGTTGCGGAACACATAAAAAAAATTATGTTTTCCATTAACCTAAACAAAGTAGTAGAAGAAGATGCAATTGTAAGATTATTTCCTTATACCTTACAAGGATCAGCAAGATCATGGTACTTTTCATTACCATCAGGTTCTATTAATAGTTGGGATGCCTTTCAAGAGCAGTTCCTAAGCAAATTTGGAGATGACAGATCCACGGCTACCCTTCTCAATGATCTTTCAAATTTGAAAGCCAAACCTAAAGAGCCGATCAAAGACTTCAATTCTCGTTTCAATAAGTTATTGAATAAAATACCAATGGCATCCAAGCCCAACGATGAAGTCTAAAATGAATGGTACATTTATTCACTCCCTTCAAACACAATGATTTTCGTCGATAGAGTTGTCAAACCAACTTTGGCAGAAAACATGAAAGAAGCAATAGTTATAGAAAAATGAATTCTAGCCTTAGATAAGAAAAATGCTTTAAGAGAACGAAAATCCAAAAGTGACTTTTAGGGATGAATCCAAGAAAAAACCACCTAAAGATTCCTTTGATATTGAAGGTTAACAAAAAGTCCTCAACACCATGTCTAATGAAATGGTTGATATCAAGAAACAAGTAGCAGAGACTTCCTCAAAGAAATATTTCAGGCCATATAAAAGGAATCCATCTACTGATCCTAAGCCTCCAAGCACTATATCAAATGTTGAATCAGAGGTGGAGGAAGATGAAGTCTCAACAACTGAAGAACAAACAGATGGTGAAGAAGTGGTCGAATTATAAGGAATGTGGGATTTTATCCTTCCCAATGAAGATACACAAGAACCACTACTTGTTTCAACCCGGAGTAGAAGTCCTGTTGATTTACCAAAAACAAAACCAAAGCAAAAGGTATCAACTCCGGCTCCCAAGGACAAAACAACAGGTAAGAAATCTTCATCTAAATCTACTCAAACTGCTCCTTCTCAATCAAATTCTTCACCTCCAGCTAAAACCCTGATAGTATCTGATGAAATGGAATATAACATTGTGGATGATATGAAAAAGACTAGGGAAAACATTACTTTTCATGAGCTTAGCAAGTTGAAACATCAGCAAAAGCTGTTGCTCAAAGAACTCAAAGCAGTCCCTACTTTGCCTCTTCTTGTTGTTGTAGTCTCACAAGTTGCCCAAGAAATGGGAAGGCCCCCTAACACCTCACTAGACAGAATTAATCCTACCGATATTGCTCTAATCGGAGGAAGATCTAAATCCCATACTCCTCCATTTCTATTGACTTTTGAAATTTTCAATAAAAATCTACACAACTATTTAGTTGACTCTGGAGCTTCATCTAACATTTTACCAAGAACAGTTTGTGTGAAATTGAATGTTCAGCCTCAAAAATCTTTTGTGCACATTGTGCACTTAGACTGATCCCAAGTTGAAGTTATAAGGGAACTTAATCAAGTTACCATTAGACTTTCATCGAACCCTAAAGTGTGTCAAGTCATTGACATTATTTTAGCTGATATTCCTGAGTTCTACGGCTTAATCCTTAGTAGAGACTGGTAAGAAAAGCTCCATGGTTATTTTTCATCTGACTGGTCTCGCATGTGGCTTCCCTGTAATGGAAAGCCAAATCAAATAAGGGTTGATCGCGAAAAACATCAAAAGTATATTGTTACAGAACTGGAAAGAGAGAATGAACTAGTCGCGTATAGTAGCAACATCATCGGAAACTACTCAGTTGAATATTTTCTAGGAAATTATAATGCAAATACTTCACCTTTCTTGGAAAAAAAATTTGTATCACAAGTTGAAATTTTTTTTCAAAAAGATACTTCTAAGTGTATAATTTTTTTAGATAAACCTATAGTTATCTCTTTATTTTGGAAATTATTTTTTTATGGATCTAAATTCAACGATGGAGCAGGAGCAGGATGCATATTAGTTAGCCCAAAAGGGGAAAAAACTATGTTAGCATGCAGACTTGCATTTGATTGCACAAGCAACACTGTTGAATATGAAGCATTAGTTCGAATCTTGTATACAGCCATCGGCCTTAATATCAAACACCTTCAAGTGTTTGGAGATTCGGAAATTGTGATAAAACAGGTAAGAAATATTATACACTATTTGTCTGGACATTTGAAACATTATCAATCGTTAGTCCAAGACCTTACTTCTCACTTTACAGCGTTTAATATTTCCCTTATCCCAAGACTCCAAAACGCAAGCGCCGATCTTTTGGCTAATGTGGCTTCCAAGCTCATTCCACCAAGAGATTACAGTCCCAATTGCTTTTCTATTGAATTGATTTTTAGGCCTTCTATTCCTAACAATGTCACTAATTGGCGAGTCTTTAATAATGATCTGGATATCATAAGCTTTTTGACATCAAAAGGCTCTTATGATGACCAGATAATTGATGAAGATTAGCATGACAGCCAGCATAAGCAAGAAGCAACTATGAATGCCATACCTAAGTATGTGGTTAAGCTAGAAGATTTATATGACCTTAAGGACAGATTCAAAAGACCCACCAACTCAAAACTTCAGAGTTCAACTTTGAGGTTTGAATTATTTAATCTTGGAACTGACCTTAAACCTCAAAATATCAATCTAGGCATTGGTCTTATGTCAAATGAAAAATCAGCCTTCATACATTTGTTGAAGAAATATAAGAATGTCTTTGCATGGAACTATGAAGATCTTAAAACATATGACACTTCTATAATTCAACATACCATCCCCATGACATGTGATGAAAAGCCTGTGCAGCAGAAATTGAGAAAGATCCATCCCAATTTAGAAAATCAAATTAAATATGAATTGAATAAACTGCTGAAAGCCAAGATTATTTTCCCTGTCAAACATTCCAGGTGGGTCTCCAACCTTGTCCCAGTCAAAAAAAAGAATGGTGATATTCGAATATGTATAGAATTCCGCAATCTCAACAAATATTGTTAGAAAGACAACTTTCCTTTGACTCCTATGGAACAGATATTGCAATCAGTGGTACACTCAAAACTAATGTCTTTCCTATATGGATTTTCAAGTTATAATCAGATTCTAGTACATCCAGATGACCGGCTAAAGACTACATTTAGAACCAAATGGGGCACCTACACCTATCAAAAGATGCCATTTGGATTAATCAATGTTGGTGCAACGTTTCAAAGAGCCATGGACATAGCTTTCAAAGGTTTGCTAAACAAATCAGTGGTAATCTATTTAGATGATATAACTGTATACTCCAAAAAGCGCAGTAATCATCCTGCTGGAAAGAAATTCATTGACTAAGTACTAGATTCATTAGCTAGAAAGAAATTATTTTCTTTTATTGATGGGTTTAGTGGATACAATCAGATTAATTTAGCATTAGAGGTCCAAGATAAAACCACATTTACATGTCCATGGGGAACATATGCATATAATGTTTTGCCCTTTCGGTTATGTAATGCACCTGCTACTTTTCAAATAGCAGTTCTTGCAATCTTTGCTAATCTAATCCATGAATGTGTAGAGGTTTACATGGATGATTTTACTGTATATGGAGATACATTTGATCCACAAAATACTAGTCACTTGGTTTCGAGTGGCAAGTGTTTCGCTATGACTATGATTCCCTTTCATATTTTATCCATTTCTCATCATTGTCCAGGATGTCGAAATAACCTATGAATCACATATTATTAGTAATAGAATATGCAAGAATAGATACAAATTTTTGAAACTCAATAACTTAAAGTTACAGTATTATCAACGACACCTCCTCCTTCCAAAACAAATTGGATCTCCTCTAGTGTGAAGGTGCTCAATGAAAAAGTGTTTCATCTTTCTTTCATAATATTCAACCTACCATGGTGCAACCGTCACCGTCCCCTGAAAAATGAAACTATATCTGTTAGGGTTTGAATTCAACTTTACCCTTAAACAATGCTTTGAAATTCAACAAGACGAACTATACTAAATAGTTGTTTTTGGAGTTACTTTCTAATTTATAATGACATTTATAATCAATTTCCATATCCTAGTAGGGAATAATTGACCCAAAAGTTTTTTTAACGAAATTGTTGGTTATAAATTCAATTTTATAAACATATAAAACAATCCATTCATATAACTCGGTTCAAAACAAATCAGTTTGACTTTTGATTTTAATTAAGTGTATTTTTTTTTTAATAATAATACAGGTGAGTGAGTTGTTTTTTTAAAGAAAAATAGTGGAAATTTTGGGAAGATATTGATAAAATCTATTTTTTATTTTTTATTTTTTTTAATTTGAGTTCTAGTTGTCAAACTTCAAGATTTTAAGTACTTCGACGGTTTTTGATGATGTTAAATCTATTTCCACCGTGAAAAATAAGATTCAAACAGTCCCAATATTAATTTTTTCGAAATAAAAAACCCTGAATTTATCCAAAAATAACCATACCAACAATTTTGGGACCTCCATGGATATCTCATATCCAGTCCTCCATAGCTTTTTCAGCCTAATCATACTTTTTGATATATATATAATATGATTCAAACAGTCTTAATATCAAATGATATATATATATATATATATATATATATATATATATATATATATATATATATATATCCCTTTCTAAATTTTGAAAATATAGTAGGGATATCTCATATCGATTTGTCTGGTGCTCCATAGCTTTTTCAGCGTCATCACGCAATATATAGTCATTAAACAAAACAGACGTTGGACGATTTGCAATACCAACAAATAAATACACAAAATTGAAGCTGGATTGACGGTGAATTCAACATCAAATCTTAAACAAATCTTTAATATTTTTACAACGTCCACGGAATGGTGCCACTAGAGTTGTCAAATCTGAATTGCCCCATGACGTCATCATGCAAATGGCACACTTCATGAATTTCAATTGTCACAACAGAATAGGCATCTTTCATTGCAAGCTGCAAAAAAATAGGCAAGATCTATAAAAACATTTAATTTTTATTTGTAAAATTATTAGAGCACAAATACGGATTTAGTTGAATAATAATTATACAAACTCACAAGAATTGAAAAAAAAATGGGATTGACAATGAATTTGATTACTAAATATTGATTTGAGAATCAATAAATAAAGAAACTAAGTTAAGCTTAGTTGTACATGCAATAACTAATGTTAATTAAAGTTAACTAAAACTAAGTGTGCTTTATGTTTTGTTAATGTGCACATGCACCACATGCAAGCACTAGAGTTAACTAACTAAAGCCAAGTGCACACCACATGTAACCACTTGAGTTAACTAACTAAAGCCAAGTGCACACCACATGTAAGCACTAGATTTAACTAACGCTAACTAAGTGCACATCACATGCAAGAACTAGAGTTGAATTGAAGCTAATTAAGACTAACTAGGTGCATGTACACCAACACCCCCCCTTAAGCATAACTTAGGTGAGTGTGATTCAAAATGAATGAGTTCTCGAATCAAGACCATTTTAGGTAATCATGTAGAATGCATGAAAAAGTGGGAAGAGGTAAAACCTGGTGGGAAAATCTCCCCCCTTTAAAACATAATGCAAAAAATAGAAAAAAGAAAACGTGTAGGTAGTCGTGTCCTTCACCCCGAGATGATCTCACTAAAATTGAAACCTCTGCTCGGTGAATGTCTCAGTGAAGATGTCAGCAATTTGCTTAGAACTTGGACAATAATGCAGATCGATGATCCCATCATGAATCAATTTTCTAATGAAGTGCATGTGGATCTCAATATGTTTGGTTCATTTTCATTGCACTAGATCTCTGCAAAACTTTAGTGTACTCTAATTATCACACCATATGACAATCAGATGATGGACACTGATACCAAGCTCATAAAGAAAATGTTGTAGCCAAATGGCCTGAATAGTGGCACTGACTGCTCCTCTGTACTCAACCTTTGCTGATGATAAAGAAATGGCAGCCTGCTTCTTGCTTGACCAAAAAATTGGGCCAAATCCCAAACTAAGTACGTAACCAGAGGTGGACTTGCGATCAAGGTTTTCATCAGCCCAATTTGAATATGTGAACCAAATGAAATCCGAAGAATAATTTTCTGCATAATGAATCCCATAGGTGGTTGTCACCTGGACATATCGAAGAATGCACTTTGCAACTTTCCAATGTAACTCATGTGGCTCCTATATATATCTAGAAACTGCTCCTATGACAAATGAGAGATTAGGACGGGAGTGACTGAGATAAAGAAGACTCCCCACAAGATGACGGTACAATGTGAAATTAGTCAATGGTGTATCTTTGACATTCTCAAGGTTTATCCCTCATAAGAAAGTTGTGGTTGTTGTCTTGCAGTCACTCATGTGAAATCGTGCCAAAAGATCTCTAGCATAATTTGGTTGAAAAATGGTAATCCCAAAACCACTCTGATTGATCTCTATTCCAAGGAAAAAAATTATCAAGCCCATATCTGTCATAGAAAACCACTTATGCAATGCAGTTTTAATCTCAACAATGGAAGAAGTTGAACTACTTTTTATCAAAAGATAATCTACGTAGAGTACTATGATCAACAAGGAGTCAATTTTATTCAACAAATAAACATTGGAATTAGATTTGCAACTTGCAAATTTTTGAGATAACAAATAGGAATCCATCTTTTCATACCACGCTCTAGGTGCCTGCTTGAGGCCATAGAGAGACTTATTCGGTTTTCATATCAGAGATGAATTTTGCACGTATCCATGTGGCTGCTCCATGTAGATTTCCTCCTCAAGATCACCACGAAGAAAGGCATTATTCACATCCATATGATTCACCTCCCATCCTCTTCTTGCTACAATGGAGAGAGCTAGTCAAATGGAATCCATTTTTACCACTGGAGCAAAAATATCATCATAGTCAAAACCATGTACTTGCTGAAAACCTTTTGCCGCCAACCATGCCTTATATCGACTAACTTGGACATCTGTTGCTTTCTTGGTCTGGTAAACCCACTTGAACCTAACAAGTTTACGATTGGGAGGTAGCAGAACCAAGTCCCAAGTTTGGTTCTCAATGAGGGAGTTGTATTCCTCATCCATAACTACTTCCCATTCAAGATGCCCAACTGCTTCTGCATAAGACTATGGATCAGATGTTTGCATCATATAAGCATGCATGGGCATGCATGGCTCCATAGCTAAGAGTGCTTGTGGATCTTCCTCAAACTGAGGTATAGTGGTAGGATCATCTAGGAGATCACTCATGCTACACCATTTTTGTGCTAAAGGTGGTCAAGAATCTTTCAAACTACATGAGGAAGTATTATCTTGATGTTCAACAATTGGTGGTCCAACAAGTGTCACAGACAAAGACTCATCTAGATCATAATTTTGATCTGAAGTATCATCTGCATACTCATCAATTAATGGTGAGGGAAACTTTGTAATAGGTTCATCTGGTGGTGCATGCAAAGCATCTTCTTCAAAATTTACACTCCTTTCGATAAAGAGCTCTTTAGTGTTGATATCAAGCAATTTGTACCCTTTGACTTCATCATAATATCCAACAAACATGCATGCCTTGCTCTGAGGCTCCAAAGCCTTTTTCTTCTATGTAGGAATATCGGCCCACGCTTGAGATCTGAAAATACAAAAATGATTGAATTCAAGTTGCATGCTAGTCCAAACCTAAAAAGGTGCTTTTCCAATAACAGGTTTATGAGGAGATCTATTCTAGATGTATGAGGCACAATTGATACCTTTAGCCTAAAATTTTGAAGGAATAGATCTTGCATGCAACATGCAATTAGCCATCTCTTTCAAAGATCTATTCTTCCTTTCGATCACCTCGTTTTGCTGCGGAGTGTAAGGAACTGTATGCTGCAACTATATTCTTGCTTCATTACAAAGATTATAGATATCTTTTTTGACATATTCCTTCCCATTATCTGTGCAGAGGATCTTGATGTGTTTTCCACACTGATTTTCCACATGCTCTTTAAAAATCTTTAGATGCTGAAAAACTTCAGACTTGAGTTTTAGGAAATAAACCCAAGTGAATATCATGTAATCATCTGTAAATGAAAACACATATCTTGCTTTTCTCATTGAAGGTACTAGAAATGGATCCATGAGATCATTGTGTACAAGCTCCAAAGGTGAATAAGCTCTCCATGCATGCCCCTTCTCGAACTTGTCTTGTGGATGCTTTCCAAGAGCACATCCATTACATACACCATTTGAAAATTCAATGGCAAATAATCCTTTAACCATCCCTTGCTTGTTAAGTTGTTGCATATATCTTAAATTCAATTGTCCAAATCTCTCATTCCAAATCCTACTTTCTTCATTTGCATACGTAAGTAGAAAAATAGAATCTGATTGAGGAACACAATCAAAAAATGTATACAAATGAGATTGATCATTTACCTTGCCAAATGCAATCTTCAATTTGGTTTGCATATCATAAATGCTCATGGAATCCGAGGTAAATTCCACTTTCCTTTCGATGCATGTGTGTGTCATTTGATACACTGAAAGAAGATTCAGAGAAAGCCTTAGAATATGTAAGACATTTTCAAAACTTCCATCTTCGAATTGCACTCTTTATTGTCTAGTTGCTTCAACTATAGAATTGTCCCCCATGAGAATAGGAGGTCCGGAGTATGCATGTAGAGAAAAAAAATATTTCTTTGAGGAATTCATATGATGTGAAGCTCCTGAATCGATGATCCATTCTTGCGGTGTAGAATGAAGGGCAATCAAAACATGACCATTAACCCTTGTTTCTGATGGTTTTTCCTCCGTCTTCTTCTTGGCAATTTCTGGAATGTGAGGACCAATATTATTTTTCTGAACAATCCTTGCCATCAGATCAATAGTCTTATGCATGCAAGAGGATTCAAAATGATAACCTATATTACAATAAGGACACTTGGAGTTTCCTTTCTTTCCCTTCTTACCCTTGGAGTTGGAAGAGTCATCTAGAGGTTTTGGATTTCCTCCCTTTCTTGGATCTGGATCTCTTTCCTTTCCTTTGCCTTTGGATTGTTGATTTGGTTTCGAGTTAGACTTTCCTTTTTCATGCATAGAAAGTGCATGCGCATTTGAAGACTTTAATGAACCCATCCTAATGATCTTACCCTACTCATGAATGAGAGACTCAATAAATGCATCAAGTTTTGGCATTTTCCATTTATCTCCAATTGCAAGTCTAACTATATGAAATGTAGAAACAAAAACAACATATTTAGGACCTAATTTAGACAAAATAGAAAGGATCAATTGACCTTCCTTTTTGGATTGATTGATCCTGCAATCCTATAATTATAGAAGCATGATTTGAATTTTGTAAATAAACCATGAATGTTCTCAAAGTTGTTTGGATCTAAGGAATTTAGCTCATTTTTTAGAATATGAGCCCACATCTCATCCTACTTTTCAAATAAGTTCTCCAAGGTTGTCCAAACTTCATTCGGAGTGGTGCGTGTGTCCACATGGAAACGCAATGCTGGAGATATGGTCAAAAATAGATGACCAAAAGCCTCATCCATCCTGTTGAAGTATGTGGATTTTTCAATGGCAGAATTAGGTTCAACATCTGAATTCATAACTATAAAATACAAGTCTTTGCCTTTGAGGTGAAGCAAAATATTTGGCTTCCATTGGAAGTATTTATATGGAGTAAGAATAGCTAAAGATGGGAACTCCACTCTTTCACCTTGTATTTGCTACAATAATTGCGACAATTCTCCAATATTCTGATCTGCAAATCAAATCGCTGAACAATTTCCAATTCTTGATCTTCAGACCTACAAAATATTGTTCATGCACCTTCTCCATACCCTTATAGCTCTGATACCATGTAAAATTATTAGAGCACATATACGGATCTAGGTAAATAATAATTGCACAAACTCGCAAGAATTAAAAAATAAAATTGGAATTGAGAATGAATTTTATTATTGAATATTGATTTGAGAATCAATATATAAAGCAACTAAGTTAAGCTTAGATGTATATGCAATAACTAAGGCATACAATAACTAAGGATTATTAAAGCTAAGTGTGCTCTATGTTGTGTTAATGTGCACATGCACCACATGTAAAACATGCACCACATATAAATACTAGAGTTAACTAACGAAAGCCAAGTGCACACCACATGTAAGCAATTGAATTAACTAATTAAAATTAAATGCACTCTTAAAAGAGAATTCTAAAAAAAAAACTACAAAGAAACATATAAAAACACACATCTAAATATGAATTGTTATTAGAAAAGTATATTGATTCAATTGTTTGAAATTACATTATTAAATAAATTAAAATCTGTTAAAAATAAATATACTTGATTTTGAAATTACATTATTAAGTAAATTAAAATCTACTAAAATAAATATACTAAAATCATTGACAATGAATAAATTTAATTTTCTCAAAATAAATAATTAAACCCGTAACTATTCTAATTCAATCAATAGGCCTTGAATTTGAACAACTATTCTAATCCAATCAATTGACCTTAGGTTTAAATATTTTGGTAGACTCTCCGGCCCATTCTTCCCATCACCATATGGTCACTTTGGAGGTGGCGGAACCTAAAAATTTTTGAGGACTCTTCTTTATCTGCCAAATTTGTTCTCTCTTCCATCACTGCTCTTTATCTTCCAATCAGCTGAATGGTGCAATGGATTTTGCTTCTTTCTGATAATGTTGTGAACATGTTCATATTACATGATGGTAATCTGCTCAACTTGGTTTGAGATGCTGTTTATCGGTAGTATTCAGGAGTTCATCCAACTCTTTCAGAACTATCTGAACATTTTGTTTATATATCCTCAATATAATATCATGATTTTCTTTCTAGAAAAAAAAAGGTTGAAAGATTATGGTCATATACAAACATCTTGTGCTTTGACAAGAAAATAAAATCTTTGGTTGCAATAACTTGAGCTTAATTTTATTGCAAATTGGAAAACATTAAAAAAAAAAAAATAGTTTATTTGGTTAATTCTTATACCTCAATTTCTATTAAATTTCCAAAATATACCTATCAAATTCCCCGTATTCAAAAATCTACAACCCTCCATATACTATGAAACTTGGATTACTTTGAGAGAATTTGCATTATGGTGTAAGTTAGTGGAAAGGGAATGAATTTTTATTAATAATTAACAAGGCAAACCTTTTTTTATATAGGCGTTGTGCAATCCAATATGGGGTAGATCTCATGTAAAAAAAATAAATATGTAAACATGTAAATCTAAAAATAAACGTGAATGTAAATGTAAACATAAACATAAATGTTTAACATTTAACATTTTTAATCTAATTTCAACCTTATTTAAAAATCAATCTAATTATTATTATGTATAAACACAATATAAATTTAAAAATATAAATAAACTAGAGGTATGGCAAATAAATAAAACATTGTTTTATATTTACTCCAAAAGTATGGTAAATAATAAAAATATAAATAAACCAGAGATATGGTAAATAAATAAAAATATAAATAAATTAGATGTATGGTAAAGAAATAAAACCTCTTTTTATATTTACTCCATAAACCTCTTTATATTTAAAGAAAACTCAAAAATGAAGTTTTATTTAGGTGAAGCCTATGGGCCAAATACCATGTGACAAATAACTATTAATACCATGGGCCAAATATCATATTTATAAAATAAGTATGGTAAATAAATAAATATAAAAGAGGTATAAAGATGTATGGTAAATATATAAAAATATATCAAATAAGAATAGAAATAAACATCTGATTATATACCAAGTCTACGGGCCAAATACCATGGTAAATAAAAAAGATACGACAAATAAATAAAAATATAAATAAATCACAAGTATGGTAAATAAATAAAACCTCTTTTTATATTTACTCCATAAATCTTTTTATACTTACTCACACTCAAAAAACAAGATTTATTTAGGTGAAACCTATGAGTCAAATACTATGGGCCAAAATTATTATTAATACCATGCAAATTATTATTATTATTATTATTAAGATATTTAATATTCATATTAATATATTATAATATTAATATTATTAAATTTAATAACTTTGGATTAATACAATATTAAATTTGTTATATTATAATATATATTAATATATCATGATATATATTAACTCTAGATACATATGGGAGGGAAAAACAAAGACATATAGTGATAAAGGTGGAGAGATAGGAGGAGTGACAAGGGAGAGATGAAGATAAAATGAAGGAGAGGGGAGAGGAGGGATGAAGAGAGGGAGAGGGAGAGGTAGAGAGGGAGAGGAATACACAAAGATGGAGGGGGTAGAGAGAGAAGGAGAGAGGGTGGGAGATAGTGAGGGGATTGGAGGGAAGAGAAAGAGAGAGAGAGAGATGGGGGAAGAGAGAAGAAGGTAGGAGAGAAAGTGAGAGAGAGGAATTGCAAGAGGGAGGGATAGAGATGTTAGAGGGGGAGAGAGGGAGAGAAGAAGAAAGACATAGAGAGTGAGAAGTGGAGAGAGAAAGGGAGTAAAAAGGGAGAGATGGAGAGAGAGAGTTTATGTTTAGGGGTGAGATAAAGAGACAAATAATTAGAGATAGAGAGAAGGAGAGAGAAGGGGAGAGGGAGGGATATAGTAAAATAGTTGGAGAGAGAGAGTGATGGGGGAAGAGAGAGGAAGTACGAGAGACCGGACTTGAGAGAGAGGAGGAGAGATGGAGGGATAGGGAGATGGAGTTGGACGAGGGGAGAGAGAGGGAAGAAGAAATACATAGAGAGTGAGAAGTGGAGAGAGAGGGAGTGAAAAGGGAGAGATAGAGAGAGTGTGTGTGTACATTTGGGGGCGAGATAAAGAGACAAAGAAGGATAGATAAAGAGAATGGGGGAGAGAAGAGAGAGAGAGAGGGAGGGATACAGTAACATAGTTGGAGGGTGAAGAGAGAGAGAGGAAGGAAGAGAGAGGATGTGAGAGAGTGGAGAGAGGGAGGGAAAGAGAGATGGAGTTGGATGGGGAGAGAGAAGGAGTTAAAAAGAAAGAAATATAGAGAGAAAGGTGGAGAGAGAGAGAGAGGGAGTGATAAGGAATATGGAGAGAGAGGGAGAGAGGACAACATGAGGGAAGAGAGATATAAGCGGGGGAGAGGGAGAGAAGGGGAAGAGAGAGAGAGAGGGAGAGGAGGAGGGAGGGATAGATAGATAGATTGGAGAAAGAGAGTGTATGTTTTGGGGATGATATAGAGAGACAAAGGTAGATATAGATATAGATGGAAAGTGAAGAGAGGGAATAAGGGAGAGATGGAGAGAGGGGGGAGGGACAAAGAGATTGATATAAATGGAGTGAGAGAGCGTGCGTGTTTGGGGGGTTTAGATAGAGAGACAAAGACGAAGAGATGCAGGGAGATATAGATAGAGATGGAAGGGGGAGAGAGGAAAGAATATTTCTTGCATTAGATGCATTGATTTCAGTGTAGATGGTGATTTCTAATCCAATTTGATTGCCTTCACTAGATGCATTGATTTTAGCGTAGATGTTGATTTCTAATGATATTTGATTTCTTTCACTAGATGCATTGATTTCAATGTAGATGATTTCTAATCCTATTTGATTTCTTGCACTAAATGAATTGATTTCAGTGTAGATGGTGATTTCTAATCCTATTTGATTTCTTGCACTAGATGCATTGATTTCAATGTAGATGTCGATTTCTAATAATATTTGATTTCTTGCACTAGATGCATTGATTTAAATGTAGATGATTTCTAATCCTATTTGATTCCTTGCACTAAATGCATTGAATTCAATGTAGATAGTGATTTCTAATCCTATTTGATTGCTTGCACTAGATGCATTGATTTCAATGTAGATGCTGGTTTATAATCCTATTTGCTTACTTGCACTAGATGCATTGATTTTAGTGAAGACGTTGGTTTATAATCCTATTTGCTTACTTGCACTATATGCATTGACTTTAGTGTAAATGTTGATTTCTAATCCTATTTGATTGCTTGCATTAGATGCATTGATTTCAATGTAAATGTTGTTTTCTAATCTTAGTTGATTGCTTGCATTAGATGTGTTGATTTCAATGTAGATGTTGATTTCTTATTTGATGTAATTAGATGTATGATGGTACATTAATTTTGATGATGATGATGATGATGGTTAACGTCTGCTAAGACCAAACATTGGTCTATCGGACCTAAAGAAACAAATTATTTATTTTGATTTAAGATTTTATTCCTATGCTCAAAAAGCTTGGAGAGAAGCCTCTCGAGCTCACTATAATTTTGACATTGTAAAAGGCTAGAGAGGTCAGTATTGTAACAAAGATTGTGAAACTGAGATCTAATGTGGTTGTACACGGGGCGCTCTAAGAGGAAGTGGTTTTCATCCTCGATGTTCCTATTCTCACATATATGGCAGATCCTTTCCATCCATGGCGTTTTAGGAACTACCCAACGACCTATTTCACTATGGAGCTCATGAGATTTCGTTCTAATCTTTTCTATATTAATTTTCTTCTTTGAGCTAGTTAAAATAGAGAGATACTTTTGATCTTCTAGGGTGGGGTTGATGACCTTCTTATAATAACTTAATTTTCTTTTAGCCGCTAAATCTTTCTCACGCCACATTTTTTCTTTGAACTTAGAAGTAACAATATCTTTAATGTTATTTATGTTTTGCAACGCATCATTCTCGTTGGTCTCCCAATAGTTTAACCAAGCCCTTGTGTCTTTATGCCACCCCCAATTAAGCCTTAGGTGGTTTTGGCTAGAATTTAAAGCTAGCTTAGGAATTTCAAAGTGATTAAATTAACATTGTGCATTGATTTCAGTGTAAGCACAAAAAATTATTGACAATGTACGTTGATTTTTATGTTATAGTAATTCAACCTATTAATATTGAAGGGAAAGAAAGACAAGGTATGATGTTTACTACAATAGCTCGAGCTAAATATTTAAATGGTTTACGATTTAACCTATCCATTTCATATAATCGATATGAAAAGATGACAAAAGTAACGAGGGTGACAATAAGAATAGTCGAAAAAACTAGTTTGAAATTAATCACAATGAAGACTATTTGTAATTGACTATATTCTTATTATTCACATTTTCTATCATTCAACACTATTACATTGTCACTTTACATTCAAAAATTTTATTTCATCATTTTTCATCATTAAATTTATTAACAATATTAAGCGTCTCAACAAATTGAGGTAAATAAGAAAATTTAAAATTAAAATGACTAGAATAATTTGAGACATATTTAACATATTTAAAATGATTATATTTTTTTCTCGGAAAATGACTAATCCTATTAACTGAAAAGTGAAATAATATTACAAGGAGTTGAGGCTTCAGATAACATCACCCGAGAGCACTCAACACAGCAAAACTGCCCTAGTATAGGAAGAGCCTGGGAGAAACAGTTATAGAAGACAAGAGAACAGATATAGAAACCAGAGATAGACCATCATAACATAAGATAGCACACGAAAGCAAGACAAAGACTTTCCCTAGCTTCCCAGAAGATCTTTATACTACTGCTGCTCGAGGGGAATAACAAAACCATCTGGCTGTAGATGTTGAACCAGAACTGCAAACAAAACTGACTGAGGTTGACCATATAAAACATCAACAAAACCAAAAAAGTTTTGAGCATGCCCAGGTGGCTTTATACCTCCACGTCCTCATTCGGAGGCATATCCACCTCCTGACACACAATACCAGTCCACGTTTCTTCAGTTCCTGCCTTCTCGCCTTCTGGGTTCGTCGTGGGGTGATGAGTGGTCATGGAATTGCTTTCCCCGTCCACCAGGATGATGGCTGCAGAAGGCATAATGCCGCTAGGAGCGTCGCCTCTGTCGAGCATCTTTCCCTTTCGATTCTCCGGACTTCCCTCTGCCGTAAACTTCTCACTGCTCGGAGAATTATCAGACACCACGCACACCAGCAAATGAAGCTGGCTTTCTTCTTAAGAAAGGATAATAGTGATATGAGCTGTTATCATTGGTCTACTGAGATTGCTTTGAAATTTGAAGTGAGTGGTCTGAAACGCACTATTCGAGGTCGGCCTGCGAGAAGGGCTAGGAGGAGGTGAAACCACCAGAGAGGAGGGGGTAGTAACAGGAGGCAAGGCAGGATCCATAGAACCGCTAGCTTTCGAATGCCTTCGGCTACCTCGAAGCCCCCTGGAGTGACTCCTCATACTCTGGCGGACCATGTTGAGGCAGTGAGGGGAAAGCACAGTGAGACCAGGGGCAATGGAAGAAGGGCTATAGAACAACACAAGGGACTGCTTTGTTCGCACAAGACGGGCCTGAGAGTGCGGCACAATTCGAACCTCAGGGGCAATTGAAAGCTTGCCACCAATTGCAGAGACTAGCCTACCATCACGACCCTCAGCATAACAACACCATAGACCCGTTGCAAGCCAAACCTGGAGCATGGAGGCTGACCATTAGTTGTGGAAAGGATTAAACAGAGCGCCATGAATATAATACCTGAAACATCACCTTGGACGAAGCGAGCCATTAATGCAGACATTGCTCCAAATCTACCTCTCTTAAGGCTATCGAACTTGTGTCGAATGAAATTCTGGGAAGCCACGCATAACTGCATCTAGCAATACCCAACCTGTCCATCAGTCAATAGGAACATTATGTTTCATTAATTTCACCCACATGTGGGTGTTCTCCTTCCTCTTGTTGCATTTCCTTCTTCACTAGGTTGTTGTAATCCGAGAGTTGAGATTCAGATGCTAGGCTTGAAATTGATCCGACATGAAGATCCGTCCTACAATCAACCCCCATATTAGCAAGTAAGTCCGCAACTTTATTCCCTTCCCTTCGAATGTGCTTTAGAGTGATCGCTCTGTTAGAGGAGAGCCAGCATTCAATAAGTTCAAGCCTTTTTGCCATTCTCCAGCTATTGCTCACTTTGCCAGAGGAGGATCCTTGCAAGATTTTTGAGACCATATTTATGATGATCTGGGAATCACCCTCGATTATGAGCGGGAAGAAACCTTTATCTTGCACAAGAATTAGTCCCTGCCAGAGACCTTCCAATTCTGCCAAGTTATTGGTATCCCATCCCTTTGAACCTAAGAAAGTTAAAAGAGGAGCCCCCTTGTGATCTCTGAAAATCCCTCCAAAGCCTGAATTTCCTAGGTTGCCTTTCGAGGCACCATCAAAATTTAGCTGGTACATATGCATAGGGGGAGGTAACCATTTCTCAGGTGAATGGCTCCTTAGAGGCTTTGTTCCTTTGATAAGTTGTTCTTGCTTGCATTGGAGGTTCCAATTGGCCCATATGGATTGTTCTTGGGGGTTAGTTGGGAGATCCTCCTAGTACCAAGTTTTGAGAGATATGGTTTCCTCAAGATTTTGACAAATTATTTTCTAGATATCTTCCAGCCGCATAGAGTGATCCTTGAATATTCTACTGTTTCTCTCCTTCCATATGGCCCACATGAGAAAGCCCGAAATGAGCTTCCAAAGGAAATTTAAAATCTTGCTTTGATAAGGGTTATGATCCCAGTTGCACACAGTGGAAATGGTGTCTCCATGAGTTCTTCCTTCCTTTTGGTAGTGGAAACTGACCTTTTCCCAAAGCTTGCGTGCAGTCTGACAGGATAACATTAGATGCTTGATGGTTTCCTCCTCTTGTCTGCAATTAAGGCATATTGAGGGCCCATGAAAGTTCCTCTTTCTGAGATTGTCCCACGTGAGAATCTTGTTATGACATAGGAGCCAGAGAAAGGTGGAGATTTTCGGCCATATGGAAGGGTCCCAGATTATGTTCTAGAGAGGATCTTTCACTATATGTGCCTTGATAATGATATTATAGGCCTCTCTCGTAGAATAGGTACCTCTTTCTTCATATCCCCACCGAAGAATGTCCTTTTCATTAGAATGCTGAATTCTTCTTTTCATTAATTCTGTGTCTAGTATTTGTTGGACTTGTGTCGAGCCCTGTCTTAAAATCTGATCCGCCTTGAGCCATTCCCGGTACTCTTGGGTCGATGAATTTCTCCAGAAGTTTTTCACCTTATCATAAGATTGCATCTCCTGCTCCAGGGGTTGAATAAGAGGGATTTGGTCCTTTAGTTTGGGCATCTACTGCCATGAATCTTCCCAAAACCTTGCAGTGTTGCCATTCTTCACTTCCCAAAAGCTGTGCTACTGAATGAGATTCCTGTGCTGCTTGGCCAAGTTCCATATAAGGGAACCCATGCTGACTTTTGATATTCTTATTAGTTCCTCCGCTGGGCAGTTCCTTGCATACTTAGCCGTCCACAGAGAAGCCCAAGGGGTGAGAGGCTCTGTAAGCCATTTCCACCAGATTCTAGCTCCCATGATCTCATTGTTATGAGAGGGATCCCTTAAACCAATACCGCCCCCTTTCTTTGGCAGACAAGCAGTATCCCATTTGACAAGAGCCCACATTCACTTGTGACCATTACTGCCCGAGAGAAAAGATCTTTGGAGAAGCTTGATTTCTTTGAGAACCCATTTGGGTGCTGCAAGGATGGAGAAGAGGTATAGTGGCATAGCTTGAAGTACTACTTTTATGAGGACAAGCCGACTCGCCATATTTAGAGATCTGTGAGTCCAAGAGGATAGCTGCGCCTCCAGATTTTCTAAGAGGATTTTCCATGAAGAGTGCTTTAGGGCTGAGGCAGTAAGAGGAGCACCTAAATATTTGTATGGGAGGGCAGCAATGGAGAATCCTAGAATACGGGCTATAGCTGCCTGAGTTAAAGAGGGAGTGTGGAAAAAGAAGATCTGAGATTTGGATTTATTAATAGAGGCACCTGAGGCTTCTGAGAACTTCGACAGAAGGGATTTGAGTTGGCGAGCTTCCTGGACCGAGGGATTCCCAAAAAGCATGTTGTCATCAACGAATTGCCGGTGAGTGAAGGCTGGAGAGTTATGAAAGGATAGGCCTTTGAGACAGTGGGATTACTGAGTTGATTTAATGCTTCGGCCTAATCCTTCTGCCATAATGACGAACAAGAAAGGGGAGAGAGGGTCTCCCTACCTAATTCCCCGGGAAGGATGAAAAGGAGATGAGGGTATACCATTGACCAGAACAGAAAAGAAAGAGGAAGAGATGAGGCTCATGACCCATCTGACCCAGGGAGCAGCAAATCCAAAAGCAATTAGAACTTCTTTAATATACATCCAACTTAGGCCATCAAAGGCCCTTGAGAGATCCAGTTTGAGGTGCATACCTGGCTTCTTGGAAATCTTCAGGGAATGAATTATTTCATGAGTTAGGATGATACCATCGGTGATCTGCCTACCTTCGACATATCCAGATTTCTCAGGCGAGATAATGAGAGGAAGCAACAGTTTGAGCTTGGACGCAATGATTTTGGAGACAATCTTGTAGATTATGTTGCACAATGCGATAGGCCTGTACTTGTCAGGTGTGCTTGGCATGTCCACCTTGGGAACCAGGGCTATGAATGTTGCATTCACCCCCGAAAACATCCATCTTAAGGATCGCGACTCCTCAACCACTTGCCAGACTTCCATCTTGATCAAATCCTAGAAATTGTGAAAAAAGTTTGAGGTAAATCCATCTGGGCCTGGAGCCTTTCCTGCTTTCAGTTGTCGAACTGCTAGTTCCACCTCTTGTAAGTCCACAGGCTTGAGAAGTAGTTGGTTATGCTCTTCTGAGATAAGTTTAGGAATGTTTCGAGTAATTTTTTCTATAGCCTGTGATCTATCTGCAATTGGCTCGCGATGCATTTGCTTGAAGTAATTGAGGAGCTCGCTTTCAATTTCTTCGTGCTTTTCCACTTTGACACCCTGCTCATTCTGAATATGAGTTATGTTATTGTTCATTCTGCGTTGGATTGTGGTACTATGAAAAAATTTAGTGTTTTTCTCTCCATCTTTAAGCCATCTGACTCTTGATTTTTGCCTCCATAACGTTTCTTCCTGCTTAGCCCTTTCTGTGAGTTGCGCTTCAATAACTTTTTCCTGTTTTGACAGGTCCTCTGAACGGCCCTCAGTAATAATCCTCTGCTGCAATTGCTTCATTTCCAGCTCGAGGGCTTCCTGAGCCTGGAAGATATTACCAAAAGAAGTGTGATTCCAGTGTTTGATCTTGCTTTTAAGATGCTTAAGCTTTTGCTGGAATTGGATCATTTTTGAACCTGGTGGAGGGGAAAAATTGTTCCATTCTGAATTGATTAAGCCTTGGAAATTCGGATGAGACATCCATAAAGCATCAAAGTGGAACGGTCCGCGGATCAGATTGTCAAGACGCGACCATTGAAGGGAGATGGGCCAGTGATCAGATCCTGAAAGGGGCAAGATGGAAGCTGGGAAGTCTCCACCAAGATGAATAGCATTGTCTGAGAGCAAGAACCTGTCCAGATGAGAAGAGATCTGCTGCTTTCCTGCTCTCCTATTGTTCCAAGTAAATACACCATTATTGAAGTGTAGGTCGATGAGCTAGTTGTTCCGAATGAAGTCCTTTAGGGGTATCCCTTCCTAACTTCCTCTGCATCTTCCTCCCCTTTTTTCTTCCAACCTAGTAATCATGTTAAAGTCTCCTCCCGAAATCCATAAAGGGTGCGGCCTGTCATTGTTGATTGCAGAGAAAGTGTTAAGGATTCCAGCTTTAAGTGATGCCTCCTGTAGAAAATATACATTGGTCAAGAGCCCATGTATATTTGTCCCAATGATGTGAAAGATTGCTTGTAGGAAATTCCTACTTGCATGGATATTGTCTAGTCTAATTGCTCGAGAGTCCCAGACAATTACCAGACCTCCAGAAGCCCCATCAGCATCCACTGCAGCATTGAAGCTCACTGGCCATACTTTTTTTGCAAGTCTATCTAATGCACTTGAGTTGCATTTGGTCTCTTGCAAGAAAAGGATTTGGGGTTTTTCTTGCTTTATCATGTTTTTTAGAATTCGATTTTTCCCTGGGCCATTGAGCCCTCTTATATTCCAAGAGATTAACTTCATTGGGAAGGATTGTGATCAGAGTTGTAGTACTTGGTTAGCTTGGAATACCTGCCTGAATCCACTAACATTTGTCCTATTCTGATTGTTCGCTGGAGATCTGTTTTCCTACCTCGCTTTTTTATATCTTTGGTTATAAATCTTTTGTCCCAAGGGCCACCAGTTTGGATACCTAAAGATTTGTGTCATTGCGCACGAGATAGGACTTCCTCCAGATTCTTAAGTTGTCCATCTGGAATGTTGTCAAAAATTTTTGTAGTACAAGCCTGCTCTAGGCCTGGAATGTCCAACTCCCCTATATCTATTACTTTTGTTTCTTCCTCCATGATCTGTGGATAATTTAACTCCTCACTTGGTTCTTCTAAACTGGCATTAGGTTGTAGGGCATCCACCTCCATAACTTGAGTATTCCATGCTAGTACCTTTTGCTTATCTGAGGAGGAGGCTCCCTTGAATCGAGGATCTGCCTGAGGCACTGTGGGATCTGCCTGCTTCGAATGTTTATCTTTCATCAACTCTGTCTCGGGTGGAGTGGGAGAATCCAAGCTTGGGTCAGTTTGGTTAGCTAAGACTTCAAAGTTGTTGCTTGTAGAGGGCTTGGAGGAGCTGGTATGTTGCATTTTGGAGTTTGAGGCCTGTTTCTTGTGGGATTTCCTACGATTTGCTACTTTGGTAAAGCCATCTGCCTCAGATGAATCCAGTCCAGAGGTCGGAGAGGGTTTTTGAGTTAAAGGGCAGTCCCTGAATAAATGTCCCAGGGCATGACATCTTCGGCATCTAAATGGCACATGTTCATAATCAATCAGCTGAACCCATTCAATGTCATCATGAAAAACACTTACCGCATCTGGGAGAGCCTGGTTGAGGTTCATATAGACGCATATACGGGCAAAGGAGGTGTATCTGCGGATTTTTGTTTCCTCTGCCACTTTTATGAATTCACCCAGAACATTTCCAATTGCTTGAAGGGAATCTTCCTCCCAATATTCCACTGGAAGCGAGTATAGGCGGATCCAAACAGGAGCCCAGCTGAGATCCTCCTTGTCCGGGTTGAAGCGTTCTACCCATCCTCTGAGATACAGTCCAGCAGCATTAAAGAAGTAAGGCCCTCCATCCAGAACTCTGTTCCGATCCTCCAGGCAGTTGAAAATGGCTGTGAAGAACCCTTTTGGTCCCAACTGCAGGGTTATATGTCCCTTTGGGTGCCATTTCGCAGCTATCCAGCCCCGTAGCGCCTTCTCAGTCGGCCACAGTCCGATGAACTTTCCTATCAAAGCGTGATCTCTCATAAACTGTATCTGCGCGTTGATTCTATGTCCTGGAAGTTCTACCTTCGGACGCTCAGAGGCTACAGGTTTGCATGTTGCCGAGCAGACCTTGGGTTGCTGTTTGTCCTGTTTTGTCTGTTGTGAATTCGGATCCACGTTAACCTCTCCCTGGTTTGCTGGCTTATTGCTTTCCTTACGCTGTTGCCGCCCATTGTCGTTTTGTGGGGGAGGCGCATCACCCTCCCCCTGAGGGGGTTCCATAGAGTACTGTACGCTTTGGCAGATGTTAAGATTTCCTGATCCCGTTAGTGGTTGCAGGTCTCCTGCAGTCTATAGTGGCCTTCCGTTGCAGAGAGTGTCAAACCCTAGAGCACAGAGCGCAGACCCTCATCCCTTTAAAATGATTATATTAATGTTAGGTGAATTTGCATATTATTGATAAAATTAATCATATGTTTGTTAGATTTTCGTCCGCCGCACATGACTGAAACCAACTTAGATCCATCTTAACTTTGGATCTATCAAGCGCTGAAAGGGATAAAATCTCTCAAGGTGCAAACCTCTTTTTTGAGTGTAAAATTTGAGGAAAAATTTGCACCTCGAGAGATTTGATCCCTCTCGATGCTCGATAGATCCAGAATTAAAATGGATCTAGACTGGTTTTTAAAACAGTTATTAAGAAAAATTCAAAATATATGTAATATTATATATACGTGTGTAACTTTTTTAAATGAAAATTTAGAGTACATAGTTTCGTTCATCGATTGTGATGTTTCAAAGATTAACGAAAAAAATCAATAAATAAAGATGATAAAATAAGTTGAAATATCGTTTTGGTCGTCACTAGAGTAGATGTTTCAGAGATTAACCCAACCTCATCTTTAGACATAATAATAATAAGATGATGATAAAGATTTAAAAATTAGTTAAAACACACAACCCAAAATTGATCCTAGACAATTTCATTGCTAAAATAAAGATCAGGCCACTGAACGACCTCCACTCCGTTTTTATAATAAAAAAAGATAATCTTAATTTGACATTTATTAAAGTTGCTTAAAACTTTAAGAAATAATTATATCTATTTAATATATGTCCTATTGTTTGGAGTTGTATAATTATGGATTTAATATAGGTTAAGTGGAGTCATTGTTGTTGACGTTTACTATACGATAAAAACAGTTTGAAATGGGTTATTTTGGAATAAAGTTTATAATAAAAAATTAATTGTTTTAGCATGGGTATTAGAATAAAGATTTTAGTACTACATTCTTAATAAAGTTTTGTAATTGAGTCGATGGTTCTATTGAAAAAAAAAAGAATAGTCTATAATTTTGATTGAAGTTTTAAAATATTTTAAAACTTTATTAAAGTATTTATAATTTTTTTGCTTATTTTATTTTAATGAAAATAATTTTTATAAATTGGAAATAATATCGTAAAGGATGTGGTGTTCTCTAGGCTTCTAAGATCAAAAGGAAGAGAGTAAAGAATGTGTTCTATAATTAGTTCTAACTCTACCTAATAAGTTGTGTAAACTTTTAAATTTGGAGGGATAATAAAGTAGATTATGTATATATGATTTTTCTCACTAGTAAAGTAAATTAAGTAATTTTTTCTCTCATATTAATTTGCAATTTTTTTGAAAAGAATAATTTCCAATTGAATGGCAGGGACTAAGTTTCCTACAACACTTCAAGGGACTACATTTGGCTATGCTTTCAAGGGACTACATGGACAAAGGGAAAAGACCAATGGAATGGAATGAGACATCATCAGAAGTAGAAAAAATTGCCAAAGGGGGAATCTACAGAGAGCCCAATTGATCTATAGACCAGACCTTAGAAGAGAAGTACATGAGTTGTTCATCAAAGAAAGAGAAAAAATGTGGCTTTCTGTGAGCTTAAATAAAGAAATTAAATCATCACCTCTCCAAATCCAAATATTGGAGAAATGAGAACAACGAATAGAAGCAGGACAGAACTCAACAAAAGTAGAAGCAAGGATCAACATAGATGTGAGATATATGCTTATCAACTATGATAATTCTGGATTATATTATTGTAACATTGGTTCACGACCAGTGTCATGGAAAAATTACTTTCTATCATTAACATTAGTAAGGCAAAAGAGAGAAATAGTCATATGTGCAGACACCAAAAATTTGGTCAAAAGGTCATGGTCAGGATGGACATAGATCCTGATTGAAAAGTTTATACCAAGGGTAAACTAGAACTGCAAAAGTGCATAATTCATTCTAAACATTCAAGATAAACTATTAAGCGCTGCACAATTGGAATTGTGGCTCAAATTTAAATTAAAGTTTCTAAGTTGAGAGTTATCTCTGCCAAACCCTCCAGAGATGGTAATAATTGATAAGGAACTAGAAAATTAGCAGAATGAGATAATTGGTATCGCATGAGAAGAGTTTTCCTACAAATTCAAAGTTAGGGGATCATACCAAGGGGAGTACCTGCTGAAAAAATATCATTCACTCATGATAGGAACAACGATGGGTAGATTCCTTGATGACTATGTTTTTCTTGTTCCATATTACATGGACACTGAATATCCATATTGGTAAGAGTCAAACACATGATTATGGCCTTAAAACATACCAGAACACCTATAGAGAACAATATAAATAAATATGAACAAATTGTCTGTAATGCAAACATTGTTCTTCACATTCAAATTATGATATGTAACATACACAATCATACACTTAGTAAAAGCTTTAGAATTGTCCTGGTGTTTATTTCTTTGACTCTGCAAATCAACTATCCTACTATGCAATTTTAGTTCTTTATAGTTTTTTACTTCAATTTATTTATATTTAAACTAAGCGGCAGATACTAACTACTATGCAGCACTTGTTAAATTGGCTTTGACATAATTATTAAATAATAAAGGTATGATAGGTTTTCCACTATGTAGAAAAAAAAAAGATAAATTTTATAATGGATGGGCCCAAAAATATTTATGGTAAAAAGATGAGAATTTTCCCCAACAAAAGAGTTACGTGGTAAGCATAAATAATTTAAATTATAACCCTATGTTAATAAATGTAAAGTTAATTTGCATGGGGATTCAAGCGCGGAGATTTCATTGGGGGAGAAATACCATACCACGTGTGTTCATATTGGGGCTATATATTGAAGAAAAAATGACATAATATGGGTAAAGGGTTTTTATATTGGATGGTATAAAAATGGGACTCAAAGTTAATGAAAAAATATATGAGGTATAAAAAATGTTAATGAAAACAATGGATACCTATAATATCTAGTGAAAATAGGGGTTTTTTAAATTGGAAAGGTGTATTAGGTTCATATTGGTAGGGGGTTAAATAATGTGATTTTTGTAGGTATTTTCCAATATGTAGTCAAATTAGGGGTATTGTTTAATATGCTACGAACACACGTGTTATGTCAAAGGCTCATTGAGTGAAGCCCCTTTGGACTCAAGAAACCACATGGTAGGGCTAGGTGGCCCTAGTGCCTTTAAGGCACTCCTTTAAGGTGGCACTTGGATTCTAGTTGCCACATCATCCACCATGTATCAGATGTATGGATATGTTGATGTGGTTTTGGTACTAAATATTTTCATGACCATATCTTGATGCCGTGGGTTGAGAATGGGACAAATTTTACCTTGTTAGAAATCTCTCAACTAGTAAAAGATGATGGGGGCCTTAGAAGTAGGGATTGAAGTGAGTATAAGAAAGTAACAATTTGAAATACCACCTACTTAAGGTGACTTAGGGCATTGGGTGTATTACAATTAACCTTGTTATTATCTTCTTCATGAACTTTATCTTGTAGTTGTTGAAGTACCTCCTTGAAGTCCTCACCTTCTATGTATTCTAATGGTATACATCATGGGCGAAAGGTTCCATGTCCATAAGAGTACCCAAATTTATGATCTCAAGTGTGGGTGGCCTTGAAAGCATGTATTCCAATTCATTAATGTTTTCCCTATTTTACTTGATGACAAGATAAAATTACTGTAATAATCCCATCCACCTAGAATGTCTTGTTTGTTGAAGCTTACTTTGGGCTCCCAAATATTGTAGTGGCTAGTGATTAATGTGGATGATGGTTTTCTTGCTCATGAGATAACATTTCCATTTATTAACAACTTGTAGTGGTACACAAAGTTCCTTATCACATGCAACGTATTTAGGAATCTACCATGGAACATTTGTGAATGATAGCATATAGACTTACATCCTTGCATCAAGACCGCTTCCATAGCATATCCACTTGTATTCATCTCCACTTTGAATGGCTTCTATAAATTGAGCAACATGATAATTTATGCTTGACTAATCTTTTGTTTCAACTTTTCAAAAGCGTTATGTTGATTATTCCCACATTGAAAAATATTGTTGGTTGTTATCGAATGGAGTGGTGCAACCATAGTTGAAAAGGATGCTGTAAAATTTCAAAGGTTTTGTGTTGCTCCCAAAAAGCTCTTAGCTTCAATGACATTGGTAAGAATTGACCACTTGATGATAGCCTCCATGTTTTTATGATCAATCTTAAGCTCCCGTCCACCAATCAATACAAGAAGTACATCAAGGATTGCTATGCAAATTTACATATTTTAATGTTTTTTAGAAGTTGAAGCTTTGTTAGGGTTCTAACACTTGCATGACATGTGAAATATGTGAAAGGAAGCAGAGGTGTGGAATATACTTCCTACACTAATCCATGAGAGAAATGTACAAAAACTTAGAACATAACAATTTAATAAATGAAATAAACAATAGACCATAGCCAACAAGATTTCCTAGGGAAAACCATTTTAGAGGAAAAATCTCTCTCTTTAAAGCACATTCAATGTATTTTTCAACAAATAAATGGTTACAATACAATTTTACAATTGTTCTCTTAAAAATTACTAATGAGCAACAAGAACATTTGTTCTTGGCCCACATCATGCTAAATCATGCACTTGAGACTAAATTGGCCACCTAGGCTTCTATAAGAAAACATGCCAACTCATTAGGCTTATACAATGAGGCACCTTTCCTATAGGGGTTGGATCCAAGGGTTGAAAGCAAGGAGTTTTTCACCATTGGCCAAGATTCAATTCATGTGAGGGTCTAGCTTTAAAGCATGGGGGCACCTTGAGGTAGCGGTTGAATGTGTGGTTGCACCCAGAGAGACCATATTATTAGTTTCATGACCCATGCACACATAAATGGATCAAATCCCACCCCCATGTCCTTATTTTTCTAATCCTTGTATGGGTTACGATGGGGCAGGCTAGGTGGGAGTGTGCATGACATCCATACCATCGAGAAATAATAGGTTAGGACATACCATGACTCCCTCATTGGAGAATGTAGATTGAAATGAGTGCGAGGCATGACTCACCATGGGATTTAATTATTTTATGCCATCACATCACACTGGTTATGATGTTTGTGATTAAGGTGAAATGAGGTGTGAGATAATGGTGAGGAATGTGGTTTTAATGGTGACCAACCTTCAAATTTTGGAGTTGTGTGGGGAAATTCCCCTTACTAATTTATCCATGTTTGGCCATGATGGAATGCAACCATCATTAAACAACATTAGCTCCTGTTATGTGCTCGGGGATTCAACTAACTAGATTTTTCATGTGACAAAGAATTTGTTACATTCAATTATTTTCATGGCTATCTACATTCCATTTTCGCTACAAAGTGGAGAAGCTAAGCTCTTAGAGTGCCTTCCCAAGATTCTTTGATGCTTAGAATATCTTTCCTATTGTTTTCACCCTCTCTTTTGTGCAGTTTGGCTAATTGGAATTTGTCGTATGCTCTCGGTATTCCTCACCTTTCCCTCTTCCATTACTCATCATGATTCTTTGTTTCTTATCCACAGGCAGTATTTTGTTGTCTCTATCTCCTATCTCTATCTCAATCCCAAAACCATAGGCTCCTCTCTAGTCATTTCTAGTGGTTCATTACTTTCTAGTTTTAAGGTAACAACAATGCCATGATAGACAAAATGTTGTCATAGGGAAGATTTTTACCATGAGAATAGAGTAGGATTTTATGCTCCCAATGAGAAAAATCCTTCACCCACCACTATCATGAGTAGACTCCATAGTGCATTCACGAGGATCTCAAGGAAGTATAACAGGATATCACAAGTGAGCAAGGGTGTTTGTGAGACATAAATATCATGGTAGAGGTAGCCTCCTGGATACCTCACATGGTCATTCTAAAGGTGGGACCTAGTATATGCATACGATAGATTTATACTAACATATGTAAACTTTGTTGGAAAGAGTGTTGTTAGATAGGAACAAGGTTGAGGAGGAAATTATGTTAATGTTGGATGAGATCCAACTTTATATGAATACGTTGATACAAGTTTGTAGAGAATCGAGGAACATTTGGGCCTCCCACTAGATCTAGGAAGTTTCCATCAACGAGGAAAGGATCCAATTGAGGTGGATCCTTCATACTCATCCTAACCCATGTTACATAATTATCGTTTTAATTTTTGTTCTTGGTTTTATATTTTTTAGTTTAGTATGGATAAATGGTTAGACAACATCCAATTATGGATTAGGAATTTTCAGTTTTTGACTTCCATTTTGATTCCCTAAGTCAAATAATTAGAAGTTTAATGTTTTTCCATTGGTTTAGTTTCTCAAGTGGCACACTAGGGCAACCCAAGACCATGAAGCTTGCAATTTTTGGATTGATAAATATAATCTTAATTTCACAAAAAATACAATGAGTCATATTACAATAAAGTATTCTAAACCATTAAATATGCTTCATCATATATATTACCATAGGGAAATACGATGGGTTACCTAATACCATGGGCTTTTAAATAGTAAATGGTAAATCTATTATTAATTATATGAAGGTTCTCTATGATTGAGTCAATATTCATCCTTAATTCTCCCTTTTAAACTTGACCTAGGATAAATACGTAACCATTTTAAATTTTATCAAATGAGTTTCTCGAAATATAGCACACCCTATATCAACTAACTCTACATCTAGAATTTACATTGATGAACCATCAAACCAGGGGTAAGAATGCATAAATAGATATTTAGCCATATCTTGTTATGAACCATTCACCTTAAAAATGATAAGCCAATAATTATAGTCCACTTCAAGGGGGGGACCTCCTATTACTATGAATACAATATATAAGGAAAAATGTGATGATCCTAAGGCTATGTCTCTTTGATATATATAAAGGAGACAAAGGGTGCAATTATAATGAAAGGTTTTGGCCAACATAATAATAATGTAATAATTCAATATCTAGGGCTTAATAATGGATTTTACGATTAACATGGAGCTTGTCTAGGGCTTAAAATGCCCCTTCATGAATGAATAACTCATCTTCCCATGCCAACTATTCAAGTAGTAGGTTTTTCCATTTGAATATGTGCTCAATAATTGCTCAATTTCTTAGTTGTGTCATCCTTGTTTCAAGGATTGTTTCTAGTGATAGTATAGTTTTTCTTCTTGGTTAATCTTTGATAAAATAGTTTGGACTGGAATTTTGTCACCAATTACCTTCTTTAAACTAGAAACATGGAATAATGGATGTACATGTGACCATGAAGGTAACTCCAACTTTTAAACCACAATTCGAATCATATGCAACACCTTGTAGGGGGTGTAACACCCTGGTGCTAATATATTGTTCATCTTTTTTGGCTTGAGGGACATCTGTTTATCTAGTTGTTGACTATAGTCTCAAAAAGAACCAAATCCCACCTTCAAATTCCCTTTCATTGCAATGTTAATATGATTGTTGTTTCATTCGATATTGTGCTACACCCGAGGTGTCCTTCAATAGTTTGAGAAATTCTTATTGGTGTCCTCTATGGTCCTCCACTAATTAACCCTTTGCGGTCCCTTTCAAGGGTGATGTGATGGATGGAGGATGACATTCATAAAGTGTTGTAAATGGGGATTTTTTTATGAAGTATGGTAGAATGTATTGTATCACCATTCTACGAAGAGAAACCACTTAACCCATTGTGTTTCTTTATTAGATGCAAATCAATGAAGATATCATTCTCAAGATTTATTCACAATCTCAGTTTTCCCATCAAATTGAGGATGGTAAGATGAAATGTGAGTCAATCAAGTACCCAAACAAGAAAATTGAATGCAAAAGTTTCCTTTGACAATTGGATCTTTGTCACTTACAATAATCTTCAAGATTCTATGTAGCTTTTGGATTATTTCCATGAATGCTTCTACTATTGCTCTTACCTTAAAATGATGAGATGGAGAGCAAAAATGGGCATACTTTGTCAGTCAATCTACCACTACCATAATAACATTTTCTTCTTCATATTTGATTAAACCTATAATAAAATCCATTGAAACTTCTTCCCCATGTTAGCTTAGTATGGCTCATGGTTGTCGAGGCCCCAATGTCTTGATTTTCTTTCCCTTATTCTATTAGAAGACTGGCGGGCTCCAGTATTGCAGCAATAATGCTGCAACTCCTCGGACTCCCTTCTTTACTTTTATCAACCCGGAAGTTCGTAACAAACTTGGAAGCGACGGTGCTGTATGCACAAGTACTAGCTCTTTCCGCAGCTGTCACTTGGTCAGTTGGCACAAGTCCGCTAGGGGCTTAAGCCAACTTCTATGAGCTCTTAGAAGAAGCTTTTTAACTGATGGACGAAAGCTAACTCAAAGGAAGCTAATCTACTTGCGGAAAGAACTGAAAGCCAAAAAGTAACGCAAACCCTAATTCTACCAGCTAGTCCTACTAATGCAAAGGAGAGAATGAAAACTACTGGAAGAGATGCCATTACTTCTATTAGACTACCTCTATTTGAAGAAAACATCTTTTTGTATTTTTGATTAAGTTGTCAGTTTCATCATGCATATGCTTTCACTATTCTTTGACTGTGCAGGGGTGGATCAAGGAGGAGAAATGCTTGGAAGAGGTCGGGAAGGTTCAGAGAGGGTCTAAGGAGTCCCTAACACCCTTCCAGAGAGTTTCACAAAGTTTGGCTATCAAGAAACCTCATTTGTAAGCTTCTACAGGAAGTCTGCAGGGGTTCTACAGGATGTTCAGGAATTTCTACAGGATGTTCAGAAATTTCTACAGGATGTTTAAAAATTGGATCTTGGAGGATGGGTGAGTGAGGGAAGATGCATGAATGGATATGGAGGTAGGATAGGGGTCTGAAGTGGCCCAGGGACAGGTGGATGGAGTGGTTAGAAGGTGTAGATGGCTAAATTGGCTCAAAGAAGGCTGAAACAATGATTGCACAAAAAGGTAGGGTTACGTGGGCAAGAGGACAGATGTGAGACGAGGAACCTAGCTAGGAGATGGAACAGCTGGCTCTGATGAAGCTTAGGCAGATGAGAGAGTGGTAGAGATGCCCTGCACAATGTACCTTTAACCGAATCAACAACGTTTTACAAATAATCAAAGTCCTAGCTAATCTAATCTAACTGTCAATAGAACGAATGAACAACAACGTTATTTGGAAAGAAAACCATGTACATCAATCATGCAAAGAAACATTTCAGAGATCTGAACCCATAACTAACTTCTGCAAATGAAAACAGTACACAAAGGATTGCAAGGTCAAGCAAACTAGTGTTTTTGTTGGGGCAACATTGTTTCTTCAGTTCCAGCCCCTGATCCAATAAGGATGAGGCGAAACAGAGAGTGTTGTTGACCCTTTTTTGGAGCTTCTTCCTGTTATTATCCTACCAATCCATGTTAAACATCTGAAGCAATTCTATTCATAAACAGTGACCTATTTAACCAACACAACTAAATCTGCCCAATAGAAATATGTTTCAAATGCATAAAAGGAGAACAACGATGCATAAAGGAAAGGTAACAGTACAAAAAGGAAGCCCTAGGCTCTTAGGTTGGGCCCAACCTTGAGAGCTATGGCTCCTATAGAAAACTTAGAGTTGATATAAAATCGGACTGCTTCTCATTATCAAAAATAGTCATAAGTCAAGAGTTATGCCCAAAATGGCTACAAGAGAACAAAGTAGAGCTAACAGGACTGTAGTGCAAAATATGAAATGGTTTCCAAAAGTCCCTCATGAAGGCTGAGGCCTTAACATTTATACACCACGAGGGCCCTAGCTGGCCTCCTAAATCTGTGGGACTTGGCTGCCCAAACTGTGAGTAGATAGCTCCTTCCAAAATCTGCTTGGCTGCCTTCTAGATCCAGTTTTGGTGGCCTTTGGAGATCGGAGTTGGGGGTGAAGATCCCGAGGAAGGCTATTTAATGCCATAGACAACCCCCCTACGAATCCTCACCCCAAGCTTGGCTATCTTCTAGCCCATGATTGCTCGATTTTGCTCCAAAATGTGTCAAAAAACCTGAAATGAGCACGTGTTAGCCACCTAGGAAGAGTGACTACCCTTATTTGTACAAATGACATAAAAATACTAAAAAATAATGCATAAGCTATGAAAAATGAAGGATTGAACAAGGATAATTAGGCCAAATGAGCCCAACAAGTTACCAAATTTGGGGCTCATCATCACCCCCCTGCTAAAAGGATTGCTCATCCTTTGAGCAACTAGTCTAGCTCCTCGTCTTTCATTGCTTTAATCACCACCCTCACATCCCAGGCTTCTGAAGTAGTATCCTCCTCACTGTCATGGAATCCGGCCTTCCTTTCCACCTCTTCCCACTGCTTATGCTCTTCTTCTTCTGTGCTTCCTTCTAACAATCCCAAAAGCAAAGGTGGACTTAGCTTGAGGCCGATCCAGCTGGCCTGGAGGTTCTGCATAGACTTCTTGTAGAGAGGCACTCGTGCCAAGGCCTCCCTCATTCTAGTTGGAGTGTGATATTCCCTGATTTTGAGGCTGTGGGACAATGTGTTCCACCTACGGGTGCAAGCATGAACACAATTTTCCCCTAATAATCGCTCCATATCCTCGAAGTGTGCTATGGCCTGAGCCTGCCGATCCATGTACTCTAATAAAGCCTGAGAGTTGGTTGCTAGGTGTTGGTGGGCTGATATCAATGTTGTGGGGTCCCCTGGCTCTGCTCTAATCAGCAGTGGTTCATGTAGTTCTCGGTTCATGACATTTCTAACCTCTACCGCTCTCTTTTCTTCATGGTTTAACCATGAGGTCATTGCCATCAGCTGCATATCACCTACTGTTGTGTTGGGGTCCCATGAGGTTACATTTGGAAGGGCCAAATTATGAAGGTAGAACTCTGATAGCTTGGCCTTGTCTTCTAATGAACTGTTGTTACATAAATCCATGAACTGTTGGGGGTTTTGGATTTGGGAGATACCCCTCTATGCCAATGTGTTAATTTGGAATTGCAACCACTGATCCCTTAGGTATAGGCCATAGGATTTGGCCGGCTGCGTACATTGCAGAGCATCCATTGCCCAACTGGCCATGCAGGCCAGTTGTGCCTCCTTTTCTTGCATCTGCTGTTTCAAAGATTGTATCTCTATGCCTGCCTGCAATTCCCTTTCCTGTAGTTTCCGGTTTAGTTCCTCAAGTTTAGATTGCATTCCTTCTTTTTCTTGAGGTTCTATTGTGGTGTCCTTGGTTGTTTTGTTCTCTTCTCTCCTCTATCCCTGTAGCTGTAGCTGCTGTCTAAGCAGCTCATTCTCTTCTCTTAACTTGGCCTTTTGGGAGCTTTCCACATGCCGTACTCTTGCCAACTCCCTTTGTGTTTCCTTGAGCCTTTCCTCTAGAGGCCCTATATCTGCTACCCCCTTGGATTTAGCGATCCTCATCCAAGTGTGGGTTCATACTCTTTCTTCCTCTAGTGCTAGAAATAGTGGCACTGTGAATTTTTGAGGAATAATTTTTCCAGCCTCCAAGAAGTTATAATAAGAGCCCAGGTTGGGCTGGGGGCTTGGTTCCACGATGACCTCGGTCTTCTCCTCCTCCTGTGGTGACTTAGCTGCTCTTTCCTCCATCTGCTCAGTTTCCTTCAGCCTAGCCAAAGTTTCCTGTAGAACTGCCTTGGCATCCTGTAGAGAGGCTTCTGGGTTTAATTTCTCCATCCTTTCCCTCCATGCGGATGTTTTCAGGCTCCCCCGCTCATAAGTAATGGATGTCTTGGAGGGGGACCTATCCCTTGGTGTGGTAGGGGTATCCACAATTGTGATTGGCTCTTTTGATGGAGGCTGGGGTCTGCCAATCTTAATTCTCACACTCCTTCTTGCTTTAAAATACAGAGGAGTCTCCCTCTTTCATTTTTCCTTTGGCTTGGGAGAGGTACCTAGGGTGGCAAACATAGCTGCTGCCTCCCTAGCTAATATTTCGGCCCATTTCTCCTTCTGCTGTCTCTTTTCCGGACTTCTTGTAGAAAGTCCTGTAGTGGCTGGTTTCTGGCTTCCTGTAGAAGCCGTTTTTAAACTTCCTGTAGAAATAGCCTTCTAGTTTCCTGTAGAAGCGGATGGCACCATTTTAGCCTGCTTGGCTGAGGCTGCCTTAGGGATGCCCTCACCAGCTTGGACTTTCTCAGTCCTTTCTACCCTACTTTGTAGTCTCTTCTCCCTGGGTGTTGGTGTAATTTTACTACCCCCTGTCTTGGCAGTTTGGCCTTTTTCTTGCCTTCCTCTCTGTTCTTTCTTTGGTGTTTTGCCCGGGGTTTCTTGCCTTTTAGTTTTCTTCCTTGCCTGAGTGTGCTCCTTCTCCTCGCTGTTGGAGGAAGTGAGCTCCTCGGCCAAAATTCAGATGTCATCATCTTTAGACATATTCCGAAAAATTTCCCAGGAGAGAGGGACAGTGTAAGTGTGTAGTGCATCTTCCACGAGGAGCTTGATAAGCCCATGATAGGCTAGCTGGTCTGGTGTGCCCTCTCTCAGTTTGGTGGCACACTCAATCATGGATTGTAGGAGGAAGTAAGGAATGCTCAATTTTTGTTCGGAGGGTAGGTCCATTTGGTGCCTGAGTTCTATGAGCAACCGGAAATGATAGCCATACACGATGCTAAATCGCCCCTCACACGTAATATACTTCATAATTTGGAGGCTGAATTCACTCCAGAACGGTTGTAGGCTAGTTCTTCGAACTCCATTCTTGTCCTCTGAAAATTGTTCCTCTGGTAAGAAGAAATCTTTTTTAGCTTTCTGACCCAATTTTCTCTCCTCCTTATCCCAGGGTACCCCCATCGGTAGATCAGTTACTCTGCTAATGAGCTGTGGGGTGAGTCTGAGGGTCAATCCTCTGAAGTTGACAATGGCCAATGTCTTTGACTTCGGCTTCAAGGACCTTAGGAATTCTTCTGTAATTTCGTCATCGTGACCTTGAAGCTTGTCACAGAATGACATCTAGTGTGCACGGGAAAACAAGTCCACCGCCTCAGGGGTTTCCCGTAATTTCTTGGAGTCCGAAGGCTCTTTTCTAATGAACCCTCCTAGCATGGTAAAAAACCTGTTTTTGTTGTTCTGAACTTGCCTGCTCGTGTACAGAAGGAGAGCTTCGGGATTTTTCTACACAGAGCGTAGAGCTACGTCTCTGTTATGCACACAGTTCATATAAAATTCACAATTTTCCACCGGTGAGCTTTGACAGGGTCTCAAATTTTTTCTACAGGAGGGATTTTAATTCAAAACCCTAGAGAAAATCTCGCATGCAGACTATGAAGACAATTTCATGCAGCGATAAGAAAACAGCTTTTGCGTTCATAGACAGACTTTATTCACATTTTCCCTACCCTCTCAACACGTCGAATTCACCACCTTTTGAATTATTTGCATGGGAAAGTTATGTTCAGGCCTACCTCACTGAGAATTGCCACCCTCGACATGAACAGTCCAAGCTTCTCCGTAATGCCGGGCTCCCTATAGCGCAGCTTCCTGTAGAAATCGTGCACGGCTTCTGGAGAATGTTACAGTGGTTTTGGACTTTCTGAGCAGCAATAGGACGTTGGAACAGGCCGAGAACTCGGGCTAACAACTTGTAGAGGATTGAGGACGTGTACTCGGCTGCAAAACGGTTGTGAGTAAATGACTGCAGTGTATCATAAGTGATTCAGCCGACCGATTTTGAATTGCTGTGGAATTCATGGCGCGGGGGTGAGCTGTCCCAGTCGATCCGTTGGCCGACGTCACAGCCATCATTCCGCGGCATGTCCCTGACTGCCGAATTCTTCCCTCTGCATTCACCGCTGCCATTCCTATTATACTGCCGCTTCTCTCCGACTGGACGCTTCCCACGTGTCAATTTCCCGTCTTTTCGACATAACCAAGGCCATTCGGATCCGACGAGGCCATCGGACTGGTTGTGGTGGCCAGTTGAATGGCTACCCAACTTGTTCAATCCGTTCATTCTCACAGTCATGCACATTTAGAGTATAGCTTATGTAATTTGACGAAATAAGGTTAGGCACTTACCTGTGCGGCCGTGGACGTGGGTTTTTTCAGGCTTCAGGACAAGGAATGTTGGATCTGCTTGCTGCTGCTTCATGCACGAGTGCTGGAGCTCCTCTTCATTGGCTGCTGCTAGCTATGAGACCTTGAGACCTGATTTCCTGGTGGCGTATGCTGCATGCACCGGCTTCATGAGCTGCTAGTGTCTCCATGGTATGTGCTCCAGCCGGATCAGCTGCTACAGGATTCCTGTAGGACATCTTGTAGCTGTTTCTCCTCCTGGGGTGCATGCCGAGATCATTGAGTCGCGTTCACAGGTGCAGGGTCCTGAGATTTCCTTGACAGGTAAAGCGTGCGAGCCTCTGCATGCTTTATTTCCTCCTTAAAAACAATTTTTTTTTATCTGAGAAAACAAAGTTCTGGTATGACTGTGCAGGTATATTCGACCATATGGCAGCAAAGGTGGTGAAAGGAGGTGAAACAAGTGGAGGATGGAAGAAAAGAGTGGTTGCATGCCTCCTCAATGGGCTTCAAGCTTCAAATTCTTGTTCATAATCAGTCCTGACCCGCCCAAAGGCTCTACAGGATGTTTCCTGTAGAAATATAGAACTTCCTGTAGAAAGTCCTATAGCTTCCTGTAGAAGGCTAAACCATGACCAGATTGCATCCAAACCTTGGAAAAAATGAGTGTCCATGGAGGGGGTGTATGTGAGGTTGCCTGGTAGCTTGGTAGGGACCCTTGTCCTTGAGTTGAGAGGCCTCCTTTTTGCATTGTGTTCCTGCAACCTGCAACAATTTCCAGAGATTGAACTTGTTTTTTTTTTTTTTTCTTCTTTTTCTTTTCCTTTCTTTTTGTTTTGTTTTGTTTTTTTTTTTTAAGAGACAGCAGGGGTGCCTCAATGAGGTTTTCACCCCTACGATCTGCCTTGGGTGCCTCAGAGAGGTTTTCACCCAAGGATCTTTTTATTCCAATTCTTTTTCAGAGAGACAGCAGGGGCACCTCAATGAGGTTTTCACCCCTACCATCTGCCTTGGGCGCCTCAAAAAGGTTTTCACCCAAGGATATTTTTTATTGCATTTTTATTTTCCTTTTTTTTTTATATATGTATAATGACACTCAGGGTGTGCCCAAAACAGAGGCAGAACCCTTCTCTATGACCAACACTGATTTTTCCAAAGTTTTGATGAACTCTTGCCTCGAAAGAGGTTTCCTGTAGATCTTTAGTCGATGCCCATTGACGAGCATGGGGAGGGCTTCTTCATCAATGGTTCGGATGAGGACAGAACCATTGTCATTACACTTCTCCACTACATACAATCCTAACCATCTTGTCCTCAGCTTCCCCTTGAAATCCTTATGTCTGGAATCATACAGCAGCGCCAAATCTCTCAGCTGGAATTGTTTGTCATTGAGGTGTCGGTCATGCCATATCTTCCTCTGAAGCTGAACCACTTCTGAGTGGAGGAGGGCCTGCATTCAGTGTTCATCTAACCCATTCAGCTGCAATAACCTTTCTTGTTGAGCATGGCTGAGATCTAGGTCCAGCTGAGCTGCCATCCTCAATGTGTTGTACTCAAACTCGATTGACAGCAAAGCTCTCTTCCCATAGACCAGCTCATAAGGTGTGAAACTGGTTGTGGTCTTCCAAGTGGTGTTGTAGGCCCAAGTGGCCTCAACCAGGCGATCTGCCCAATCCTTTCTGCTGTTGCTCACCACCTTAGTCAAAATCCCTTCTAATGCTCTATTGGTGACTTCCACCTGCCCATTTGCTTGAGGATGATATGGGGTGGAAGTCCGATGCTTGATCTTGTGATGAGCGAGCAAGTCTTCAATTAAGTTGGAGGTGAACTGGCTTCCTTGATCGGTGACTAACTCTCTTGGGTAGCCAAATTTGTAGAAGATGTTTTCTCTTAAAAATTCCACCACCTTTTCTTCTGTTGCTGCTTTGATTGCCTTGGTTTCCACCCACTTTGTCAGATAGTCTGTGCACACAATGATGTAAGACCTTTGCCTTGAAGGAGGGTTGATAGGACCCACAAAATCCATACCCCACTTCTCAAATGGCTCAAGAGTCACTTGAGGTTGGAGAGGCATTTCGTCCCTTGGAGTCGGTTTCCCCATCCTTTGGCATCAGTCACATTGGCTGATATATCTTCTGACATCTTGATGAAGAGTGGGCCAATAGTAGCCTGCCTGTAGAATTTTGAAGGCAGACCTCTTGGCTGCAAAATGTCCTCCACACGGCCCATCGTGACAGGTTAGGAGGATGTCAAAGACTTCCTCCTCCCTTACACAACACCTTAAGATCTGATCGGGGCCAAGTTTGAACAGGTTGCCCCCGATCCAAGTGAATGAGGCACTCTTCCTCACGATTCTGCTCTTCTCCTTTGAGGATAGATGCGAAGGGAACTGTGCTGAGAGCAGGTAGTTTGCTATATCAGCAAACCAGGGAGAGAGTACTGAGATAGCAAACAAATGTTCATCTGGCATCTGGTCATCCACTGTTCCTTCTTCACCTGCAGGTAAATCCAATCTAGACAAGAAGTCAGCAACAACATTTTCTTTACCTGGTTTGTCAACGATGGTCAAATCAAACTGTTGCAACAAAAGTAACCATCTAATAATATGAGCATTCCCAACAGGTTTATTCATTAAATATCTAATTGCAGCATGATTAGTATGTACAAATGTTTGATAGCCAGTGATGTAGTGTCGGAACTTGTTCAGGGAATGGACCACGGCCAGGAACTCCTTCTCAGTTATAGTATAATTAAATTCTGCCTTGGATAAGTTTTTGCTGACAAAGTATATGGCATATGGAAGTTTGTCCTCGACTTGTCCTAAGGCTGCCCCTATGGCTTTGTTCGAGGCATCAGTGTGGATGTGGAAAGGTAGGGCCCAATTTGGACCTCTTAAGGTCAGGGCAGACACCAACTTATCCTTTAATTCATTCAGAGCCCTCTGACAATCGTCAGTCCATTTAAACTCAACATCTTTTGCTAAGAGGCCAAACAATGGCGAGGCTAGCTTACTGAATTCTTTAATGAATCTTCTATAATATCCCGCTAAGACTAAGAAACTCCGAACATCTCTTACCTTCTGAGGAGGTGGAACCTTTTTGATGAGAGCAATTTTGTTAGGATCCACCTGTAATCCTTGGCGAGAAATGGTATGACCTAACACAGTCCCTTCAGTCATCAGGAATTCACATTTTTCAGGGCTGAGGGACAGGTTCATCTCGATGCATTTGCTTAAAACTTTTCCCAGATTAGTCAATGCTTCTTGGAAGTTGGACCCATAAGGAGTAAAGTTGTCCATATAGATTTCCACCGAATCATGAACCAACTCAGCAAAGATGCTCAATACAGCTCTCTGGAAAGTGGCAGGGGCATTGCATAGCCCAAAGGGAAGGACTCGGTAGGCAAAGGTACCCCATGGACAAGTGAAGGTGGTCTTATCCTGGTCCTCCGGGCTGATTTGGATCTGATTATACCCGCTGAACCCATCTAGGAAAGAGAAAAACTTCTTTCCTGCCAGTCCATCCAACACTTGATCTATGAAAGGCAAAGGGAAATGGTCTTTCTTGGTGGCTTTGTTAAGTTCTCGGTAATCTACACAGATTCTCCACTTCCCGTTCTTCTTGGGCACAAGCACTAGAGGTGAAACCCACTCACTATCGGAGATAGGGTAGATGAATCCTGCATCCAATAATTTTTGCAACTCTTCTTTGACAATGTCTTTAAGGGCTGGATTCATTCTCCTCTGGGGCTGCCTGACTGGTTTACAATCATCTTTGATGTAGATGTGATGGGTACAGACCGAAGGATGGACTCCTTTCATCTCCTTATAGCTCCAAGCGAAAGCATCTAAGTGATTGTTTAGTAAGCTACACAGCTCCTTCTCCTGGGAAGGAGATAGGGAGGAGCTGATCTTTAGAGTTCTTTCGGGACCAAACTCCACATTCTTAACTCTGGGAGAGGTTGGATCAGTCACACAGAGGTCCACTAAGGTGCTGGCTTGGGTATCTTCCACCAATTCTTCTAAGGAGAGAGCACTGGGAGGTGGATTTTGAATCAACGTCTCAATCAAATCATCCTCGGTTTGAGGACCTCCCCTAGTGGTTTCTATCGTGCACAAGGGTGCAGAGTAGACCTCATCCTCGTCTCCTTCTTCCAACCAAAGTGGTAAGTCATGCTCTAACAGAGGTTGGGCAGGAGGGTATAGGACTAGCTGCTTGGACATAGGACCATTTTTGATGGTCATGTTTCCCGCTCGGCAGCTTATGTAAGCATCCGCAGTGGCTAACCAAGGCCTTCCCAAAATGAGGGGGTATCCAGTAAGATTTGCCTTGGGCTGAAGGACCAAGAAGTCCGCAAGATACTCCCAAGAGTTAATAGAGACCAAGACATCCTCCACAATCCCTTCGGGAGTCACGGTGGAGCGATCTGCCAACTGCAGGACTGTCGAGGTCTTCCTTAAGGAACTCTGAAGGTTGAGTTTAAGCATGGTGTCCCTGGTCATCACATTAATGGCAGCCCCTAGATCAATCAAGGTATGGGGGATAATGGTGCCATTGATGTGGACATCAACTACAGGACTCCCAGGATCCAAATACTTTGGACAGATTACTTGCCCCAACATAAGATCGGACAGTTGTCCTATGACATTGATAGTTGAGGCATCTCTCTTTCGCCTGCCTGGGTGCCTGAAACACTTTTCCTTAACCAATTTGTTGTATATCGGTACATCTTTGATGGCCTGGAGAAGTGGTATTTTCACACACAACTATTTCAGTTCCCCTAGAAGTTCAGTCTCCTCCGGGTTTGGTTGTGTGGTTACTGTTAGTCTCTCAGGAAAGGGTGGAATGGCTTTGGGTTCACTTTCCTGTTTGTCTTCCTCATCCTCTGGGGGAGGAGGTTGGCGATCTGGAAGAGTCTTCCCGGATCACAGGTTGATCTCCTGGATCTCCACAGCATAGGTAGGACATGTTGTCTCCCCAGTATATACCTGTTGGGCCTGTCGGTTGTTGGGGTTCAAGTTCGGTTGAGCAGGCATTTGGGGTTGTCTTGGAGGAGCAGGAGGTAATGGTTGTGGTTGAGCCGGTGGTGGAGGCAAAATGGCGAGAGGAGTGTTGTACTGGGGCCTCCACCCCGGTTGAGGTGCATTCCACTGAGGCTGTGGCTGGACATGTGAGTGAAACGAATGAGCAGTGGGTTGAGCATGGTATTGAGGGGGATAAGACCACGGAGGAGGTGCAGACCAGGCAGGATGAGCAGGGGGACCCCATGAAGGCATGTGAGTAGACTGGTTGGGGTTATAATAAGCTTGGGATGTCCCTTTCATCCCTTGCTCGTAAGGTCTAGGTCCATGCGGCCTCCTTTGGTTGAGGAAGTAGAGAGGTTCAGTGGGTGCCTCAGTCCCTTGGTATATGGATTTAAATCCTGGTAAGGTCGGGCATTGGTTTGTGGGGTGGTCCTCCTCACAAACGAAACTTACCTCTACTGAGTGCAATGGACACTCGTTCTTCGGGTGCTTCCTTGTACGCCTGGGACAGAAGATGGCCAAAGCCCTCTCAGCTTCCTCTTTCTTTTGCTGAATTTGGAAGGTATCAAGTTGCATGGCAATAGTCTGTCTCATCTCACTCTTCAAGTCTTCCATCTGGTTAGCAAACTCATGCTTGGAGAAGGTGCTACTAGCTGAAAGTGGGTTTCCCCTACCTCTTTTCCAGGTTGCCCTAGAGTGGTTTCTAAACACAACCTTTATGTCCTCATAAGGCAGTTGGTAGATGTCTCCCCCAGCTAGCATGTGAAGGGTATCTAGAAGGTCTTCAGGGACTCCTCGGAGCAGAACCAGCTTTAGGGATTCAGGGTCAAGTGTGCACCTGGCCCGTTTATAGCTAAGTTGGAACCTTTCCTCGTAATCTTCTAAAGACTCATCGCTTCCCATGGTCATCCGAAAGATTTCTCCCTTGGTTTCCTTGGACCTACAGTAGTCTCAGTATTTGGTATTGAAAGCTTGCTGCATCTGAGCCCAAGTGGTGATACTGTTTCCAGGTAACCCCATGAACCAGCGTAATGCTGCATCCTTGAGGGTAGATGGAAAGAGTTTCAATTTTTGCTCATCTTCTGTATAATCATAAAGTTGACAAAGGACAACAAACTCAAATAGGAACGTATCAGGGTCTTCAGTGGTCAATCCATGGAAATGGGGTAAGGCCGAGGGACTTATGTTCTTCATTTTCATGTCCCTGTTAGTCTCTCAGATGGGGAAGGTACCTTCTATTCTCTCGTCATCGTTTCCACCATTTATGTTATCAGCCATGGTTTCAATAGGAATGTTTTCTTGCTCTTCTTTTGTTATAGGATCTTCGTATATCTCAGGAGGTTCACCTATAGGTTCTTCTAGATCACTGCCACCAAAGAAGAGAGAAGGGTGACTCAGTGAAGTGGTAGGGGTGTTGGGTAGGAATTTTCCGGTATTATCTCTGTTCCTACGAGGCATGAAAGGATTTTTGGTTGTTTTTGCTTTTTCTCTGCTTGTACCTGCAAAACTAAAATAGATGGGATTGCAACTAACTAGAATCTATCTTGCGGGAATGAAAATGCGGAATTGAAATGAAAGCAGGAAAGGACTAATCTACTCTGCTGAAATCAAATTGCGAGAAAGAGATACTAGACTATGCTTGCAAAATTGAAATTCTATTTTACGCTTGCAGAATTGAAATTCTATGTTACGCTTGCAGAATTGAAAGTCTAATCTATGAAAGCAGGAAGTGTCTACTTTACTTTTGTAGAAATGAAATTGCAGAATGGAAATGAAATAAACTATTTAGCAGAAGGCGAGAGCAGGAAAATAGAAGAAAAGTAGCAATCACAAATACTCTGACGCTTCCCCGGCAACAGTGCCAAAAATATGGTGGGCTCCAGTATTGCAGCAATAATACTGCAACTCCTAGGACTCCCTTCTTTACTTTTATCAGCCTGGTAGTTCGTAACAAACTTGGAAGCGACGGTGCTGTATGCATAAGTACTAGCTCTTGCCGCAACTGTCACTTGGTCAGTTGGCACAAGTCCGCTAGGGGCTTAAGCCAACTTCTATGAGCTCTTAGAAGAAGCTTTTTAACTGATGGATGAAAGCTAACTCAAAGGAAGCTAATCTACTTGCGGAAATAACTGAAAGCCAAAAAGCAACGCAAACCCTAGCAAACCCTAATTCTACCAGCTAGTCCTACTGATGCAAAGGAGAAAATGCAAACTACTGGAAGAGATGCCATTACTTCTATGAAGGTAAAATACATGTGTCTAGACTACCTCTATTTGAAGAAAACATCTTTTTTTATTTTTGATTAAGTCGTCAGTTTCATCATGCATATGCTTTCACTGTTCTTTGACTGTGCAGGGGTGGATCAAGGAGGAGAAATGCTTGGAAGAGGTCAGGAAGGTTCAGAGAGGGTCTAAGGAGTCCCTAACACCCTTCCAAAGAGTTTCACAAAGTTTGGCTATCAAGAAACCTCATTTGTAAGCTTCTACAGGAAGTCTGCAGGGGTTCTACAGGATGTTCAAAAATTTCTACAGGATGTTTAAAAATTGGATCTTGGAGGATGGGTGAGTGAGGGAAGATGCATGAATGGATATGGAGGTAGGATAGGGTTCTGAAGTGGCCCAGGGACAGGTGGATGGAGTGGTTAGAAGGTGTAGATGGCTCAATTGGCTCAAAGAAGGCTGAAACAATGATTGCACAAAAAGGTAGGGTTACGTGGGCAAGAGGACAGATGTGAGATGAGGAAGCTAGCTAGGAGATGGAACAGTTGGCTCTGATGAAGCTTAGGTGGATGAGAGAGTGGTAGAGATGCCCTGCACAATGTACCTTCAACCGAATCAACAACGTCTTACAAATAATCAAAGTCCTATCTAATCTAATCTAACTGTCAATAAAATGAATGAACAACAGCTTTATTTGGAAAGAAAACCATGTACATCAATCATGCAAAGAAACATTTCAGAGATCTTAACCCATAAATAACTTCTGCAAATGAAAACAGTACACGAAGGATTGCATGGTCAAGCAAACTAGTGTTTTTGTTGGGGCAGCACTGTTTCTTCAGTTCCAGCCCCTGATCCAATAAGGATGAGGTGAAACAGAGAGTGTTGTTGACCCTTTTTTGGAGCTTCTTCCTGTTATTATCCTACCAATCCATGTTAAACATCTGAAGCAATTCTATTCATAAACAATGACCTATTTAACCAACACAACTAAATCTGCCCAACAGAAATACATTTCAAATGCATAAAAGGAGAACAACGATGCATAAAGGAAAGGTAACAGTACAAAAAGGAAGCCCTAGGCTCTCGGGTTGGGCCCAACCCTGAGAGCTATGGCTCCTATAGAAAACTAAGAGTTGATATAAAATCGGACTGCTTCTCATTATCAAAAAATAGTCATAAGTCAAGAGTTATGCCCAAAATGGCTACAAGAGAACAAAGTAGAGCTAACAACACTGTAGTGAAAAATATGCAATGGTTTCCAAAAGTCCCTCACGAAGGTTGAGGCCTTAACATTTATACACCACGAGGGCCCTAGCTGGCCTCCTAAATATATGGGACTTGGCTGCCCAAACTGTGAGTAGACAGCTCCTTCTAAAATTTGCTTGGCTACCTTCTAGATCCGGTTTTGGTGGCCTTTGGAGCTCGGAGTTGGGGGTGAAGATCCCGAGGAAGGCCATTTAATGCCATAGACAACCCCCCTACGAATCCTCACCCCAAGCTTGGCTGTCTTCTAGCCCATGATTGCTCGGTTTTGCTCCAACATGTGTGAAAAAACCTGAAATGAGCACATGTTAGCCACCTAGGAAGAGTGACTACCCTTATTCGTACAAATGACATAAACATACTAAAAAATAATGCATAAGCTATGAAAAATGAAGGATTTAACAAGGATAATTAGGCCAAATGAGCCCAACAAGTTACCAAATTTGGGGCTCATCAAAGACCACACATTTAGCCGCAAGCTCTTGCATATATGCTTTAATACCTTTCTAGACAAATATTTATTGACCCTATACTATGTTTTCAATAACCCTTGGTGTCCTATAGGAAAGTGTGTAATTCCAAAAGAACCTTATGTTTGAGTTGATCATTCTTATATAAGAATAAGTAGTCTTGATACCACAACAAATAATTCTTCCACATAATTACTTTTATTACATTGGGGTCCTCCTATAGTAGCTAAATGATCTTGTGTGCCTTTTAATCTTGCTTCCATTATATCCTTACTTCTTCTACTCAACCAACTTGTAGAATGGAAATAGCGCACAATGAATCTTTTGCGTCTTCCTCTTTCCTTGAGAGTGCATTTGCCGTGATATTTTATTTTCCCTTTTTGTAGATAATTTCAAATTCTTAACCTAACATCTATGTAAGCCATTTTTTTCTCTCTTAAATATAGTCTTTGCTCCAAGAAGTATTTCAAACTATCATTATCTTTTTTGGCTTTGAAGTGTCTTCATATTAGATGTGGATGTCATTTCTTAATTTCATGTAGTATGACCAACATTTCTTTTTCATAAATGGGTCTAAGTAAGTTATTTCATTTAAGTTGGCTACTTTAAATGGCAAGGGGACTTCCTTCCTACATTAAAGTTGCACTAGTGTTATGGCCTAAGGCATCACACTTCACATAAAGGTTTTTGTGAAGTCAGGTGTTGCTAGGATGGGAGTTGTTCACAACCTCTTTAAGTTTTTCAAAATATTTGGTTGCTTCTTGAGTCCAAGAAAATGCTTCCTTCTTTAATAATGTTGTTAGAGGTGCTACTATTTTGACCATAATTCTTGAGAAACATGCCATAATAGCCTATCAATCCTAAAAAAAACTTTGAGTTTCTCCAAGATTTTTGGGATTGGCCATTCCATCATAGCTTGAATTTTCTTAAGGTCCATTTTGACACCCTCATGAGATACAATATAACCCAAATATTCAACTTCTTGAAACCTAAAGGCACACTTTGAAGGTTTTGCATATAGTTTTTTCTCTTCCAATAGTATTAAGACCTTGCCAACATGTTGTGCATGTTGTTTCCAATATTTGCTATAGATTAGTATGCTATAAAAAAAATACTAATAAAATTTTCTAAGGATTCAAGCTTTCAAATGTTGAAGGTGCATTAGTAAGTCCAAATGGCATAACCAAAAACTCATAATGACCTTCCTGTGTTCTAAGACTATTTTTGGAACGTCTTCTTCCTTTATTCTAATTTGACGGTATCCAGAATGGAGATCCAAATTAGTAAATAATGTTTCATCATGCAATTCATCCAATAATTAATCGATCACAAGAACAGAAAACTTATCCTTGATTGTCATTTTGTTGAGTTGTTTGTAATTTAGATACATATACCATGAACTATTATTTTTTATAACCATTACCATTAGTGAAGAGAAAGCACTATGGCTAGGTTAAATGATGCCAACATTTAATATTTCTTGAGCCATATGATCTATCTCACTCTTTTGTGCATATGGATACCTATATGGCATAATGTTTGGTGGTACACTACTAGGTTGTAAATGAATAGCATGGTCATGATCTTCGACAGGTGGAAGTAGATGTTTGAACATCTAATGAGCACAATTGTGTGATTACACTAGCCTAGATCCATCTTAACACCAGATCTATCAAGCGCCGAGAGGGATCAAATCTCTCGAGGTGAAAACCTATTTTTTTAGTGCAAAAATTGAGGAAAGGTTTGCACCTCAAGAGATTTGATCCCTCTCGACGCTTGATAGATCTGGTGTTAAGATGGATCTAGGTTGGTTTCAGTCGTGTGCGGTCATACAAAATTTGTTGAACATCTAATTATTTTGATCATTTTAAATATGCTAAATATGTCCAAGATTAATTTGGTTAATTTAATTTAAAATTTTCTTAGTTACCTCAGTTTGTTGAGATGAGAGAGACTCTTAGTAACTTGAATTATGAAAAATGATGAAATACAAATTTTGAGTGCAAAGTGTCAATGTAACAATTTTGATAGATAGAAAATGTAAATACTAAGAATATAGTCAATTACAAACAATCTTCATTGCAATCAATCTGAAACTATTTTCTTCTACCGTTCCTATTGTCATACCTATTAGTTTTTCTATTTTCTCATATTGATCATATGAAAAGAGTAGTTGGAATCATAGACCATTCAAATATTTAACTCGAGGTACTATAGTAAACAACATACCTTGTCTATGTTGCTCTCCAATATTAATAGTAGTTTCTCCAAAGTCAATCATTGTGACTTATGGGGTGTTAAACCCCAAATAATTTTCAATGGTAGTTATTTTCTATTATTGCATTTGAATGCAAAGTAAATAACAATGTTGAATGATGGAAAATGGGAATTATATGTACCCAATTATAAATAGTTTATAGTTTCAAGAAGCAAACATTTCGGGTAAGCAAACATTTTATTTAGGATGAAAATTCAAGTATTATATTTATGGTTAAATCATTTTTATGTGCTTACATTGAGAGAGAGTGTGTGTGTGTTTTGGGGGTGAGAAGGAGAGACAAGGGGAGATATAGATATAGATGGGTGGGGGTGGGGGGAGAGGGAAGAAGAGAGGCAAATATAGGGAGGGAGGAAGATATATATATATATATATATATATATATATATATATATATATATATATATATATATATATATATATATATATATATATATATATATATATAGATATAGATATATGGAGAGAGAAATGTTAGAGAGAGAGAGAAGGGGAAGAGAGAGAGAGGGAAGGGAAAGGGAGGGAGGGAGAGAGAGATAGATAGATATAGAGAGAGTGTGTGTATGTTTAGGGGTTGAGATAGAGATATAGAGAAGGAGAGACAATGGGAGATAGAGATATAGATGGAGGAGGTAGAGATGTGCTTACACTGAAATCAATGCACACTATAATCTAATTACTTTGAAATTAATGTACCTCATACATCTTGTTGCATCAAATCAGAAATCAACATCTACACTAAAATCAATGCTTCTAGTGAAAACAATCAAATAGGATTAGAAATCAACAACTATACTGAAATCAATGCATCTAGTGCAAGAAATCAAATAGGATTAGAAATCAATATCTACTCTAAAACCAATGCATCTAATGCAAGCAATCAAATATGAGTAGAAATCATCATTTACGTTGAAATCAATGCATATAGTGTAAGGTATTAAATATGATTAGAAATCGACATCTACGTTGAAATCAATGCATCTAGTGAAAGCGATTAAATAGGATTAGAAATCAATATCTACACTGAAACCAATGCATCCTGTGCAAACAATCAAATAGGAGTAGAAATCAATATCTACACTGAAACCAATGCATCTAATGCAACCAATCAAATATGAGTAGAAATCAACATCTACAATGAAATCAATGGATCTAGTGTAAGGTATTAAATATGATTAAAAAACCCAATATCTACACTGAAATCAATGCATATAGTGCAAGAAATCAAATAAGATTAGAAATAAATATCTACATTGAAACCAATGCATCTTGTGCAAGCAATCAAATAGGAGTAGGAATCAACATCAACATTGAAATCAATGCATCTAGTGTAAGGTATTAAATAGAATTATAAATCGAAATCTACATTGAAATCAATGCATATAGTGCATGTGATCAAATAGCATTAGAAATCAACAACTACATTGAAATCAATACATCTATTTTAGTGAAAATCTAAAATATTCATGAATTTCTAGATCTAACCTCTATGTCTGTATTTGTCTTTGTGATACTCTTTCTTCTTCCCTCTCTTTCTACCTTCCATTATGTGTCTATCTAACTCCTCCTCTCCTTCTCTCTCTTCCCCTCCCTCTCTCCCCCGTCTCACTCTATCTGCCTCTCCCTAACTTTCTATATATTTCTCTTCTTTCCTCTCTCCCCCTACCATCTATATTTATACCTCCCTCCATATCTCCTTATTTGTCTCTCTATCTCAACCCCCTAAACATATGTCATGCTTTCTCTCTATCTCCCAATATCTATCTATCTATCCATCTCTCTCTCTCTCTCCCCCCTCCATCTATATCTCTATCTCCCATCTACCCCTCTTCCTCCCTCCCTCTCTTTGTCTCTCTCTTCTACCCTCTACCCTGCCCCATCTATATCTCTATCTCCCATTGTCTCTCCTTCTCACCCCTAAAACATACACTCTCTCTCTCCATCTCTCTCTCTCTCTCTCTCTCTCTGACTCTCCATCTCTCCCTTTCCACTCCCTCACCACCTTTCTCTCTCTATGTCTTTCTTCCCCTTCCAACTCCATCACTTTCTCCCCCCCTCTCTCCTCTCTCTCAAGTTCTCTCTCTTTTTCCTTCCTCTCTCTCCCCTTCTCTCTCACCTCCCTCCATCTCTCCCCCCATCATACAAACACTCTCTCTCTCTCCACCCTCCAACTCTGTCACAATCTCCCTCCCTCTCCCCTTATCTCTCTCCCCCTCTGTCCCTCCTCAATATCTATGTCTTCCTATCTCTCTCTTCCCCTTCTTTCCCTATCTTTATCCTCTCCTTTTCTCTCTCTTCCCTCATCTCCTCTCTCCCTCATTCCATCTTCATCTCTCCCTTGTCACTCCCTCTCTTCCCCCTCCAAATCCATCTCTGTCCCTCCCTCTGTCCCGCTCCTCTCTCTCTTCATTTCTCTATCTCACTGTGTCTCTCACCTCTATGTCTCTCTCCCACACTCTATTCCCCCTTCCATCTCACTCTCTTTCTTAAATATGATCCCATTGTATTGTATTTAAGAAAGTATCTAAATTAATAAAAAACATAATTGGTTGTAAAATATTAAACCTATATTTTGGATCAATCATGTTAAAGAAAATACAATAATAAAAAAATTAAAAGAATCATGCACTATCTTTCCTCTATCATTGTTAATCACTTTGCTTTCTCACTTCGCTTGGATCCTTGGTTAAGATGCATCTATCCTAGTTCATTATAATATTATTTATATCATATAAATTTCTCATTTTTAATTTATTAAAACCACCATTTAATCTCTATGAAAATATTGTGGTCAAAAGTAACTATAACATTTCTGCTCTTAGATTTAATTAAAAAAATGTTATAAAATTAAATTAAAATAAAATATTTGTAAAATATTTTTATTTTTAAATAAGTTATTGTGTTTTGGCATGTGGTATTTATAAGACATGGTATTGTAACAATTAAAAGCCTAGATCCATAACATAATAATCAAAAGTCTAGATGACCCATGGTATTGATAAACCATGGTAGTAGCCCATGGTATTATAATTTTCTTCCCTCTTCTCCCTCTCTATCTTTCTCTTGTGGGTATTGGCCCATGGTATTGTAAAAAAACCTACTTAGAAGTTAATAATATCCATGGTAAATATTCATGATTAAAAATATTGTCATATTGTAAATATTAAGTTTTTATCTGCTTATTAATTAAATTTATAGATGGAACACATCTATATTAATTGTTACAAATATATTGATTACATAAAATATAATATTACAATATTATATGTTACCCAATATTTATAACCACCCCCACCTAATAAATAATGGTTAGTTGTGGGGAGAAATAATAATTAAAATGTAATATTATTAAATTTTACATTCTACTCAATATTTCCCCTCACTCCTACTAATTTTATTGAACACCTTCCATTATATTGAGCTTACCTTCCTACAACCAATAACCTGAAATTTACCTAATTATTATTATTATAGTGTTACAGAAAACGAAATATAAATTTCCCGGGTTATTATTATTACAAAAATCACACAACATTACACATATCTTCTGCGGACACATATATAGTAACGTTACACATATCTTCAGCGTATACAATATACAATATATATTAGCCAACGCATATATTTTTTTAATATTTATTTTAATATAACGTTATATTGTGTGACAACATCTCCCTCATATTTTTTTAATATTTTTTAATGTAACGTTACATTATGTGACAACATATCCCTCATATTTTTTTAATATTTTTTAATGTAACATTACCCTACGTGACAACATCTCCCTCATATAATGAGAACATCTCCCTCATATAATGAGTTGTAAAGTGCCTCTCGGCACAACCATGGTGTCCCTTTTTGAGTAATTTTTTTTCATGTTATTAGGGTTTATCACTTTGGATGGTTTTCCTTCGATAACCAACAACTTGACCCACTAACCCAAAAGCATATATATACTTGCCAGTTTGTTTCCTGGCTAGACTCTCAAGCATATGCATACTTTCTATAAATCTTGTGTAAAATTTTAAGAATTTTATGCAAAATTTTGGTTTTATAAGCCGATTTATATTATATCAATTGCTAAGCATCACAAGTCTCAAGACCAAGCTCGACATACAACATTCCAAGCCAAAGGGGGAGCCCACAAGAGGCATTGTCTTTGCACTATGCTTCGAAACAAGTTGTGGGCACTCAGGTATATAAAGGGGTTATATTATTGATTGGAGACTTCCACAATTATTCATATTGTTGGATATTCCTGGAATAGATTTGTGTAATATTTTGATCCATCTAGCGTTTCAAATGGTAACTCCATCCATCATCAAGGACCAAAGAGCCTTGTGAGTAAACGAGTGCTTTAAAAATATTTTCTCCCCAGTTTCTTTCAAATGAAAAATCCCATCTGGTCAAGGCTTTCAAAGCCAATGGATATTCCTCTACTCAGATCTTTAAAGCTTTCCAGTATGTTGCTAAACCCAAACCCAAATATTCAGGCCCCTCCCTCTTTTTTGGCCAAGTCACCTTCCCATACATTAAAGGGACCACTAATCGTATTGCAAATATTTTGACTAAGAACAACATAAAAACCATTTTTAAACCCAAAAAACCCTCAAGAAATTATTTCGATTGGAGGAAGACATATCAAATCCCATGTTAGTATTTGGGGTTTATCAAATTGCCCATGTTAGGATGCGGGGTTTATCAAATTCCTTGCTCTTGTGGGAAATCTTATATTGGCCAAACTGGGCGTCCTTTGAAAGCGGGAAATCTTATATTGGCCAAACTAGGTGTCCTTTCAAAGCCTGCCTCAAGGAGCACATCGCTGGCACCAACCATAACCTTCTTTCAAAATTTGTCATCGATGAGCATTCATATAAGTACAAACACTTAATTTGTTTCAATCAATTAAAAATCCTAGCCTATGTACCATTCTATAACTCTCGTATTATTTGAGAAGCCCTTGAAATTGAGAAGAACCCTAATGACTTCAATAGGGAAGATGGGTTACAAACTTAGCCAATCCTAGAAACATGTCATATTCCAGCTCACCCATTGACCCTTGATTACCTCCTCCCCTCCTTGGTGCCTTTTATTACCCTCTTTCCTGGTTGATCCTTTCTTTTCTTTGAATTATTAATATTTTAATAAAATAAAAAAAATTAGTTTATGATCATCTTGAAAAATGCTTTATATATATATATATATATATATATCCAATTAAACAATTTAATTAATTCTTAATTTCTATTAATCCCTTTTTTTGGAAAATTTTAGGTGCAATTCTTACTTTAATTCTTAGTCGTTTTATTTCATTAGTTATCTTTGAATTTAATTTAAATTCTTATTATTTTATAAATAAGAATTTCCATTCATTTTTCAATTAAAATTTGGTTAAATGCAAAGTAGTTGTTATTTAATTATTTCTCTTAATTTAAATTCATGTTAGCACTCATTATTAATTAATTTTTATATTAATTTTTTTCTTATTCAATTTATTATTATTATTAATTTTTATATTAATTTTTTTCTTATTCAATTTATTATTATTATGATGATGTATAATCGCTTTAATTCTAAAAGTTTTTTTTGACTAAAAATTTAAAATTTTATTATTTTATTGATTCTCATTCGTTTATTGGTCAAATTAAAACAAGGTGTTATTTATGCTAACCCCTTTATTAACTAATTCTTATTCTTAATAAGTGATAATTATCAATGGGTTATCTAATTTATAGACAAAATGGCCTTTATCACCACATTTCTTGTGGTTAGTTAGGCTAAGCCATTATCAATTTATTCATTATTTTTAATAACTCCTTTTAATAGTCAAAAGTGAATTTGGTCAAATATTTATTCATTATTTTTTACTAACACCTTTTAATGGTCAAAGGTGAATTTGGTCAAATATTTTATAATCATAAATAATTGTTAATTCAATAGGTACATAGTTCATTTTTTCTTATTAATCCAATAGATACATAGTTCATTTTCTCTTATTAATAGGCTCTCTAGCTGGTTTACTCACAAGTTTCTTTAGTTCATTTTCTCCTATTAATATGCTCTCTAGCACTAGTTTACTCACAAGTTTCTTTGGTCTGTGATGATGGTTGGATTTACCATCCAAAAGGTTGAGCAAATCAAAATATTACATAATGCTATTCCAGAAATATCCAACAAAAAAAGTTATATTATTTGTTTTTACTCAATCTGGGATAATACCCACAACATATAAAAACAAAAAAAATACCAATACCACTATACACCAAAGATCAAGTCCATCAAGCATCAGAGAGCTGAGCCAATGTCCAATGCATCAAGCATGGAGGAAGATGTTGGAAAAATGTTAAAAAAAAATGGAATAGTTGAAGATTCCATAGGCTCGCTAAATTATTTAGCCAAAACTATTGATAACCATCAGTAACATTTCAAGAGTCTCAGGCAAGAAAGTCGTCGTTCTTTTATCTGGGCACCCTCTGATGTTGCTGCTAACTAGGTAGTCTCATCATCAGGATTCCTACATGGAAGGGTTCCATACATACACACTTGTCCAGACATTAATCAGCCTAATCCTCAGGGAAAATACATGTGTTTTCTTTAAAGGAAACTGTAATGGGTACTCTATTTACTCCTCATTATCATCACTTTTGTTTACATTGTTTCATTTTCCATTGTTTTCTCAGGGTGTAAACATTGGATTCCTTTTGGCCCAATGTGATAAACTTTGTTCCAAACTATTTCCTCTTCTATTTATAAATTTTAGAGTATGCAATCATTAAAGTAAAGGCCCTTATGTTCCACTGAGTTTGTCTTCAAGATTAAGTTGACATTACACTCAAGAGTGTTATGTCTCTGGGCAAATATTTATATAAAAAAAAATTAACGGTTTGTGGATGTCTTGGGCACCTACCTCCTACACCAGAGGTTGTCTCTAGGGTTACAATAGTAGTAAAGAAGAAGAAAACCTTGCAGTTGATTTTGTTGACCCAATGCCATATATAGATTGAAATCCATACAACCAACACAACTGAGATCATGATCCATAGCGAGAGTTTAGTGAATGAGGTTCAAATTCTAATACTCAATATAAAGATCTAGAAGTTGATAATCATTATAGTTGGGATTCTGAAGTTTATAAGCGAGACTAGTGCCATAGCTAGCGGCTTCAAAGACATAGGTACCTAAATTAATGATGGAAATAGTAGTAGACCGTGTACTGGTAGGGGTAGGGGCAAAGGTAGCTAAGGTAGATATTGAAATTGATGATCCATGATTCAGTGTATGTTGTAGAGGATCATAGTTCTTGCACCATAACTCAATACATTATATTAATGGATCCAATAATAAAAGCACTTAAGCTAGATGCAATTTGATACCTAGTATCATAGGTAGATGTAGTAGTTTTAAGAGTAAGTGATAAATATCTAGATGCATAGCCTTAATAATAAGTTATGAGATAACTTAAGGCATAAGTATTAATATAAGCAATGGGAGCATAATGTATATAGCTATAGTCAACAACACCTCTAGTTTATGCAACAAATAATCCTACTAGCAGTGGTTTGTGAGTCAACAAAAAAGATCAATACTTATAGGCAACAACATAGGTAGTAGAGATGGAAATAAGTAGAGAAGAAGGTTTGTGTGGGATAATTTTCGTGTCATTGATCCGGATTCACCTAGTACCGGTACTTGTCATTGACTTTGTTGATTAGTAACCATCAACATTCATTGAAGCAACACGAGTAGTTAAAGTTTAGCAACCCTGACCTAGATTCCACGAATGATATTATACATGTGCATATGACACTTAGGTTGGTGAGTTGGAATCCCATTGAGGCCTGCATGCTTATGTATGTATAAATGTCTTAGAACAATGGGCCAAGTTACAAACATGTTTAAGGTCGATGTGCCTATGTAATGGGCCAGAGGACTGATATTATTAGGTTGGTGAGTCAATGTCCATAGAGGCATGTGTGCCTATGCATGTATGTATGATGTATTAGGCAGGTGGGATAGCACACTTGTGAGTTTAAGGCTAGAGCATCTATGCAATGATCAGGCCAATGGGCCTAACTGACTTGTCATTTTACTGCAGATCGAGAGAAAAAAGAGTATAGAAGGTTGAGACTCCACGAGAAAAATGTATCATGATATAAAGATATATTATAATATTATAATATGAAGTAAAGAGTAAAGGGGATACCAAGTCTATAGAAGGGCGTTTTCTCCTATTGAGTGTGACAATAAGAAAAAAGGGACATGTCCCTGGATGAGAGTCTGAAGGATACCTAGAAACCCATGAGGGCAACATGACATCTTTAATGACAAAACTATGAAACATTTATGTCCAGTAGAATAAGGCGTTATGGAAGGTGGTGGCAGACTCTTGAATCCGCTGCTCTCTTTTTGTCAAGAAAAGTATGGTTTTTTTGTCCTCTTCCTTTTACATTTATTGACAAAATTTTTAACAACATGTTCTAATAACAACATTTTTAATACAAAAATTGTAACCTTCATTCCTATATATTGCTTTAGCAGCATGTTCCAGTAGAATTTTTTTTTAATACAAAAATTCTCATTACAAAAAAAATCCAATATAAATAAAATTTTAAAAAAATACATCTATAAACCCTATTTTTGATCTCCCCATAAATACATCCCAAATTAGATTCACATGTATCTATTGATAAATAGATACCAAATTAGATTCACATTTATCTATTGAAACATTCTGATAAACAAACTTGGAAAACAAACAGCATTAAGCAGATACCTCACTTCTACGAGCACGAAGTACACATCTTATAGAATATCTCGCTTCTACGAGCACAAAGGACAAATTTCAAAAACACACAAATGTGAAAATCAATATGCAATTTGCAGTGTAAACATCGTCGCACCTTTATATATAAGGGCTGACATACCGTCATAAGGGCTGAGGAGGACAAGATGCAGACTGAAAAATTGGTGTTATGTGTGGGAGCGAGTTTTATTCTTCGGCGTCATTCATGGAACAGCAACGAGGAGCCACTCTAACAATGTTGGTTGACTTCTCAGTCTACCTCTAGCTCTTCTGTGCTCCTCTTTCTCTACTCATCTCAGATCCCTTTCTTTTCATATTTTAATACTCTTATTTGTGTGGTGTTCAGTAAAATAGCAGGCCATTTTTCCATATTTAATCCTCACCCCTTTTAGATATTAAGAAATAGGAGCCGTACGTTTATAGAGAGTAAATTTATCAGCCTTATACAACCATACCATACAGTGAGAAACATTTCGAGGTAACAACCAGCTACATCCTCGTTGCCTTCATATACACATTGCATAGTTAAAATTATACAGACAAGCAAGCAAGCTCGCGTATCTACCATATCAGACCTGTGCAGCGCAGGATGCTGATCGGTCCTGTAGCGGGGCAGACTCGACCACACGACCTACATAACTGAAAGGTTCAAACACAATTTTGAATCTAGGTGCAAATAAAGTGAAGTGTAACATAGAACATTTTTATAGCCATTTGAGTGATACCTTATCCACCAAGCCCCTTTAAATGATTAATGTCATTTTGGATCATTTAATTTTACAAGATTAAAAGCAAATTGCACCATAACATTAGCTTTCCAAATCTTCAACACACAAGATGAAAAACGCAAGAACAAATTGCACCAACTTACCAAATCTTCAACTCTTCTTATATGCCATTATTTTTATGCTTTCTGCCCTTTTATCAGGATATGTCAGCAAATGAATTTGTGATTTGTATGTCAGGTTATAATATGCTTTTGTACCCTTTTGGTCTGATGTCAGAAGATGAGTATGTCAGGTTATAATATGCTTTGTACCATTTTGGTCCGATGTCAAAAGATGAGTGTGGCACTTTTAATTTTCGCATGCCACGGTATCAAATGCTTCCTACTTTTTTAATCCTAAAATGAATGACTCTCTGCACATCGAAAATTTTGAATGATCACATGCACAGATGGAAAGATACTATAATGTACTATTAAAAGAATTTATGATCACATGCACAGATGGAAAGATACTATAATGCACTATTAAAAGAATTTATGGTCATACAGAGCTAGAAAGCTTATCATGGCTCATTGATATCAAACTTTGTTAGCATAAGAGATGTAAATGGTGAAAGGGGATGGATATCCTGCGTATTCTTATCCTCCGACATATATTTATATATATACACACCGTATCTGATAATAGTTTACGCTACTCGAAGAATAATGAATATATGGTATTCAATTAATTATAGCAGCTATTTCTGGTCCCTTTACAGTCTCTTCTTCCTTCTTTGTCACTATGTAAAAACAAGAGTCATCTGGAGAGGAATAAGGCCATCAGCTGTCGATTAAAATATCCATGAAAAAGAATTCGTTCAAGCAGAATGGGCCTGGACAATTATCATCAATTAAATGGTTGCTTCAATTGAACTGACATGAATTTAATTTCTAATGTAGCCCTCCACTGACCATTCAACTGTAGAAGCCCTCTTGCAGACTCAACCATACAATAGAATACAATACCAAAGCATTTATGACAGTATGCAGTCACTCCCCTAACATAAAAAGATGGAACATGACCCTATGTTGGAAAGGATTTCATGCAAACCAATGCTTCTAGTGCATTACCCTCATACTAGATAGCATATTTAAACTCATCCCATTGTAAAGTACTCTCGACAAACAAAATCATAACATTCAAAGGGATTCATAAAAAAACGCTAAAACAACCAAAAAAAAAACTCAAAATCTGCCAAGCAATTGTAATCTGCTAAGTCCAAGATTATCAAACAAAATTTATTAACTCAAATCATATTCAGTAGAAAGGGTAGTGAAAAGAATGAAGGAAGAAAAGTGTGTAGAAGATGCAAAATACTCTGGCACTCATCCGGAAAAGAATGGCCTCCACAAAACCTAGACCTATAATGGGTAAATGGATAAACAATGAAGGAAGAAAAGCGTGTAGTAGATGCAAAACACTCTAGCACTCGTCCAGAAAAGAATGGCCTCCGCAAAACCTAGACCTATAATGTCGTATACATATCAGAAATATACATAAAATAGGATAATAAAAGCCACCCCTCCCTGATCATTAAAAATGACCAACAGCAACGGCAACAGATCTCAGTAAAATCAAGAGGCCAAGAAGGGTATAAATGAGGCCATGATGGCGAAGAATAGAGAGGGAATGAAGGCCATGGAAGCAGCACCTGCCTACATTGTTGGACTGGGAGATGCTGCCGTCACCTCTGTTATAAGTAATATTTCAGAAACGTTTTTCCAGGAAATTTATATTACATACACTGTTATAAGTAATATTGGTATCATTTGCTTTAGAGCCCACAGGTTCTCTAGGTTTGCCGAGGATTCAATCATTCCAATTTAGTCATCCATTGATCCTCAGCCCCCACTACTACTTATCATAGAAGTTCTACATGGTCTTCCATAATACACAATGGAGCCTAATGGAGCCTATTTTGAGCTTTTCCGATTGTCTCTACTATATTTCCAAAGGAGAGGTTCGTATGTTTATGTCCTATAGCAACATGGCTAGAAATTGGATCCTATCCTATGTTTATGTCCTATAACAACATGGCTAGAAATTGGATTCTATGCAGGGTTGGAATTTGGATTTCTCTTTACCCGTCATACAATTTTTTTTTGACGTTTTGGATATTTAGGCTTCCCATCAATAAACGTTATGTTGAAAATTTTGCCCTTCAAGAGTGACTTTCTCATAATAAATTAACCTTTCACCAATAAATGTTTGATTAAAAAATTACCCTTCAATAACATAATTATGTTTAAAAATTTCATATATTTATCCCTTCAAAAAACCAAAATATGAAAAAATCCCTTCAAAAAACCAAAATATGAAAAAACTAAATTGTGGATCACCATCTGAATAGTGAGTACCTAACCGGTCCTTGATGGGTGAGCAATCAATCACCTTCCCTTAGAATGCATCTGTACGATACATTCTTTCTGATACAGCAGGCATTGAACCTGCTTCACACCGGGGATTGGGGTGGGTCGGTAAATAGTAGGCGATGGCGGCCTTTTGGTCGAGTGTGCTAACGCACCCATCAATCGATCAATCACGAAGGATGCGCAAGCAGGCTCGACCATAAGCCCCCCCACCCAATAAGTAAATTGAACCTTGTCCTCTCCTCTCCTCTCCCTCTCCTTAACAGTCGAGCACCTAAAGGTCCTTATGGTCGAGCACCTAATTTCAACAAAAAAGTGTTAAACATTTGAAATTTGTTGATTGAAAGTATATAATTAGTCCTAACTAAAATACAAGATGGTTATCCATTGTATATATCTAAATTATCATTTAAAACCAACAATTTGTAACTCAATTGTGGAAGTTTCAACAAAAAAAATGTTAAGCATTTGAAATTTGCTTAGTATATATAAGAGTTGTCGGAGGAATTGCTTGGACAGCCAAAAGTGGCCGGAATCTGGGCAAAAAAATTTCAAAAGATCTTGTAGAGGAAGTGTTTGAATCTTGTTTTTGATGGTGGAAATGGATTCAGCACCATCAAAAACATCTAGGACACCTAAAATTTTGAAGTTTAACAATTATAACTTGGATTTACAAAAATCCTTGCCGGATTTTTTCTAAATATAACCGGAATTTCCATAACTTTCCAGGCAATTCCTCCCGCTAATTAGACTATGTTGTATATAATTAGTCCTAAGTAAAATACAAAATGGTTATCCATTGCATATATCTAAATTATCATTTAAAACCAACCATTTATATTATGCAACATGAATATTTAGATGCCTAATCTTTAAATTATCATTTAAAATCAACCAGATTTCTAATAAAACTAACTTGCATATAAATTCAGAGATAATTTCTCACATTATCTAATATAAAGTTTGATACAAAATACCCGGTGGGCAGGTTGACGAGGAAGGTGAGCAGCATCTTGAACTTACTTCCCGTCATAGGCCAATCCGGCATGCATCTCCACAGTGATGGCGTCAACCAACTGCCTCAAACGATACAAAGGAGTAGAGCATCCCTCCTCGAAATCTCGCAGAATGCCCAACACACGGTTCCACTTGCCTCGACTCCTCACCGGCCTCGCCGCCAGCAAAAAGGCAACCTTGCACGACACTGCAACGCAAGCCACAGCCAGTCCCAACGCTGCCTTACTGTTAACCCCCGCTCCAATACCACCTCCATGGAAATCTACCACAAACACCAGAAATAGACATAAATTATCATCAATTACCCCCACAGCAGTAGAAGGCGTTCACTACCCCAATCCATCGCTCAAATAGAACCCAAGAATCCAAATCCAACAGAAATTCGCTTCTCTAAGTTCCTTCCTTCGACCCAGAAGAGTCAAACCAACCAAGCAATCGAATCAACTGTCATATCCTGTGAAAATGCCTTTCGCGATTCCAAGAATCCCCCGCGCTCCCCCACCGGATGAATTCCTTTGTCCGTCCTCTCAAGACGGGTGCGTATTCCCGAGGACCATACGGGCGCCTGGCTGGCTGGCAGGTCAAATGCATTAAAATCCTTCAAACAAGAATACTCGGAAAAACGCAAGAAACCGCCATAAAATCATCGGCAAGCGCTCAAATTTGCAAGCAAATTACTTGACGAAATGTTTTCACTGCGATGACACAATTTCCCAGCGTTTGATTTAAATTATTATTTTCTGCTCTACGCAAGGGAAAGGACAAGGGCAGTTGAGGGGGCCCTTGGCAGCGATGAATCTGCACCCATCTTTCATCACATCAATCCCATTCAAACCAGAAAAAATACCCAAATATTTTAAAGCCCAAATTTTGCAAAAAGAAAAAATAAATAAAAACAAAAAGAAACTCTTGGTAGTTTTTTGGGCTTTCTATATACCATCTGGAAAGTTACCGTTCCTACTCTGTATCTAGATAATGTGATCCGTAATTTAATATGCTTATTGGTTACCGACGCTGAATAGAATTTAGCATATTTTCAGTGAAAAAAACTTGCCCAAAAATTACTCTATTATATGAAAAATAAAAAGGCGTAAGAACGTTTTGGAAAAAGTTCCAAACGTCAAAAATACGTTTTTTACTCCTCTAGGCACGTCACTCAAAACGGGCATTGAAAAATTCCAGCCGTCAAATACGTTCAAAAAGCCTTATGACGGGCAAAATGCCCGTCAAATTCCATCCCTGATCCTATGTACAAAGATATTAATGGGTATGAATTATTTACAGTGGGAGTTTTTTTAGAAAGTTTTAGCAACATGGCTAGAAATTGGATCCTATGTACAAAGATATTAATGGGTATGAATTATTTACAGTGGGAGTTCTTTTAGAAAGTTTTAGAAAGTTTTACACAGAATTTTATTATGTTTCCAAACCTCTTATTATTGATTTTTTTTTGCTAGAAATTGGATCCTATGTACAAAGATATTAATGGCTATGAATTATTTACAGTGGGAGTTTTTTTAGAAAGTTTTAGAAAGTTTTACACAGAATTTTATTATGTTTCCAAACCTCTTATTATTGATTTTATTGATGTTAAAGGGGAGTAACCTCTTATTATTGATGTTAAAGGGGAGTTATTGATGTTAAAGGGGAGGTAAACAAAGGTAAAGAAGATATTTCTCAGAAAAAAAAGGATCACAATATTGTCATGAATGTCAAAGGGGGAGATTAGTTGTATTGTTGTTATTAATGAGATTAGTTGTATTGTCGTTATTAATGAGATTAATTGTATTGTCGTTATTAATGACTAATGACAAATGAATAGCAGGAGCAACAAGGAATGTTTGCATGTCTATTATGTTGGCTTGAGTATGTTTGTTGATGTATGCTTATTTTATGAGGTGTTGCTCCAAATATTATGTAACGAAGATTACTTGAAGAGGGCAACACAAGGCAATGTGATGCATTGAGTTATTCTTATGTTGTTATTGAACTATTTGTCATCACATTGAGTTATGCTTATGTTGTTATTGAATTATTTGTTACTATATTGTTGATCACTCTTATGCTTGATGGCAAGGCATGTCGAGTTGAATGCATAGATAATGTATGCATAAATGAACAAGTATTGTTATGCCTTGGAAGTAAACAACTTGCTTTCATATTGTTATTGCATGTTGATGGTGTTGCATATATTGTTATGGCAAAGGAGTAACGAGGTATGCTATATATGGTTGAGTTAATGGCTTGGTTGTTATGGTTGCAAAGCATCTTGGTATGCTTGGTATACCTGTTGTGTTTAGGTGCAAGGTATGCTAGATATGCTAGAACTATTGATAGTAGAACAAATGAGCAGCAAAGTATCATGGCACAGTTGGTGTATGCACAATTGTGTGAAGAGATGCATTGAGCTATGCTTGTTTTGATGCACTTATTATGGAAATGTAGTTGCATATATTAAGTTGGTTTGTTATCAAAGATTGTTGTGTTACAAATATTGTTTTAATGCAAGACAAAGGCAAAAACATGAAGAATATTGTTATGTTTTTGATGTTGTGATGTTATAGTTTTTGATGTATTGCTAATGTATGTTGCAAAGGGTTGCTATGTTTGTTGATTTAATCATTACATTTGGCTGAAATTAATATTTGGTGAAGCATTTATTTTATTTTAATATTCAAAATCTCAAAAAGTGTGAAATGAATGAGTAGAATGCAAAGAGACAATTCTTTTCACTTCATATTCATATTTGGAATACCAATATCCATTAAAGCTTTCTTATAAAAATGTGTGAGGTTGCAAGGCCATATGGGTAGAGAGTTAGAGAAAGTGTGCGCTGATTTGAGTTGTTTATTACTTGGCACATATATAGCATATGTGAAGCATATTTGAGGAGTAGAAGAAATAGGAACAGAGATGGAGGTATGCATATTTATAGGCTAGGTAACTAGCACATTGTTTTCTTGAATGTATTAAGGGGATGTAGTCTCCTTTCAAGTTGTAGCTTGATAAAAAGAATAGGTTAGAGCATGTTGAGGTAGGAGCCTTCTGTGGGTTGTAGCCTGCAAAAAATTGATGGCAGTTGGAGCTTCCTTTAAGTTGTAGCTTGTACAAGAATTAAGGTAGCAACCTCTTGTAGGTTGGAGCCTATAGGAAAGGCATTTTTACTTGGGACAAGCTCATAACAGTTTGGCAAGGCCCAACCCCTCTATGGAAGGATGCCAATGATCTTCGTATGCCAGAATCTCTGGTTATGTTATGGAATTCTGTCAAGGATGCTCTCAGTAGTTGTGGGTTTCATCGCTCAGGGTCAGCTGACCACCTGATTTGGACGGTGCCAAATGTAAAATTGCTGGTTCGGGTAAAAGACATTTACTCTTATATGATAATTTAAAGGCCTCTCACTCTAGCTCTATATATTCTCCGATCCTCTGGAAGTCGGGATGCCCTCTTAAATTAATTTTCTTCTCGTGGTTGGTGTTCCACAATAAAAATTTGACATGGGAAAATTTAAGGAAAAGGAACTGGCACAGACCAAGTAGATGCTCGATGTGCGAATCAGCTAAGGAGTCCAATTATCACATGTTCTTCCAATGCAAATCTTCTCTGCAAATCTGGTATGATCTGGCAATTCTTTATGGTTTCCCTCATGTTGTTTTTGTTTCGACCCATGCAGCGTTTGAATGGTGGAGTGGGCAAAGAGAGCCATGGAGATCTCTTATTATTATTGTCCTATGGTGCGCATGGAAATGGAGGAATTGTAAAATTTTCAAAGATTCAAAGGACCCCCTAAAGTCTATTTTGCAACATATCATATCTATTTATGATTCTGTGCCAAAAAAGCAGCCCAAAATGAAGAAAGGTCTCATGAAAGAGAAAGAATGTTTCCTCAACAGATTTCCTAGAGCGTTCTTTGATGGTGCTGAACAACAAAACATTTGTGGCTGTGGAGTTCACATTATTATGGACGAGAAGCTTCAATATCTTATTTCATGGAACGGAGGAAAAGGCTCTAATAGTATGGCTGAGGCGAGAGCTCTAGCGGGTCTTCTTGCCTTCTGTGTGTTTTTTGATATACAGGCTATTCCAATCTATGGTGATTCCAAAACAATGATCAATCATGTAAAAGGAGCCTGCCACATTAGGAGCCCTCACTTGGCAGGCTGGATGGACAGGATAATGTTCTTATGGGGGCTCTTGAGAGACTGCTCCATGCAACACATCTGCCGTGCTCAGAATCTCCAAGCTGACTGCCTGTCAAAGAAGGGTCTACTCTTAGGTACAGGGTCATGGTCTATGGAAGTAAAAGAGGGAGACAATTCCTATTTTATCCAGGATTTCTATATCCCTGGATCTTGAAGCTCCTTTGGTTATATACAGGTTCTTTTTTCTTTATCTTTTTGTTTTTCTTGCATATGTCATGATTTATGGCTGTCCTGCAATCTCTAAAAATCTCAGTTTCATATCTGATATGATCCGGCAAGTGATGCACAGATGACTGTTTATTTATTTTATTTGATGTTTTTTTATGGATCAGCGATGGTGTATCTAACCGCAGTGTCTCAAAATAGTGGTTGCATCTTTTTGCACTAGTTTTTGTATCATCTGGATCTTTTATATTGACTCAATATAATATAATGAAGCTTTTTCTTTCTGAAAAAAAAAACTTCAGTGATTTTTTGTCAAAATTTTGGGGACCAAGGTTGGATATATGTTGTGCTTCCATATCCTCATAAAAGATTGCTGGATTATCTTTCAATTCAGATCGAAGGTGGCTTTTAAAGCAATGTTATAGGTGTTGAATTTCCATGACACGAATTTGGGTTTGGTTTTAGAATTTCTGGCACAAACACGCTCAAATGCCACAACAAGACTACTTTGCACAACAGAATAAACACGACATTAAATCAACTAGTGCACAATAGACAACTTTTCACCTTTTCAGCCCAACTTCGTTATATTAAAAAACTATAATACAACTATCTATGGTTCTCGTACCGGGGATCATGACCCTTATACAATCACTAATACAAGAATACAACTAGGGCTTGGTGTTAGTCTTTTGACAACCAATATACCCTGAACAAGATACAATTGACTTACTTGCTAATGTAGCTAGCTTCTTATCTCCTTCGGGTCCATGTACTTTGAACAAAATTGTTGATCCTTTAGCTTCCAATATACTTCTATCAATGAACAATGCTCCTTTAGGTCATTGAACTTGGTTCTAAACAACCTTCCCTCTTGCTGCTCCTTTGTACACCAAGAATGCAACACACAAGGACTTCAATCAAATGTTCACAACTCCATTTGGGAACAGTGCCTTGATCTGCCCACTTCTACCTTCCTCTGTTGCTATAGTGATGACAAGTCAAGGGCTTGGAGGCTACCCTTATTTTCACTGAAGATGTACTTCTCCAATAATGAACTAGGGTTTAGACACTATCCCACTTGGTTTCCTTCTTTTGTCCTTCAAAGAGCCAACCCTTAGGCCAACACGTCTGCCACTCCTAGCAGAGTTATTGTCCTTCACAAGTCTACACTTAGGGCTGTTTTGGACAACCTTCTAACATTCCTCCTCCCTGTACACAGGTTTCCCGACTTCTGTCCTAAATTGGACCTCTAAACCTACACCCTTTCTCCTTGAAGATGTCCTTTCAGATCTCTAAAACACTTCATATTTGAGCACACTACCTCTAAGTTTTTCGGCCCTATCCAGGGCACCTTGTAGCAACCCTAAACGAATGTGCAAACTCTCCCACAAACCTTGATTTTCTGCGCACTTGGCTCAGAAGGATGTGGCCTAGTCCTAGCATCCTACTAGGCTACTTGGCCTCCAAAAATTAAGGATCCAACCGCCTGCAATACACATAAAATTTTGGCCAACATCACAGAGAAAATTCCTCCTTAACGCACCCAAAATTTTCCCTTAAGAACTCGAACAAATGTCCTCCTTGAACCTGTACCAAACCATGAGACAAAACAAGACGAAAACTATCTTCTTCTTCCTACTCCTATTCAGTTTGACTACCTAAGGTATTCATCTCCCTTGCTCTGTCTATTCTTGAGAAGAGGATGTGTTGTTGGATGCCAAATGAGGTTATAACCCTCTCTTACTTATATGCTACTTGATGGAAACATATAGCCCTCTTTTATGGCTCTCCTAAAGTCGTGTCGACCTTAAAATTTTGCCACAAGCCCACTACATATAAATAATAAAAAATTTCCTTCCTCATTTGACAAAAGCTCCCTCAAATTTCTTTGTAGCCCTTTGCTCCACTAAGGGTGCCACATGCAATCCAAGGGTCAAATCAACAAAATTCATCTTGGTTTCATGCCCAACACTTTGAGTACAAAACCCACCTCTTAGGTACTTGGCCCACAAATGGATTTTTTGGTGCCAATTCACACAAGCCCAATACCCAGGGCTATGGAGTACCTCCCAAGCTACAAATCTCAACAAAAGGGTTTGTGGCTATGGGGGGACTCAAGTCTCATCCTTCATTAGTGGTATTGGGGATTCAACCCAAGACACGAAGCCTTTTTAGTAAGGTAGGTGTGGTTCCTGCTTCCTAGACTCCTACCATAGTTTTGGAATAAGAAAGATCTCGTTGCAATCGAGAATGCAGTTGGAAAAAATCTGTTAGTAAAGGAAGATCAACTAATGCTAGAAGACTAATGCATTGTAAGGGTTCTCATGGAAGTTGTCAATAGCAAAGGGCTAGTGGTAGATTTTGCGATTAGGTGGGGGGATTTTTCCTTCTCCCAACCCCCAGATTATTGGGGAGTTCCCTTTCAGTGCGCTTGTTGCAAGAAGTTAGGGCACAAAATGTGTGTGTGTCCTTTAGAGGTAATCTATGGGGTTAGGGGAGTAAATTTCGATAGTCCAAAGATTTGAGTGGGCTCAATGCGAAATGAAGGGCGTGTAGAGAAGGGTTTTCCCTCAAGGGATGGGGTTTCTATGGAACAAAATAAAAAAGAAGTGTCTTATTTGGAAGCGGAAAAAAGTAGGCAGGAGGCTACTTAGAAAAAAACTTGCTCAAAATTTGGCCCTTCATCTAAAAATCAATAAACAAATCAATGCCATTAAATTTCTAGAGCGGGAGAGAAATCCAATGATTTTTTTCCAAAGAATCAGAAGGAAATGGCTTTAAGGATTATGTAGAAAATTAATTATTCAATTGGATGAAGGAAGCAACAAACAAAAGTCAATTTGAGACTAGGATCCTCAAGATCTAGTTTCTCCCTCTAATAAGGAAACCTCAGAAGTTTTATTTAAAAAATGTGTTCAAGGATCCCTTGAAGAAACAAAAGTGGTTCAAAACACAAAATTCAAGGGTTTTAGAAGTAGTGATGTTGAAATATTGGCTCGAGAATGTTTGTTCGAGGAGAAGCTAGTGGGGTAGAGGATTCAAGGAACCTTAAAGATTATTTGACTTCAAATTTAGGGAAGCTATCGGGAGTCCTATCTTCATTTATGCCAATGATAGATAGAAATGAAGGAACTCAAAAAGATGCATCCTATGTCAATAATAAGAATATGATCTTTGAAGCTCTCAAAGAAAGATTGAACTTACAAAAGGAGAAACAATTGGAAAATGGAAAGTTTAATGATTCTCCCCTTCTTACGAAAAGTCATTTCATGAATTTACTTTCTTTGAAAAAACGTTAGAGGTCCAGGTCTAAGGCTAGTGGAGTCAAACTATCCCCTATGGAAGAAAATGCAGAAGAGGGGATTGTACGCTTCGAACATGAATATTTCTTGCAGAGCGAAACGTGGTGGATAAACAAGTACCCATCTATGAAATGGACGCGTTATATAATACGTGTCATGCTGCATGTCGTTCGAATACTAAAGCAACAAGGAATGTTTGCATGTATATTATGTTGGCTTGAGTATGTTTATTGATGTATGCTTATTTTATGAGGTGTTGCTCCAAATATTATGTAACGAAGATTACTTGAAGAGGGCAACACAAGGCAATGTGATGCATTGAGTTATTCTTATGTTGTTATTGAACTATTTGTCATCACATTGAGTTATGCTTATGTTGTTATTGAATTATTTGTTACTATATTGTTGATCACTCTTATGCTTGATGGCAAGGCATGTCGAGTTGAATGCATAGATAATGTATGCATAAATGAACAAGTATTGTTATGCCTTGGAAGTAAACAACTTGCTTTCATATTGTTATTGCATGTTGATGGTGTTGCATATATTGTTATGGCAAAGGAGTAACGAGGTATGCTATATATGGTTGCAAAGCATCTTGGTATGCTTGGTATACCTGTTGTGTTTAGGTGCAAGGTATGCTAGAACTATTGATAGTAGAACAAATGAGCAGCAGAGTATCATGGCACAGTTGGTGTATGCACAATTGTGTGAAGAGATGCATTGAGCTATGCTTGTTTTGATGCACTTATTATGGAAATGTAGTTGCATATATTAAGTTGGTTTGCTATCAAATATTGTTGTGTTACAAATATTGTTTTAATGCAAGACAAAGGCAAAAACATGAAGAATATTGTTATGTTTTTGATGTTGTGATGTTATAGTTTTTGATGTATTGCTAATGTATGTTGCAAAGGGTTGCTGTGTTTGTTGATTTAATCATTAAATTTGGCTGAAATTAATATTTGGTGAAGCATTTATTTTATTTTAATATTCAAAATCTCAAAAAGTGTGAAATGAATGAGTAGAATGCAAAGAGACAATTCTTTTCACTTCATATTCATATTTGGAATACCAATATCCATTAAAGCTTTCTTATAAAAATGTTCTAGATTCTAACAAATAGGCATCAGTGAAGCTCTCCAAACCACTGTGTCATGTTTATGTTGACCTGGAAAATAATTTTTCTCCCAGTGATCAAATCCCAGAAAATGGCTATACCTGTATACCTATTGTTAGTATCAGGGACCCAGTTCGCCCTGGTGTAAAATATGTTGTTCAAACCTGTAAATCCATTAGAATCAATGTGTGAATGTAAAATATGTTGTTCAAACCTGTAAATCCATTAGAATCAATGTGTGAATGATAACTTGAGAAAATATTAACACACTGATCTTCAATTCATTTATCTTTTGTCGGATTTTTAACGAAATAAGTTCAAGAGAAAAGAAGGGTTAAATGTTTTCCATGGCATACTGAGCAATTGGGTGTTCATGCCAATAACCATGCTCTGGTTAAACTAATCCCCTTGCCAGGAAAATCAAACCAATATAAATTAAAAGTAGAATGATATGCATTTGGATTTTGCAGCCAATGGATGGATCTTGTCTTCCGATATGCAAGCTGTCGCAACGCATGGAACCAATGTTTAACAGATAAATTGCACTCCTGGGTACCCCTCGTGGTTTTAATTATGTTGATAATGAATATTGCTTTGACTATCGATAGAGGGCCTGGGGATAGAATTCTGTAACATGTCGGTACTATAAGAACCATAGAATCTGTGTTGATCAAGAGAACTATCCATGCTCATATCACAAGGGACTAGGTTAGGATTGTTGTGAAGGTAACTTCAAGCTCCATAATAATAGTCATTAATGATAATACCTCAATCTTCGCGGCTTTCAACTGAAATGGATCTCCTTAACTAAAATATTTCATGACAAATTTCCAAATACAAAGTTGGCCATTTCCAACAATTCTATACTTCGAGCATATCATGATAACAATCAGGAGAATCCTCGAGAGCATAATGGTTCTTACAATTCTATATTTCGAGTACAGTGAATTGTTATTGCGAAACGTTTTTCCAGGAAATTTATATTACATACACTGTTATAAGTAATATTGGTCTCATTTGCTTCAGAGTCCACAGGTTCTCTAGGTTTTCCAAGGATTCAATCATTCCAATTTAGTCATCCATTGATCCTCAGCCCCCATTGTTATTGCGAAACGTTTTTCCAGGAAATTTATACTGGCATTTGCACCTTATGTTGCAAAGGAACCGCCTTAAGGCATAGAGTGGGGACGTAAGGCATAGAGTGGGGAAGAATAGCATAGAGTGGGGAAGAATAGGTAATCAAATCCGTCAAAATTAAGATTAAATTGATCTATTAATTTTTCATTTACATACACTGAAATCATATGCAACGTGGAATAAGAATCTCAAGTTATCATTCACATAAATTTCTATAGTCCATGTTCTATTTTAAATAGTTTACTCTTTTGTCATAACTCGAAGAATCTCAAGTTATCATTGAGATAAATAAATCTCTATAGTACATACTCGTTATATATATATATATATATATATATAATGAAGATATATATATATTTCTATAGTATATATATATATATGAAGAATGTTATCATTGAGATAAATAAATCTCTATAGTACATATCATATATATATATATATGAATGAAGATCTCTACTATGATTTATATTACTATGGCAATACCATTTTCCTCTCGCAAATTGGCATCCATTGGTTTTTTTTAAGACATTAAAAGAATCTAGCTGCTATGGTTTGTTATGATCAATGGGTTATCTTTCAGATTATATTGTAGATGATGTTAGATACATTAAATCATTTTGAAATAAACACGGACATGCCATTGGCATAGATTAGCGGCATATGCTACAATAACTTATCTTCATTGAAAAAGAGGTTGATGTATTCATTGAGAATCTCTCACACTAAAACTTCTTGAAACATGGCTTGAAACACCATGTGTTAATGATGTTTTCATAGAAGTTGCAACAATGAATGTTGAAGGCAACATGGATGTTATAGAAAATAAAATTGTTAATGAAATTTCCATGCAATAGTGTCTTTGAGAGACAAAATATTTTTATGATTTATTTTGGAACAAATTGATGAAGAGAAAGCTATGGAAGGTGACATGTGGTAGTCGTTTACATACAAGCCAATTTTTGAAGAAATAGAGGACATGCATGGACAACTTGGAACAATGGAACAGTTGCACTAGCCAATAAAGACACTGAAATCTGAAGCTTCCAACAAAAAGACAAGGCTAAAGCAATGAAGAAAAGAAAAGGAAATCCAACTGATGTCAAAAAAAAAAAAATTGTAAGCATAGCTTAGACTCGGACCAGAAAATATCTTAGTTTAAATTTTTGTTTTTTGTAATTAAAGGGGAGTGTTGCATAAAATAATTTCAACCACCCATTTAAATAGGAGACAATGTTTGTTGGAAATCTTCGAAAATTTTATATCGGAGCAATCTCAAAACATACAGGTAATGACTCATTTTCTTCGGTCAAGGATAGTGTGCATTTGCATGGAGTGCACAAAACAATTACAAGTGATAAGTATATTTATTTTCAAAGTGATTGGTACATTTTTTCCCATTTGCAAATCGATGGTACAACAAACATGGTAAATAAAGTTCTGAAAACATGTTGCAGATAAATTCTGGAGAGCATATAGACAAAATGAAATTTAACTGGTGTCAACAAAGTACAAGAAAACCACCCCTCCTTATCGTCCAGAGTTGTGAACTTAGTGGAATTACCAATATGAATAGGTCAGCAAAGGTGTCAAATAGTTCAAGCACAATAAATAGGTAGCCTTTCATAAAAATAAAAAGGTATTCCCATTAAAGTAAGTGATGGTACATCTAAGAGGAGTGATTTCCTAAAGGTTTTTGCAACAAAGTAAAGTCAAAAACAAAAGAGATAAATTAAAACTTAAAATCAAAATAAAATTGAACCATGTCAAATTCTAATGACAAGGCAATCATCGATATACATCACTTAAAATTTCAATGTTTCAAACATTTATATATCTAACACAAGGTTAAATGATGAACCAAGGCCACGTTGAATGACCAATTACATGTCCATCAATTTATAAACTCTATTTAGTCAAGTGGAAAGGTTTACCAGTTTCATGCCACACTGACAAATAGAAAAAAAAATGATGAAACACAATGAGAGCAGTTTAACATAAATTGATAAACCAAAAAATGAAGATATGAAAATTGAAAAACCTGAAAAGCTAAATTTGTGAATGCTTGTTGTACGAGTAGAAGAATGTAGAGCCTCAGGGGTTAGTTCAAGATGAACCAGACATGAGATCTTTTCCCAAATTTGAGAGGTTACAAGTTTGAATTTCTTGATCCTCTTTATATTACGCTCTAGAATCACTCCAGAATCAGGATCAACGTTTACCTCATTTTCCATTCACAGATCATAAGAAAGTACCTAGAACTTAGAAGGTTTTCCGTGAAGTATTTTCTTTTGAAAAAAAAGGATAAAAAGATGTAAAACTTCAAAAAAACATGCAACTAGATCACCAAACATGTATCAACCTGCAAACTTAGCTGACAACATGCAACATTGTGCGAATTGTATACTCAAGTCCATTAGAGCCAAAAGTTGAAGTGTTTGGAAAGTGTTTGAAGAGTTTAGAAAGTGTTACCATTTTAGTATTTTTAGGATACATCCTCTATATAAACCCAAAAATCCAAATTATAAATTACACTTTTTATTAAAATTAAGTGCTAAGTTCTCCCTAAGGATGGTCAAAATGACATTTATTAAGCAAAGAAGCCATAGAAGCACTGGAAGTAATGGTAAATGTATAAAGCATGCATACATATGTCTTCCAGAGTCCAGACTCCACCCTATGTTAGAGGCTTACCAGAATTTGATCACCACAAAGTCATTAATTGGTCAAGTTTATGAGGTACAAGGTTCATGTATCTCCCCATTCAAAGTGAGTACTATGGAGCAGGATAGATCTTCAATCCCTAGCCGAAGGATGAATAAATCTACCATCACTAATAGGGAAGGCATGTAAAACAATATTAAAACTGCCATCACTGAGGGGAAAAGAACTCCAACCTTGCCTTTAGGTGATAGCAATAAAAAAAGATGTAAATAGTAGTAATTCTGATATCACTGAGGGGAATATGTGCAAACAATATTAACTACTATCACCAAAGGGAAAAGAACTCCAAACCTTGCCTTCAGGTGCCAACAAGCAAACATATTCAGATTTCCAACCAGCTCATCCCTGGTGCGTCACCAGCATAAAGACAGACTTCCAAATTCCTACCAAAGAATCAATCAGTTTCCAAATAAGATTCAATTGTATTCGAGTATTTATTCAGTTTTAAGAAACCAACAAGGCTAGTAGGCAGTAGTGTTCTTATCCCAGTATGTACAATCATTATTGGACAAACTTAAGCTTTGTTGTATTGGGTTTCAGGACTAAACTTCTGGCTAATTGCTATCATAATGAGATTACAATGGGTAAATTGGACTGTAGCGGAAACCTCAAAATAGACTGCCATAATCTTCACCATTCTTGGTTCTTGATAATATAAATACTGACCTTAGATTTGATGTGTAGGAGGTGCATGATAATATAAACATCGTTGCAAAATTCCTAATTAAAGTTCAGAAATTAGTCTGAAATTAGAAGATCTACACAAATCTAGACCTTTTTGTTGTGAGCTGTGTTTGCGATATATGGAAACGTACTGAATAGTACACATTTAAAACAAGAGAACACAGTAAAAATACACGTTTTTGTGACATATGGAACCATACTGAATGGTACACATTTAAGACAACACAACACACTGAAAATAAGATAAGTTGTGATTACTTAAGGAATCAGCAAACATGTCACTTGGCAGAATCAAACAATGGTGGGGCAAGAACAACACTCGACTTTAACAGAGTTTTTCAACTTTTGGACCCTTGCCGTAATTCCGACTTCGACTTTCTCCACATTGATAATTCTGACTTCGACTTTTTCTACATTGATCTTTTTCCACATTGATATAAACTTTTGGACCCTTGCTGTAATTCCGACTTCAACTTTTTCCACATCGATATAAATGTTTCGGGGCCAATATGGGGGTCCCAATTCAAGGGCGGAGTCGGGGACTAATTTTGGGGTCATTTTAAGAAGAGTATTTCATATAAACGGTAGCGAGGGCTGCTCGACCTTTTCTCCCATCCCATGATATAACCTTACTATATACACAAGTACGTCGGTCATTTTAAGAAGAGTATTTCATAGAAACGGCAACGAGGGCTACTCGGCCTTCTCTCCCGTCCCATGATATAACCTTACTATATACACAAGTACGTCTTGTTGCCACAAGTGTTATACTGTTAGTTCAAGTACGCAAGTGAGAAATGGGAGTTAAAGCCACTGCAGAGACCTTTACTTCAACATTCATACTTACTAACAATAGGATTTATTAACTGTATAATAATGAGGAAGACTGGTGCATGCGGTTTTATTGCCCAGTTCTTGGGTGTTGGGTTTATTGTATTAGCTAGCCCTTCAAGTCGGATTCCTTTGATATTAGGAGTTTGGGGTTTTGCATTGATGATCTATGTCAAGCAAGCTAGAAGTCTGGTGAATTCACCAGTCATTACATTATTGATTCAGCCAGCAAAGGGCATCAGTTTCAGATTGCACTCTAGGGGTCACAAGTTGAAGAAGAACTATCTCAGTGCTGCTGTGACTTAGGTGCCATCATGGTTCATTGCCAGTCTAGCAGGGTGTGGTGTCCTGTGTGAATGTGATGTTTATAAGGCTCAACGCGAATTGGAAAATGCATCCTGCAAATGGACCAGATGGTAGGGAGATTGGAAATACAAAGCAACGACAGAACGTTGTGTTAGGGATCAATGTGCAATTGAATCTGCCATCCAAATGTTGGCATCTAATGAATGGGAGCATGTTTTTGGAGTTTGTATGCATGCTCACAAGAGGAAATATAAACGGGTGGAGACAAATTGGGTTTCCTGTATACTCTGGTCACCGAATTACGGAAAATCTTCATACCTCTTCTCATTTCGGTCCAACATGTGCAAAGGAGCGACTTCAGAGATTCAACACCCCTACAAGCCATCTGCAGAGTTTGCCCTGTTCGAGGCCAATAAATGGACTCGTTCGATGTGAATATGAGCTCAGTCAAGCATGCGGTGCAGACTCTTACGTTGCACGAATGAAGAAGCCCCTCGATGGCCAAATTCTCTGTAATCTTTTGTGCTAGTTATGTTGTGGTAGCTTTTTGGTTAAACAAGTATTTTAGGCAATACACACACCAAGTCTATAGGAATAGGTATGAGTAAGTTGGGCATAACAATTTTTCAATAAAAAGATTCTATGAGCAGCAGGCTGCAATTGTTTTCATTTTCATCTATAATTGTGATTCTTTTAAATTTAAATTATTAAAAAAAGGGCGAAATTCTGCTCAAAAATCTCTTAAAGCCGACAAGTTTATGGAGAAAGTTTGTTGATGTGATTAAAGGGGAAAAATGAATAGCCCGGTAGGTTAATCAACGAGTCTCGTTAAAGGATTGTTCTACTTGTGCTCGCTTCAACAAAGGTGGCCATATGAAGACGCTTACTTTTCTCATTTTACTTATTGCACATAAAAAAGTTAATTACAGTTCCAACTACATCATTAAAATCCATTAGAATACATCCATGTTAACCTGGGGAGGATCTGAGAAGCACCTATACCAAAAAATGAAAAAAGAGCCCGACGGAGCGGCTAGGGTAATCCTAGCTGTCGCCCTCAGCTGCTGCAGGAATTTGCAATTTCCGTTCGCTAGCTCAGCTGCTGCCTTCCGCTCATTCCAGGACTCCTTTTCCATGACTGAGGATTTATTATGTTTGCGAGTTTCTTTTTTGTTGATTTGTGTTTTCTGTTGTGTCCTTACTGTTTGATGACCGAGTTTTAAGAATTCACCCACAAATCAGAGTTTTTGATTTAAAGAGTTCTTTGCTGGGTGGTCTTTTACTGCCCCATGGTTCAGTGATTCACCTAAGTATCTTTGTAAAAGGAGCGGGCACAATTCCTTCTCTTAATTTGGAATTTTCTTCTGCGATCAACGAGAATGTTAAAATTCTCAAGGAAAAAAGGGTTGATGGGTAAGGTCATCCGCCTTTGCCCTAATTATACTTCTATTTTAGAATGGATTTCTAACAATTAGGTAGATCATGAACTCCTTGGTACTATGTACTATGGAAACATATATCATGCTTTTATTGTGATATCATGCTTTTATTATTGAATGTGAGGACAAAGATCTGATCTTCAGATATGAGCCTTACTTCATAGACTCCAAGAAAATGTTTCTCATCTATTTGACTTTGAATTTTAATCCTAACATAGAAATTTTCTATGCTTGCTGGGATCAAATTGTCATATCTTCCCCCTTTCATATCTTCCCCTTTTTTTTGGTATTTTTAAATCTATCGAAAAATTAGCCCGCTATATTACTAGTTTACATTCTAAGAAATACAACTTCTCATGTGCCAAAATTTGTGTTAGAAATGTATTTTGCAAAACTCCAAAAAGTAATTTGACCTGCTATATTACTAGTTTACAGTCCAAGGAATACAACTTCTAGCATGTCAAAATTTGTGTTGAAATGTATTTTGCAAAACTCCCAAAGGTAATTTAGCTGACTTGGAGGGTCCAAGTCATCTTCAGGTTCTAGATTATGAGTTAGTTCCTTTCAAATGTAATTTTTGCGATAAGTATGTGTTTTACAAAAAATTGTCCAAATACTATAATATCTCAACTTCTTTCTATTTCATCGTCATCTTCTCAAATTAATAAATAGCAATGAACATTCAAACAAATTCCAAGGAAACACAAAAGGCCTCATTCTAATAGATTTGAGTCTCACCAATATTCTCTCTCCAGTAATAAATTTGGAATTTTGCACTCTACAAAGGCAGAGGTCAAGTTTGAATGATTAATTCAATACCTCATTTCGATCACATAGGTCCATTCTCCCTCTAGAAATAGATTTGGAATTCTGCACTCTACAGAAGCAGAAGTCAAGGTTGAATGATTAATTCAATTTCCCATTTTGATCAGGCAGTTCCAGATCTAGTGCAATCAGAGATCATCAACTCACCTGTTGAGGAAGGGGTTTCACCTAAGGAAAGGACAAAAACAGTCTTTTAGAAAAGAATTAAGAAGCAAAGAAAAAAAATATTTAATCTTCTTTTTTTCAAATGTTCTAAAAATTAATCAATGTTATTAACCATTAATAAAATATAGAAAATATCAAAGCAAGAAATCTCCAAAATCTGGTGTCTTGATCTTCCTACAGATCTAGTAAAAAGATGGTTTCACTTAAATTCTAGAGATGTTTTATTTTTATATTACCTTGTGCAATCAATTTGTAAGAATCTATTCATGTACGCAAAAAACAATTTATTTAATTTTCAGTAGATTTAGTTTTGAACAGGGAAAATTTTAAGAACCCCCCCTAAATTTATAAAAATAATAAATGGGTGAATCTCCATGGTATATAGGAAAAATGGAAGCGATTTTATCAATAATATAATATGTATATATAATTTTTTGGCGAATCTCTCACCAGGCATGGCGAATATTTTACTCAATTATAAAATCTTGTAAGATCTTGGCGAGTCTTTCACTAAATAATAAAACTTTGTAAAGTCCTAGTGAATCTTAGCATAGGCTACATGCTGGTTTAATTCCCCCATTTAAATAGGCTACATTCCAGGTGAATACCATGGGTCAATACCATGTGCCATTTTGGTGAATACCATGGGTCAATACCATGTGCCATTTTTATTTTTATTAATTCTAATATTAGGGTTAATAATGGTTTTTTGCATGGTATTAATAACAATCTAGTCCATGGTATTTGTCCCATAGTATTTTGGCCATAGGTTTCACCTAAATAAAACCCATTTTTTGAGTGTTCGTAAATATAAGGTGACTTATGGAGTAAATATAAAAAAATGTTTTATTTGTTTACCATACCTCTCGTTTATTTATATTTTTATTAATTTACCATACCTCTTTTACAAATATGGTATTTGGCCCATAGGATTCACTTAAATAAAACCTCTTTCTTGAGCCTTCATAAATAGAACGAGGGTTATGGACTAAATATAAAAAGAGGTTTTATTTATTTACTATACGTCTAGTTTATTTATATTTTCATTTATTTACCATACCTTTTGAGTAAGTATAAAAAGATGTTTTATTTATTTACCATACCTCCACTTTACTTATATTTTTATTTGTTTACACCCTTACATGTATATAAGGTGACTTATGGAGTAAATATAAAAAATGTTTTATTTATTTACCATACCTCTCATTTATTTATATTTTTATTAATTTACCATACCTCTTTTATAAATATGGTATTTGGTCCATAGGATTCACTTAAATAAAACCTATTCTTGAAAATGGGCTAATGGATTCACTTAAATAAAACCTATTCTTGAAAATGGGCGAATGGAAGGTTGTAAGTCCTAATTTCAAGGGCTAAATTTACCTTTTTTACCCTCTCCCTTAAAATAAGGTGGGCTATTTGAGGTGATTTGTGAAAATGTACTATGATACAAAATATTCGCCCACTAAAAATTCAAAACCCCTTAATTTCGCCAAAGGGCGAACATTCGCCCCTAAAATTATCCTTGGTGGCACACCTGAGGGACTGCAAGTGTAGAGAAGAGTGTGCACCACTTGGGTGCACGCTGACAGGGAATGTGACCTTGTTGGTTGGAGGTTGTCAGGTTTGGTACCTTGGCTGTGTGACGGCCTAGAAAAGACCCATCAGGGCAGTGGAACTCCTAGGGAAGTGGAACTCCTGGAGCTACAAAAATTTGGAATGCCCCTAGCCGACTGAGATAAGGGTTAATGGAGGATGTGAGCCTACTTGTTGGAGGTTTTCAGGTTTGGTAACTTGGCCCTGGTATGTTTGGTAGAAGACATGTACTTGGGACGATAAACTGATGCCAAGTGGATTTGTGGCCCTAGTTTAGGGGTCACTGATTATTGAGAAAACTAGAGAAACGCGGTCTACATTTGGGATGAATGTTTGGGGTTCACAGTCATCCGACAAATTCAACAAATATATGCTCGAAACTTGTTATGTGTATGTTCCAAAGATTTTCTTGGTGGGTATTTCACTATGATTTTTGTTGGATATTTTTAAGTAATGTTAAAAATTGGTGTGAGTGCCAACATTGTGAAAATTCCTACATTGAAGGAACCCCTACTATAGCAAATCCGAATCTACTTCACCTACTTGATTTTAAATTACATTCATCAAGTTATTCTTCTGAATACTGAAGAAAATTACTTTTGTAGCCTACACTAATTAAATATTTGATCTCATGAAACAGAAAACAGAGCAAAGAACAAGATACATAGGACACACTTATTTTTGGACACAACAGTCCCAGGAAAAACCCAATGCAGGAAAACCGGTGCAGCATCTCTGAGAATTCTATTGTTATGTGGGAGAAATATTTGAATACAAATCTAGGATGCTCATCTGGTAATCCTTTACAGAGAAAATACTAGCGGAAAGTCTAAGTGAGTTTTACCTCACTTCACCCGGCATAATTTTGGCTTATCTGGCATAAGACTAGCTAACCCCGACTATTTTGCACTAGCTCTGTGTTAGCCATACGTCACCTTCTCTACCCTCTGCATCAGCTCTCCCCACTGTTCTGGCAGTTCCCTGCAGTTTCTGATAGTTCCGGTTGTTTTGGCAGTTCTAGCGTCTCTGCCCTCTGCGTCAACTCTCCCGATTATTCTGGTAGTTCCCAACAATTTTGGCTGTTCCCACAGTTCCAACTTCTCTTCCCTCTATGTCAGCTCTCCCGACTACTACGTTGCCTCTGCGTCAGCTCCCCCGTCTGTTCCAGCAATTCCCCTCAGTTCTAACAGTTTTTGACAGTTTCGATTGTTTTGACAGTTTTAGATTTTGCATGACAGGTATCTTTTCTACGTCAGCTCTCCCGACTACTGCGCTGCCACTCTGCAAGATCTCTCCGCCTCTCTATCAATATTCTCTAAAAATTCCTTCTTCCGGATTCTCACTGCCCTCTGCTGCAGAATGATCACTTAGTTCGAATTTCTCAGCTTCCTAGCCCCAGAAATCGAACTCTAGATCAATTCTCTCCCTCTGTGTGTCTTTCTAAATGAACCCCAAGCCTCCTTCTTATACTTTTCGCGTTGAGACTTTAACAATCGAGATTAAGTCTCTAATCAATGGCTAATATTAAAACATGACTTGATCCGCCTTCTAGATCATTCTCACCCATATTTTGATTAATACCCATTAATATTTTAATTTCCCTAAGTTTAGACTTAGGAACCCCATTAAAATATTAATTATTTTAATAAAATACAATCCTAGTGGAATTTCACCAAACTATTCTGGGTTCTTTAGAACTCATGTGCCTTGGCCTCTCCACCAAATTTCAAGGCTAGAACACTTCTGATGCTACCAAAAACTAACACTCCCTCTTCGTGGGCAAAGTGCTCTAGCAACAATGTTCAACTGCATGTTGCTTTGCTTCTGAAGCACCTCCTTTCTTCACTTTCACTGCCACCAACATTGTGTTGTTGTTGCAACTGTACTGCTACCCATGACACTTCCACTTCCACTACTACATCTGTACTACATCTCTCTCTCAAATGTTGCATCTGTTATGCTGCTAGCACTGCGATTGCTAACATTGCATTTGTACTGCAACTTAGTTGCTGAGAGAAGCAACTAAAAAACATCCAAAATTAGTTGAGCTTAACTGTGTTACAATGAATGTTGAAATCTCATTGATGTTGATTCTAACCCTCTAAATCTTATGCATTGCTATTGACCCCTGCACTGTGCCAACTGCACTGTTGCCAACCTTACTCTGCGTTGATCAATCTCTAGTCCCAAGTCACTGCATCTATCCTCCAAACATTCCACTGCATCATCTGAAACTAATTCCATCTCACTATTACTGAATCTTAGGCTCCCATAGCAAGGAATTGATCAAGAGGTGGACTCTTGAAGGATCCTTCCCATCTGTAGCTCTTTCGAAATACAACTCTAAATCTCCCCACCTCCCTCTTGGAGATGCAACTGCCATCTTTGTCAGATATAAATGTCGAATGACCTCCTCTCTCCTATGTACATCACTTAGACTGGCATACACACTCCCTGTTGGAGCTTGTAGATATGCCCCTCCCTGTTTTTGTTTAGTAAGTGAAAATTTAGACTCCTTGGCTGGAAGTCCTCTGAGGAGAAAATTCCTCTTCTATGTGTCTTCGCTCTTTTTGAACAGATTTCTGCCCTAACAGAAACTGCACCCTTCAAGAACTGTGCTGAAGCTCTACTTCACTCCCTCTGCCTCTACAAACTAACAAACTAGAAATCGTACCTTTCTGTCATCTCACTCAGAGAGAGATTTCCTCTAATCTGCTTCCAGCAAGGATTGTGCAGTCCCTCCAAGGGGATTTGAACTGCTACCAAGTGCAACTTTGAGCCTCACTGCTCAGCACTGGATCTGCTCTTCCTGTTTCAAAATCAATGCTATGATACCATGTGAAAATTCCTACACTGAAGGAACCCCTATTGCATCAAATCTGAATCAACTTCACCTACTTGATTTTAAATTACATTCATCAAGTTATTCCTCTGAATACTGAAGAAAATTACTTCTGCAGCCTACACTAATTAAATATTTGATCTCATGAAACATAAAATAGAGCAAAGAACAAGATATATAGGACACAATTATTTTTGGACATAATAGTCCATAGAAAAACCCAATGCAGGAAAACCAGTGCAGTAGCTCTGAGGGTTTTATTATTACGCAGGAGAAATATCTGAATACAAATCTAGGATGCTCATTTAGCAATCTTTTACAAAGAAAATACTGTCGGAAAATCTGAGTGATTTTTACCTCACTTCACTTAGCAGAATTCTGGCTGATCCATCATAAGATTGGCTAACCCCAACTATTTCTACATTGGCTCTGCCTCAGCCTGACGTCACCTTCTTTTCCCTCTATGTCAACTCTCCGGGCTGTTTCGACAGTTCCAGCTTCTTTGCCCTCTGTGTCAACCCTCCCGACAGTTCTGACAGTTTCGGTTGTTCCCATAGTTCCAGCTTCTCTGCCCTCTGCGTTAGCTCTCTCGGCTACAGTGTTGCCTCTACTTCAACTCTTCCAGTTGTTTCGGTTGTTCTAGGTAGTTCTAGTAGTTCCCGACAGTTTCAGTTGTTCCAACAGTTCTAGATTCTGTGTGAAAGGAAACTTTTCTGCGTGAGCTCTCCCGGTGACTGCGCTGCCTCTCTGCAACCTCTCTTTGCCTCTCTGTCAGTATTCTTTGTAAAGTCATTCTTCTAGATTCTCACTACCCCTCTACTGCTGATTGATCACTTAGTTCGCATTTCCCAACTTCCTAGCCCCAAAAATCGAACTCTAGATCAATTCTCTCCCTTTGTGTGTCTTTTTAAATGAACCCCAAGCCTCCTTATACTTTTCTCGTTGAGACTTCAACGACTGAGATTAAGTCTCTAATCAATGACTAATATTAAAACATGACTTGATCCACCTTCTAGATCATTCTCACCCATATTTTGATTAATACCCATTAATATTTTAATTTCCTTAAGTTTAGATTTAGGAACCCCATTAAAAATATTAATTATTTCAATAAAATACAATCCAAGTGGAATTTCACCAAATGGTTTTTGGGTTCTTTAGAACTCATGTGCCTTAGCCTCTCCATTGATTTTCAAGACTAGAACACTTCTAATGCTACCAAAAACTAACAATCACCCTGTAGAGAGTTGGGGACCTTCCAAGTGCTATTAAAGCACAAAAACAAATATTGGATTTGCATGGCCGAAAGGCACAAAAACAAAGCAAGCAAGGTATACCTACCAACTATTTGACAAAATATCTCAACCAATTGCATTGTTTTGTCAGAATCCATTAGCCAGATTCGGTCTCCTCAAATACAGTTATTTTTGAATTGGTAGAGAACAACTATAGTTGCAGAGGAATTACACTATGTATGGTACTCGAATGCACAACGTATGTGGCACCTTGGAGGGTCCAATGCAATAAACACTCACTTCAGTCGGCCTTTGGAATTCCGCAACCACGATATAATTGTTAGGTAGTGGAGCCAGTTGAATGATTAAGAAAGTCAAGCTGGATGACCGATAGAAACTCGAATGAAATGGTCGTTGGTTGCTAGCCTGAGCTCATGGAATCTACGAGTACTCTTGAATGATTATTAATTCATTGTATACTAGGTACTGATGGTTTTAAATGGTGATCAACAATGAATAAAGCAAGTCAACGGAACGCTCGTATAAATCATGGAGAAAAGCACCATCCTTCAAGCCCTACACCATTCTTGTATTTAAGGGATTATGATTAATCCTGTGGCATCTTGAACCTTTGTTCTGTCCCTAGAATTTAGCTATAATATACATGAACAGTTGCGCTAAAGCTTATGCAAAGAGCCAGAAGGCTGGTGGCTCTTCAGCTAGGGTTGGGAGCGACAATGGGAGCAAAATGCCTCAGAAAGAAATCACTGGCAGGACACATGATAACAGTGTCGGTGTTTTGCTAGAAACGAGGATCGATTCTGGTCATTGGCTAAGTGAAATTTTGTTATGTGGACTGCACTGATTATAGGAAAGACACAAAATGACAATGTTTAAGAGGCCCTGAGGCTTTTTTTATGCCAAGCAGGGACCTGATTTTCTACAATATAATGATTGAAGTTTACATTTAAAATGGGTATATATATGTTGCGTGTGCGAGCGAGGTAGTTACAGGATTTTGCGTCCGCATTAATGGTGCCATGGTGCTCATTTTGTTGGCTTCAACAAAAGCCATGTCAAATATTGTACTAGAAGTAACAAATCCTACACCAATTTTCATCGCCAAAGTAGGGTCGAAGATACTGGGTAAACAGTTTGATGATGGGCTTTTTTAACCTCTTTCATAAAGGATGTACGACAAATGTTCGAAATAATGTCGAAGCAAAATGTGGTGTCTTGGATTGCAATCGTTGTAGTGTATGCTCGAAGAGGGAGAATAGAGATCAAGCGCAAGGCTGAAAGTGTTTGTATATCTGCAAACTACTGGACATATATTCTTCAAGGGAAAAGATTAAAAAATAAATAAAATTGTTCGCTATGCCTACTCAAACCATCACTTACCGACTGAATTCGAGGTTATTTTCGTAAGAGCAATATGGCGTAGGCAACCTGGCCATTAGAGAAGTATTAATCAAACAGTTGGACATTATAATGTGAGCGAGTTCACATGAAATATCAAGAAGCATGTAGAGAAAGAGTGGGTAACAAATAATTGTGATGTGAAAGACGTGAAGTTGAAGCTACTGATTCATCACTCTAAGCAATACCATTCTAGTGAAAATAAATCCCATGTTTTCCATTATCAAACCCACATTCAGTCATGAACAAGTGGGACGTTGCTGCAACAGTGTCTCAAATTGGTATTGAGCCTCTGTAGAGAATCAGAGGTTGCCATTAATATGTGTGTTAACTACAGACCAGATGGCTCGGCATCAAGCCTGATGGCATGGGCTATATCACCTCTACTATCCCAAGCAAATGTAATAAGCTTTTCACTTCTTTTTTTTCAAAAAATTTCACATTGAGTTCTTCTCGCACCATTCTCCAAGGTACAACAAACCTGAGTGCTTGGTTTCTTACTTACAATAATGCATTGATATGATTAATTAATTGGTTTGATATATCTACACATTGATATTGACGTTTCAATGTGTAGGTACAATGAAACATAAAAAGAATGGGTTGTTTGTCTATTGATTTCTGCAGATTGAGAAAGCTGAGCATAATCGTAAATGCTTATCTAATTTCTGGAACAGGAATGTATATAGGATAGGTATATATCTCACTAGTTTTGTGAATAAGGAGTTCTATGTGCAGCCATAAAATCACGGAGTGCATGTTTTGGGCACACTCAAATGAAACAGAATGCATGTGAATTTGGCAGTGTAGCCACATCTTGGACATAAGCCGTCAACGCAAATCTGAACAGGGGTACCCATTCAAGCACATCGATAAACACTTATTTCCGCAAAGTATCCTTGTTGACAAAATGAACAGGGTTTGGGCCCACGGTTTATAGATCATTAAGTTCCCTGTCATTTAGTCCAACAATATGCCTCATTTAGTCCAACAATATGCCTTATCGATCCATCTCAAGGTTTGTCTGCATTCCTTGGAGAAAAGGTCTCATACTTTAAGCCATTTCCTGCCTACCTTTTGTTGAAATATGTAACTAGGTTTCATCTTTATAATGAAATGTATAATAATAATTTTATGTAATTGATGTAAAGAAGAAAAATAAAATTATTTTTTCTATACTTGAGACATAGGTTTCATGCTCAAGGAATTTTATTTTGATATAGATCAAGCTCCCATTGTGAGCTCTTAGGGTTGGTCATTAAGTCATTAAGTCAATTGAGTCTTTTTCATGTATGAGAGACCCTTCTAGGGCATGTTACATATTTATTTGAGTCATTATAATAGTCAAAAGACCCTCCAAGACCTTGTCACAAGTACTCAAACAAGTCGGCCTTCCAAAGAAGATATAGATCGTTCTAGAAGGAGATGTCGGCCTAGGCATGAGGATAAGTCGGCTTATTTACATGGGAAGAGCACTATATAAAGGATGACTTAGGCTCACTTGGGAGATCATCAATGAAGAATCCACAAAGAAGAAAGAAGTGTGAAAAAGGAAGGAAGATAACCTCTTTAAACAACAAATATAAGGAGAAGAAGATTGAAGGATTTTGTGTTGTTTTTGGGTCTCTCCTCCCATATGTGTGACTATAGTTAAGGTTTTTGCAGTAGGGTGACATCAGTCCTTGAAGAATCCAAGACAAAGGTCACAAAACAAGCATTATTTCTAGTCGAGATCTCAATAAAAAGTGTTCAAGTCAAGTGAAGGGAAGGAACCTCACTAAACTCCTCCAATCAGCTCACACGTGTGAAATTGCAGTGGTTTCAGGCAGGTCGAAAATTGCAAGTCTATTTAAAGAAAGAGGCTGAATTTTAGAGAAGTCGAGAAAAAAGGTGCAAGAAATCAGTTTGACTAGCATTGATGTGGATAAGAAGAAGAGTTGTTCAAAAGGTCTTGTGACTTGGTCTTGGAGAGGTTATTAGGTCAAGGTTCTTGGTCTTGGAATTCATCAATTAAAGATTCTATAAGAAGAATAATTTGGTGAGTTTTCTTCTCAAGCTTGGAGAGGTTTTGGCCCTGGCTAATAGCCTATATCTCATGTCCTTTGTCTCATTGTTATTTATGATTTGGTACCTATTTGATGAGGACATTAATGTAATCAAGTAAAGGAAAGAAGCTAAGTAAAAATACATCACAAGCAGTTATCATAAAAGAGAAATTTTCCCTCGATTTCTCAACATGGTATTAGAGCTAAGGTGACAAGTCAAGGAAGGGAAACTCAACAAAGGACACTCAAGCACTCAAGGGCATCAAAGCATCAAGAATATTATTTCATCTCCAAGGAATTTTGAAGGAAGTATCAATGCCCTAGCTTGCTCAAGGAAAGAGTTTACACTTGAAGCATTTTTGGAACCTTGCTTAAATATTCATCTCAAGAAAGAAGACCTCAATAGGTCCTGCTTCCACAAAAATTCAAGAAGGCCTACAAGCCAAACATCTTGAAGTCTACTCATCCAAGGGAAGCTAGAAGAAAGGAGTTGTTATCATCATCGAAGATTCAAGGTGATCTCCATCTCCTTGGGTCAAGGATCATTTTGAAGGAAGACATTTTATTCAAGAAGAAATCTTCTATAACCACATCATCAAAGATCAAGAAGGCATAAATTGAAGATATTGTTATCAAGGAGTATGTTCTCAAAAAAGTAATTTTATGTCTACTTCTGAATCAGTCAAAATGTCTTTTTGCAAGGAGAGCAACAAGTTAGTTGGGTCAATTAACTTTCTAGCATGGAAGAAGAGGACCGATTTGATCCTCATAGAAAATGAAGTTGTGGAACATGTTAAGGGCTCAATAACTAAACCTCCAAAGGAAGAAGCTCAAGCACTTGAAAAGTACATGAAAGGGGAAGTAAGGGCTCAAAGGATTCTCATTGAGTCCATCAAGGATCCCCTCATACCCTATGTATCAAAGTTGGAAACGACTAAAGAGATATATGACAAGTTGGTGGAACTATTCTCTGTGAGTACTACTGGATAAGTAATATCATTAAGACAAGAAATCTACAAAATGAAGATATCCAAGGAAGAAGGAATAGCCTCATATTTTGTGAGGGTGTTAGAAATAAGAGATTAACTCCAAGAGTTGGGAGAAATAATGTCTGATAGGGAAATGACTACCATAGTACTCAATGCAGTGCCAAAGGAATTGAGCAAATTCACATCAAACATATTTGGAAAGAAGGAAGCTACTTTGTTTAATGAACTATGGTCATTATGCAGAATCGAAGAAACTAGGCTGAAGGAAAAAATCGATGTAGGAACAAGTGAACAAGCACAAGCATTTTCTACCATGACTAAAAGAAAAGGGAAGTCCAGGAAGGTTGGTCCTCAGAAAAATAAGAAGAACATGTCGAAGGTTCAATGCTATGGTTGTCATGCATATGGGCACTACAAGAGAGATTGTCCAAAGCTCAGGAAGGACAACAACAAAAGAGGAAGGGAAGAAGCCCATATCACTGAAAAAGTGGAAGAAGTTGAAAAGAAGAAGTCCAAGAAGGAAGAAGTAAAGGATCTATACGATGATTGAGATGATCTTCTTCACCTAGTTCTTTTCAAGCCTTTGTTCTTTAGTTCTTGTATAGCTATCATGGTAGGAATATTCCATAGGATGCATCGTGTTAGGAGGTGGCATCATAAGAAGCATACAATATGAAGCAATAACTTGAGACACCATAATAAGCTTGTAAAAGAGCTGAAGTAAAAGTCTATGGCAATCACCTATAGTGAAAAGGACCTTTTGGTAACCTCATTAGAAGCATAAGTAGTAATTGTGGATAGAATAAAGTCATCTGGTATAGAGCTCGTCATACAACATAAGAAGCATTTGCAGGATGAGGATAATCAAAATCCTCCATTGGAATCTTCATTGGAAGATTCACCTATTGAAAAAGGAAAATGCCTCGTCAAGAATTCTACCTTGTGAGGGATTCATGGGATAATGGTATGATGATGAGAGTGAAGCAATTCAAGATGATTGGAAAACTTTCAATCTAGGAAGTTGTCGAAGGAAGTCTAAATGATCAAAAAGGAAGAAATGAGGCATGTATGAATGTGTTTAATGTATTTAGTCATGTCATCATATAGTTGCAGGAAGAATGGATGGATACTCTACCTCATGAGTATGATCAAAGGAAAGGGATCTCTTTCATTGAAAAGATGCATGAAGGCATGATTCACATATTGACAAAGATGAAATCAACATAATATGTCCTCATATGGAGTATGAGGTGGTTGATTATGAAGATGGAACTAAAGATGAAATTTCTTGGGGTCAATACGTGAAGAAAGGAAGCAGAGATCATGAAAGTGAAATTATGGCCACATGGAAAAGGAAATCAACATCCAATGACTAGAAGAATTGACCGTGACATCTCCATGGAAAAGGTATGAAGACTTCGATGAAGTCTGGAAAAGAAGGAGGCCCTTGACATTTAATATATTTATGGAGACATGTCAATATGTATGCAGGATGTTGATGTTACATCAAGCAGATGTCATGATGAAAAGACCATCACAAAGGTAATATTGATTTAATGTTCATTCTTGATTTTTGAACAATATTTAGATGGGCTAATGCAGGGCTACGAAAGGAAGAACTGTAGATGTCATTGACAACTGATATTCATGTGGTAGGATGAAAGATCCTGAAGGAAACAGATATGAAGAAGGCAACAAGGTATGAAGGAAGGTCAGATATGGACTAATGGATCACTTTTTTGATGAAAGGAAGGATGACATGACTGACATGATTCATGAATGAAAGTGCAATGCTCTATGAAGAAGTCCCAAAAGATGTAGGCTCAATAACAAAGAAGAAATCCATGACATCGAAAGAGGGAGTCCTACAAGCAGCTAATTGTCCCATGATCTCCACCTAGAGAGTTGTTGGAAGCAAGTTCTCGGTTAAAGGGAAGCTTGGACAAGTCCCTGGTTGAGAGGGAGATTGGGTACATTCCTTTTATAGGAATGGGTACATTTCTTCAGAGGAATGGGTATATCCTCCTCGGTTAAGAGGGAGAGGTATACACATCGTTCTTGTCTTCTCTTGGGAAAAAAGAATGGAGGATTGGGTAAGCATCTGGCATTCGATACTCTTTCAGGATGTGGTAGGGAATCCAAGACAAGAGTAGTCATAGAGGACCAATATTCTTTGAGGATTGGGAATCCAATACAAGAATAGTTCTGGTGGAACATACTCTGAGAGAACTTGGGTGGGCTATTTTCTGAGAGAGACAATGATGATGGTGTCTATTAATCATTGGTCTTGGTAGCATTGTGTTATGAACTTGTGGAGAAATAGAGTTGTTAGTGAAGGCCTTGCTATGTGACAATGTTGGAGGATATGATGCTAAATAGATGGGTTACTAATCTGACTCGTCTTATGAGAATTCTTCAGATTGAGAATGTCCAAGTACCTTGTATGGATTATGAATAACTCCCTAGTTAAGAGGGAGTGTTCAAATATGTAACTAGGTTTGGTCTTCATAATGAAATGTGTAATCATGATTATATGCAATTGATGTAAAGAAGAAAAAATAAAATTACTTATGTTACACTTGAGACATGGGTTTCATGCTCAAGGAATTTTATTTTGATATAGATCAAGCTCCCAATGTGAGCTCTTAGGATTGGTCATTAAGTCAGAAAGTCAATTGAGCCTTTTTCATGTATGAGAGACCCTTCTAGGGCATGTTACATATTTATTTGAGTCATTATAACAGTCAAAATACCCTCCAAGACCTTATCACAAGTACTCAAACAAGTTGGCCTTCCAAAGAAGATATAGATCATTTTAGAAGGAGATGTCAGCCTAGGAATGAGGATAAGTCAACTTATTTACATGGGAAGATAACTATATAAAGGAGGACTCAGCCTCACTTGGGAGATCATCAATGAAGCATCCATAAAGAATAAAGAAGTGTGAAAAAAGAAGGAATATAGCCTCTTTAAGCAACACATATAAGGAGAAGAAGATCAAAGGATTTTGTGTTGTTTTTGGGTCTTTCCTCCCACATGTGTGACTACAGTTAAGGTTTCCGTAGTAGGGTGACATCAGTCCTTGAAGAAGCCAAGACACAGGTCACAAAAGAAGCATCTTTGCTAGCCAAGATCTCAAGAAGTGTTCAGGTCAATCGAAGGGAAGGAACCTCACCAAACTCCTCCGATCATCTCACACGTGCAAAATTGCAATGGTTTTAGGTAGGCCGAAAATTGCAGGTATGTGTAAAGAGGACAAATTCCAGAGAAGCCGAGAACAAAGGTGTAAGAAGTCAATTTAACTAGTATTAACTTGGATAAGAAGAAGAGTTGTTCAAAAGGTCTTGTGACTTGGTCTTGGAGAGGTTATTAGGTCAAGGGTCTTGGACTTGGAATTCATCAATTAAAGATTCTATAAGAAGAAGAATTCAGTGGGTTTTCCTCTCAAGCTTGGAGAGTTTTTGGCCTTGGATGATAGCCTATATCTCATGTCCTTTGTCTCATTGTTATTTATGATTTGGTAGTATTTTGATGATAGAGAACATTAATGTAATCAAGTAAAAGAAATAAGCTAAGTGAAAATACATCACAAGAAGTTATCACAAAAGAGAAATCACCTACTATTACTGACCTAGATTTCTCAATACCTTTCACTGTTTACAAGTTGCTTAACAAGTTGACATTTTTGTCACTAAATGGACACCAAATAATATGGAGTACACCCACCGATAAGGATAAGTGGCATGTTGTAGGAATGTTATCCAGTTGACAAAGAGGATATCATTATACCCATGAGAGATATCTATATTGTCCTTCCTCCATGCTTAGCCTTAACGAAACTAACTTGGGGTCATACAAAGTAAATAAATTAAATTAAACAAGATACAGTAAGGAAGACTTCAACTTTTTGATCCATGTTGTCGAATTCAAAAGTTTGGATGACCAGTCACCCAAATGTTTCAACTGTTTAGATAAAAGGGCTCTAGTCATCAACTTTAGTTGAAAGAGGAAAAGCTCCAATTTACACCCAACCTGTAAAATTCATAGTTTTGATGACAAAACTTCCAAATGGTTTATGAGAGAGAAATTAAGTCAAAAAAATTGGCATATAAATCCACTTTGTCTTCTTGGCATAATGATTTGATTTTGAATCCATCTATAACACAACTGTCATTTAAAGAGTGTGAACTTGCACTTTGGTCCTCAACAGTCTCTAACACACCATAAGCTACTCCACATCATTTAAATTCGTTGAGTTTTTCCTCAAAAACGTCCAAAATTCAGCCTCCTTCATGCCATCATTTAATTGGAATCAGTTTGTTTTTCTCAAGGCACCCACTCCATTTTTCCAAGAAAATTTCAGATAGTTGAATTCATGCACAAAGTGTATAAAATAGTAGACTTGTGCAATTATTGGAAGGAGGGCACTCCTTTAAGTTATCTGGTAGTAGTGGTGATTCAACAATGGGATTCCATGTAGGAGCTTTTGATTGGTATTCTATGTAGACATTTTCAGATCTGGTGGCTTCCTTTAGGAGAGCACGATTGTGATGGATAGATGCTAGCAGCCCTTCTGATTTTCGATGGGCTTCTAATAAAGAAAACCTAGATAGAGTTATGGTGGAAGATGAAAGGATAAGGGCTAGTAGCTCTGAAACTCCATCCCTATCATCTCATGTGGCTTTACAAACATGTGGCATATGTTCAAAGCTTTTAACACAAAGGTCACCATGGAGTGCTTAGAAAATGGTAGCTAGTAATGACCTTTATGTTATTGTGGTATTGGTATGTGGGCATGTCTACCTTGCAGAATGATTAGAAAGTTAGAACATGTTACTCATGAAGTGTGTTGTTAGGATCCTCCTTGTCCTATATGTGCTGAATGCGAGAATATGGTTTCAACTTTCAAGGCAATAGAAATAAGTAGAGGAGGTTACTGGCCATAAAAGTGGTTCAAGAGTCTCTACATTTCATGGTCAATTTTCAAGAAACAAACTATCTAGAATCATGGTTGCAAATGATTATATCCATGTGTCTGAAACTTTGGCAGGCTTCCAGTCATCTTCTACAAAGGATTTCCTATTTGGTGATGATTTTGTGAGGTTGTCAAGTTCCAGTGATAAAGGATTTGTTTAGTAAATCCTTCTAAACAAAAAAACCATTTATCATTATGAGGAAAATCTATCAAAAATGTTGTTCCAAGAAACCATGTGCATAAGAAGGGATTTTGGGGGAAGCAATAACGGGCATGACATAAAATAGCTATATTCTAAGAATGGTATAATTCCTGTAATGACTATCTCCAGAAGAGGCAATGGTGCTTTCTATTTTATTCTTTCAATATTTTCTAGTTTGGACACTTCGAGCATTTGTGGGTAATCTGATTATTTGAGTTGCAATACTGACATCATGCACAATTTCTAATCAAATTATGTAACATACTTGAGAAGAGGGTTTCATTCTAGGAAGAATGAATGATTCCAATGCATTATTTATATCATGGAAATTCCACTAAAGTAGAAAAAAAAGAGTTGAAGAATGGCAAAATTCTTATCAAGAAGCCAATACATCATTAATTGATAGGACAATATTGCTTAGGGAAGCTACGAGTCTAATTGAATGAAATCTCAACCTACTAGAGGCCACAAGGATTGAAGATAAATTGCAAGATGGGGTCCCATAAGCAATAGAATCATTGAGAGAATCAAGGGTTAAGGCTTGGGTTCTAACTAGAGATAAACAAGAAACTGCAATTTTCATTGGTCTTTCACATAAGCTTCTTACTCATAATATGTAGCAGATTATTACCAATGGTGCCTCTAAATAAGGTTGCAATAACCTTTTAATAGAGGAAAAGGCTACATATGGAATAAGTCAAGTAGAGAGAAGAAAAAGCTTTTCGAAAGGGTAGAAAAGTGTTGATATTGCTCAGGCCGAGGGTATACAAGAAATTGAGGTATACATGCATTTCCTAAGTCCAGGTCACATGTTATCAGAAAAATTTCAGATATCAAGGATATCTCTAAGGGCCATGGTCTGATAGGTGCAACAAAGAGGAATCTAGCCTTGGCACTTTTAATTGATGGCACCAACCTTCTCTACATATTGGAAAGTGACTTGGAGCAAGAGCTCTTTGATTTGGAAATATCATGTAGAGTAGTTCTTTTTTGTCGAGTTGCTTCTTTGCAAAAAACTTTGTGATGGCTATGGGACAGTTCGAATTTTTGAAACGATTATTACTTGTTCATGGTCATGGGAACTATCAATGGTTTGAGTATTTGGTATTATACAACTACTAGAACATTGTATTTGTCTCGATTCTTTTCTGGTATATATTGTACACAACCTTTTCTACAACATTTTCCTTACTTGATTGGAGCAATGTGTTCTATTTTGTCATCTATACTTCAGGCCAATAATTGTACTCAACATTATTGATAAATATTTGAGTCACAAAACTCTACTTCTCTATAATAAACTTTATGGGTCTGGATACAAGCAAGAATGTTACAACTTACAGTGGTATCAAATGTCATGTTTATATTTAGTTGTTGAAGGCAAGATATCACCACCACCATATTTTCATGGGTGGCCATGAATTATTGGTAGCATGGTGTAGGTAGGAATACAAGGATAATGCTTCGTTGATAAGGAATTTAAATGTCGAATTTGGTTTTCTCATTGACTAAATTTTTACATTGTGATTTATTTTTGTTGTTAATTGTGTGTTGTATGGTTGTTCTTGTTCTTTTTGAAAGAAAGAATATACATGAACCAATTACTGCAAGTATTAAATTTTATTTGATGTTTACAAATATATGATGGTGATCGTGCTGGGTTGAAATCCTATGAGTGTGGAACATGACAATAACTTGTAAATTGTAACGAACAAAGTTCGTATACGCCGCAGAATATTCTTCAAAACACTTGGAAGACAAATACATCCATTGTAGGACAAGTGATTATATATAAGAATATTTGAATACAATTGATATGATTACAAATGAGGGTGAGGGCCTGCTTATATACCCTAGGTAGGTGTCCCTTCATAAGTGGACATGTCCTTAGAACATGTCTCTTCAATACTAACTATTAGTTAGTTAATATTATTGTTTATATTATTTTTATTAAATTATATTCATAACATTGTCTTCCTCTTCAAAAATATTTGTCCTCAAAGCTCATCGTTGTCAAGGTGTGTCCTCTGTTTCTTGTCTTGTAATATGTTTGTATCTTCCATGAATCCTTGGAATTGTCATCTTTGTTGATACAAGATGATACTAAGTGATAAACAAAATTGTCACACTAAGAAGGGTTCGGACCATCCTAAGTTAATATTTTATGGAATCTTATGGTGGCTGGAAACTTGTGATGAATTGTTTTCACATGAGTGGATTGTACAAACTTTAGTATTCCTTGGAACATAAGTTTGTTGTTTATGTTTTGAGTGATACTGGGATGTAGATTGATTGAAAAGTCTCCACTTGTGATTCATATGTTGATAAGGAGTTCTTTTGTTTTGACTTTCTCTTATCATGTGTGTGGCAATTTCTTGATTTACGTATAGTACTGATGCTACTGAATTGGACTCAAAAAATTTCAGTTGGAATTTCCATCATCTGAACTACAACATCTAAATATGTTTTTCCTTCAACTAGTTTGTCATTTTCTTGAGTTGTGATATTGATTGGATCAGTGTTCGTATATTTTTCTTCAACGTGGACTAAATATTTTGATACTTCTATCATGATAAATTCTTCTAATTTGTGGTTCAATGATTTCTTATCATTTTTAAGTTTTTTAATTTGAGTGATTAGACTCTGATTATGATTTTTGAGACATAAGAGTTCCTCATTTTCTGAGTCAACATTACTTTGACATTCAAACTTTTCATCTTTTAAACACTTAATTTGTTCTAATAATTTTTTATTAATGTTCTTTAAGCGTAAATTTTTCTCTTCTTTCTCTGATAGGCTTATGTCAGAACTTTCTTTTTCTTATTCTAACTTGTGCTTCTTAGTTTCACATTTTTTGAATTGTGTAAGTAGTTTCTGGATATGATATTTTAAACGAGATTTCTCTTCATTTTTATTGGATATGACCTCCTCGAGCTCTTTTTGCTTCTCCGATATTGAATTTTGATTCATTTGAGGTATCAATTTCGTAACATCTTTAAATTCTTCTGATGAATACATTATCGATTCTGACTTCATTGTCATGGCTCAAAATGTTATTATATTTCCCTTATAAGGAACATCAGAATTTTTTTCTCTATGTTTAACATAAATGCACCCAATTATTTAAACCAATGTTAACCAAGAATTATGTCAACCTCACTCTCAACAGACCCTCACAATTACAAATGAGGGTGAGGGCCTGCTTATATACCTAAGGCAGGTGCCCCTTCACAAACAAACATGTCCTTAGAACATGTTAGTTAATCATTATTTATTATTATTATTGTTTATATTATTTTTATATAAATTATATTCATAGCATAAATCATGTTGGTGCACAGGGGGTTGTGGGTGCCCCAGAACAAAGCCGTCAATGCAACATATGAGAAATAAACCTACAGATGCCAACTTCAAGGATAAAGACACTAAGGGAAGTTCATATGCGACAATATTTCTTACAGTTCTGACTGTATATATATTTGAATGCAATAAGGACAGTGTATAAATAAGGGGGAGGAAAATGTAACACCCTCGATCTAGATGCCCTGAATGATATTGTGCATGTAAATGTGACACTTAGGCTAGTGATCAGGAATCCCCATTGAGGCCTGCATGCCTATGTATGTATAGATGTGCTAGACCAGTGGGCCAAGTTACAAACATGTTTAAGGCTGGTGTGCCTATTAAGTTGGTGAGCCAAGTTCCATGGAGACTTGTGTGTATGTGTATGTATGTATGATGCATTAGATTGGTGGGGCAACATACTTATGAGTTTAAGGCTAGAGCGCCTATGTGATGATCAGGTTAGTGAGTCTAGCTGACTTGTCATCTTGCAACGGGAAGAGGAACAAAAAGAGTATGGAGGCTTAAGACTCCATGACACAAATGTATCATGATACCCTCCAAGTCTATAAAAGGGTGTTTCCCCTATTTAGTGAGAACAAAGGGACATGTGCCCTTGGATGAGAGCTTGGAGGGTATCTGGTGACCTGTAAAGGTAGTAGGACTCTTGGAGCTACATGATTGGAACATTTATGTCCAGTCAAGTAAGACACCCTAGAAGGTGGTGGCACAACTTGAAGGATTGCAGATGAAGAAAATAGTGTGTGTTGTAGGTTGATGGGGAACGTGATATGTTGGTTGGAGGTTGTCGGGTTTAGTACCGTGGTTGTGTGAGGGCCTGGAAGGAGTACCTAGAATACCCATGAGGGAAATGGAACTCCTAAAGCCATGGGACTCTGGAACATCCCTACTTGGTCTAGATAGGGGTTGATGATGGATGTGAGCCAATTGGTTGGAGGTTGTTGGGTTTGGTACCTTGGCCCTGCTATGTTTGGTACGAGACATGTACCTGGCACGAGAAGGTGATGTCGAGTGGAGTTGTGGCCCCAACTCGAGGGTGACTTCTTACTAAGAGAATTAGAGCAACATGGTCTATGGTTGGAAGGAATGTCTGGGTCCACAGTCAACTGACAAATTCAACAGATAAGTGCTTGAAACTTGTTATGTGTATTTTCCATGGATTTTCTTGGCACATATTTCACTATGTTGTAATTTGTTTTTTTTTGGGCTTCACTGTGTTGTTGGCTATCTCTAGGTAATGTTAAAAATTGGTGTGAGTGACATCACCCAATGGAGGGCTAGGGACGTTACATAAAGCTACATTAACAATTGATTAAATAGTTTACACAAATTTATAGTTATAAGCAAAGTCCATTAGGGGAATTTTGAGATCTAAAATGGGTCTCCTAAGGAAAACAATAAAATACGAGTTATGAATTTTTAAAGAAAAAGAAAAGAAACTACTTTTTGTTATTGTATTTTCAACGTACTTCATTATGGTTTTAATCAAATGTTGGATGTGGAATTAAATTTCACATCCAATGAGTACCCAGTATGCATACTTTTGGATAGACCCACATCGAAAAAACATGTTCAACATGCTTTTTTCAGGTATTTTCATTTTATTTCCAATGTGTCTCTACTCAAAGTATGCAGAGTGGGTGCTCGTTGGGTGTGGAATTTATTTCCACATCCAAAAAGTGTCTACACTTGACATCTGAGTAAACTTCTAAGGAGATAAGCAAAAAATATAATTAAAAAAATTAGTTTTCTTATTTTCCCTCCAAAAATATTTTCTCCTTGGGATGACATCATCTTGAATCCTATTGGTTATTTTAAAGTTATTGTATTAGTAAATTTTTTGTTTTGAGACCCATTTTTTACCTCAAAATTCCTCTAATGTAAGGGTTGATACAAAGTCATAGTCTATAGTAGCATCAACAGAAATTGGCTAGAAATCACTTGAAACAAAGGAAAGTACATAAGTAGACCCATTGATTTAGGCCTTCCAGCTCTAGTTCCATAGCTATTGGTCTTACCCATTAACTCTAGTTAGCCAAGTAGTTGAGCTAGTGTTCTTTCCATAGTCCCTATACTGGCAACAACATACCTTCACTTAATTCTAGTACGATCAAGTTGTGTACCTCTACCTAGCTACATATCTACAAATAGACCCATAGCTATTAGCATATCCAATTGTTGATTTGGTAGGTTAAATAGATATAAATGCACATATCTCTCTATAATATGATACACGTATTTCCTATATCAAGATGTAGAATATTTAGTTGATGAAGTAGGAGTACTTGTCACTAACCATTTACTCCCACCCATACCTCATCCAACTACCCATTAAGGCAGTTAAAGAGACTAGGGTAACATGAAATACATGTGTGGGAGCATCGTAGTTAGAGGGAAAGGCATAATATGAACTCATGTACCTATATTTTGACCCTAGTGGTCAATGAAAATAGTTTATGGATAGATATTATGCCTTTAAATATAGGGGAATGAAGAGACATATGTTCTAAATCGAGAACCACAAGTGACACCTTCTTAGTTGATATAAAAATGAAATAGATGCAAAGGTAGAGGAAAAAGTACAAAGTAGACCCACTAGCAACAAAGGATGTAGGTATAAAGATAAGGATAGATATAGCTGAAGTTATAGGTTGAAGCTATGCAATTTTGGTAGTAGAAAACTACGCTTAAGAGTAATCAACAAATATAGCTACAAACCCATAGCTCTAATCAGTGACAAAGCTAGTTTGAGTTCATGATCTAGACCCTTTTGAACTTCTTTCAAGATAGGAAGGTGAATATATATATATATGGAGAGAGAGAGAGAGAGCAAACTAAGCGACACTTGTTAGGAAAATAAGTAATAGTCTCAAAGACAACACAATGTATTATGATAAAGGAATGAAGTAGATGTTGTAAACTTGTAGTAAATTATCCAACATATCCACTTGCACCATTTTATATAGGCTTTGTACCAAGTTTAGGAGCAAGATCATATTGGAGAGTGTGACTCACATGCCTGTGATTCATATCCTCATGATGAAAATGTTGGTTGTATGGAATAATCAGTTGATCTAGTAACAACAATACTAGGGAAAAACATATGATCTTAAGAAGCATTTGTTCCATAAGCATATACACCAGTAACAGAAGTTGATCCTATCAACTAATAATCAGTAGGAGTAATAACTAAAGTGTATTCCACTATCCAAACTTCATATAAGCATCAATATATCTAGTAGAAGGCCATAAGAAAGGGTGATTAGGCTATAATTAACAAGGATTACAACATCATCAGTAGATTAAGTCGTTGACGAAATTTTTTATGTAGTTGAAAATTTTGATTTGGTGAATGTTGCAACTAATACTGTTGATTAACCAAATCTTGTCAACCTTGCAGTTAGTTCCACAATTGGTCTAGTAGCAACTTAGTTATTAAATAGTTGAAGCAATTCCAAATCTATTACGTAGACTACTTGGATGAAGCAAAGGAAGAAGAATCCTAGCCATTATCAAGATTCATAGCTTCACCTAGATTGGGTACCAAATCCCATAGTTGAACCACTAGAAAAGAAGTCAATGTCCTAGTCTATTCTAGAGCTATTAACTTGCCTAGATCTAAATCCAAATCCAAATAGAATCTTATAACAAGATAAAGAGGTCATTCCAAATATTTTTTAAGGGCCAATTGGCCTCACTTAGCATCCATGTCAATTTGATATTCATAGTTAGTTAGAGATGCATATCCAATTTACTTAGTTTACCCTTCATTGATTGACTTAGAAGAATGTACAAAGAAAACAACTAGAGCATGAGAAACAAAGGCATATCTTGTAGATTCATAACCATAAGTGGGTTACCCCTATGCATCTTTTGCAACTTGTCCATAGATAGTAGCACCAAAAGCACTCATTGAATCCTTTGTCTAAGGAAAAGATTCTCTTCATGCAAAACCAAGAGAGAAAAATCTAGAAGTCTTATAAAGTAGTAGTTTACTCATCATAGTCTAAGGCAAGCTAGCCCATAGTACTACTACAATACCAACGTTAGTAGCAACCAAGCCAAGCCATAAAGAGTTTACTAAGAAAATTTATCCACCACTACCAGAACTAGTTGCAATTAATCTAACAACAAAGAAAGTGTCAATTTCAATCCCAAATTCTTCATCACCACCACTTTGTCTAAGCCCCATTCTTTTCTCTTGCTAATAAAAAGATATGAAGTCATATGTACGACCACATATAGTAGTCATTTGAGAGACATAACATTTTCCAAAAACACTCATCCACAAGATGTGGATAGGAGTGATTAGTAGCCTTTTCGAAGCATATCCACCAAGAGTGAACACATGGTACATCTAAGTAGGGGCAACAAAGGAAGTGAATCAAATTTAGGGACACTAGTATACACCCTTATTGACATAGTCAAAGTAGTCAATCCACTAGTAGATCCTAGCCAATCATAATGAATCAAAGATGAAAACAACTGGCTCACACAAATAAATACGGATTAAGAGTATTTGTTCAAGATTTAAAGCCAAAAGGAAGGAAGGATTTTAAGCCTAACATTCCTTCCAAATCCAACATCACATCCAATTTATATGGTTGATGACGCTAGTGATCCAATTTCAGCATCTAAGGCATGGGCATAGGTAGCGACAAGGGCTGGAGTAGATTCAATTTCAGATATTCCACTCATTAATAGGTGGAAGTTCTCTTGTCTTTGCAAATGGATTAATTTCTTTTGGGATTTCTGCAATTGGATTGAGATCTTGATCAACTTCTCTTGGTTCTTACTTAAGCTCCTCCCTTGGTTTATCTTTCCTTTGCATATGGTGGTGGGTCCCCATCCCAATCTACCCATGCCTTTGTTAACTTTGCAAGTGGTTGGGGGCATTCACAAGTAAGTAGTACCTTTCTAGGGTGGTGTAACAATAACTACTAAATATTCAAAGATGGAGTGTCTCATTGTCCATGTAGGCTCACTATAGTATGGCCAAGTCTACTTATGGATGAAAATTCCAATTGTTTATAGAGATAGTGTTCTAAGCATCAATATCTTGTTCCTAGCACTTGACCATTATGCAATGGGGATGGGACTTGCAATTGTTGAAGCTGCTTATGGTAAATTGTTGTGTAATTTATGAGTGGATTAGGTGTTTCTTCCCATGTGATATGATGTTGGGTATTTTACTCCAAAACTAACCATCCATTTCAATAAGGGAAAGGCAATTGTGGAAGTTGTGTGTATAATTCAGCCTTTACCTAAGCTTTCCTTGATGCTTTCACCTTTTTGCCAACTCAACCTCAATTTGGATTCCCTAACCCTAAATTTCTTATGGGGGCAATGTGAAACCCAAGCTCCACCATAGATTGAGATCCAAGGGTGAGGGGTGGTTCAAGGATTAGTTTGATCCATTGTAAAGTATAAGTGTAAAGTCAATAAAAAATTGTTCCCTCACCGAAAACCCTAGTTTTGCGCATTTGCACATATATAGAAACACTACAATTATATGTGCATGTACAAAAGCACCTTGATATACAACTAAATAAGCATATACAAAAGTTCTTTTGGATATCCGTATAAAGTAGCTATATCCACACATATGGAAGCTTTTATATTGCATATACAAACATGTGTCTGTATATGTGAATACAAGGAACTGCTTCTATATATGAATGTGTATGCACATATTACAAATGCAATTGTTTGTACACATTTAGAATCAATTAAGTCTCTGCATATACAAAAACTTCAATACGTGCATACAAAAAATGCACTTTTGTATATGTGAACATATAGTGATGTGTGCATATCTAAACATTTTGATATATATGTTGAATAATACATTTATGCATATATAATTATATGCAAAAGCTTTTGTATTGCATGCGTATTGCTTTAAAGCACTTTCATATATGCCCATATACACAAGCATTTATGTATACGAGCTTATAACCTACATGTAATCTTCGCAGTGGATATTACAAAAATTGTTTAAAAAACTCTTCTAACACACTCCTTATAATACCTAGATTACGTATATGATTTCTTTATAAAAAAATGGCATGTTTTCCCTATTAGTGGAAAGTTTACCTCTTATTAATTGAAATAATGTGTGAGAAGACATTGTCAAAATGTTTCTAAAAAATTAATTCTTTGATTATTACAACTAACATGCTCTTGACCTTTTATAATCATAACCTATATAATTCTTGCACATGTAAAGTTGCCTAGTAAGACTTCTTACTTTTGCATCTATAAATATTTGTTGAGATTCCCCAAACATAACACTTTTTATTAGTCCCTGCCATCTGGCAATGGCCAGGGACTATAGTAATCGAAATGAGCTGATATGACATTAATTTAAGCTGCTATGATATTAATTTAAGCTGGTTATTGTGGGAGTAACCAAAGTTTTTAAATAGTTAGCTAATGCAACCTTGTTTGCCATCTTATTTGGCCTCTTCCCAAGGCAGGGAGGCTAAACTATATACTATATTCATTCATATTCATCGGTTTCATTTACATTTTATTTGCATTTTGAAAGTGTTAAACTAATGTTGGTATTAGTTCGAAGCATTAAATGCTATGGGAGGTACCGAATGCAATATCAAAGTTGGTTGATTGCTTGTTGTCTTCGTGACACTCCCATCTGGTTATTTTGTAACAACTCAGTGGCTAGCACATAGGGCTTGTTCCCCTTCTAGGGGAACTTCTAGGGCATGTTCCCCTTCTAGTTCATCCTGCTAATAAAATGGATTATTGCCTCGTTTGTGTAGAAATTTTGAATAATATGACACTCATTCACAGAGATTATCCCGATTATACACTATTTCGGAATACATGCACAATACATAACCTCCTCTATGTTGATCATCAATTTAGCAACATTAAAATCAATGAAACATCAATCGCATGCGCACATTAACACAGTATGTAACCCGGGGAAAGCATACAGCTGAAAACCCCACACTATTTGTATATTATAATGATAGAGAACATGTAACAATACATAGTACAATACTCCTCACAAGTACTCAGTACTATCTCCACCTATTACACACAAAACTAGCTCAGATCTGATCAATCACAACTCAAATCTCCTCCACTGCTTTGTCTGCCTCCACTGCGCAATCTTGCAAGAGAAATCATTCACTCTGTAAAAACGAATTCCCTTAGTATACTACACAAGCCTCATGGGCAATCTCCATCCATGCATGTGCAAATCTCATGCACAACTATAGTCACATCTATAGTCACAACTGATAGCAATCTCAACCTCTAACACCTGTCTCCACTGAACTGTACATGCACTGAGTTAACTGATGTATTCTTCAGTTTCTTTATGAGTTAATAATTAGTGAATTAATTAATATTTGATTCACAAAACTCATCACTAGAGTATTCTTTAGTTAGACTAAAATACAACTAGTTCAACCAAGTCAAACTGAACACAACTCCATCAACTCCATAATCAACTCCACCGAAACTCAACCACATGAGTTCTAACTGAAGTCCTGCATGCAATAGCTCAACTGACCCACAAAGAAAGCGTATTTCCTTCTGACAGCTGCATGTTCCACATCTGTAGCTCAAACTGAAGTGCTCCAAGAGGATAAGATAATGTTTATAGTCCAAATATTATTATGAGACAATAATATTCGACTGCTCTATTTTTAGCCTGGCAGTCTAAAAATAGAAACCTGCCCATATGTCTAAAAATAGAAGTCCATCTATTTTTACCAACATGACCAATCATCCACAAATAACATACTGCAACTCATAGACCATGATCCATATGTCTAAAAATAGACACAGTCTAAAAACAAACTTTGCGCCAAAAATAGCATGCGGGCCCACTTAGTGAAGGAGACTCCTTTCCACTAAGCTCCATCATCTTGTTGCATTTTCAACAGTTTGTTCTGCATTTTTGCATTTTTTCTGCAGTTTTGTAGTCCCAGTTGGTGAGGTGTAGACCTACAATTCTAGTTCCAGTGCAGATCTACAATTCTAGTTCCAATTCCAGGACCTACAATTCCAATTCCAATTCCAGGTACAATCGTTGCTGCATATCCTAAGAATATCTTACAATTCTTCTAGCCTTTGCCTTTGCGCCTCTGCCTTTGCGAGATCACAGTAAGATTAATTCTTCTAGTTATTTGTCATCTGGTTTTTCTAAGGTAGTTTAGAAACAGAATAGAATAAGTACAAAAGCTAGTTTAGAAACAGAGAATAGAAGAAGTAAAAAATAATTACATCTTGAACGCGCGAGGAAACTTTGATTACCAAATCAAATCTCAATTTTCCCCGCACTCAACAATCCCCCAAGAAAACATACTCATTCTTGTTTATTATTTTGGTAGGAGCTGGATTGAAGCTAGTTTAGAAACATAATAGAATAAGTACAGAAGCTAGTTTAGAAACAAAGAATATAATTACCTCAACATCTGGTTGTTCTAAGGAGTTGGACTAGTTATCGTGCTTATGATGGTAATCTTCGCATCCGCCAACAGTGACCCTTCGATGGTTGAATCCAGTGACGAGATACATTTTTCTACTACCTCTGTTACTAGCTCTAGCTTACATTCCTATAGAAGGACAATCTGATTGGCCAGCTAACAAAAATTGTTCTCAGAAGTTGTAACCTAGAAATCAAGCCCACATTCAACCATACCTACTTGGATATTCTTCAATTGGGGTTTTGATGGTTTTTTCAACCTCTGGTGTTGTCTGCACAATTTCTTTCTTAGGGATTGGAGACGAATCAGGCGAGGCAATTTCAGAATTTGCATTATTGGATTTATGTTCATCATTCTTGGGTGGCTCCATTATTGTGTGAGAGTCATCCTCTTGACCTACATCGGATCTCTGCATATTATCAGGAGCTTCAACATCATAGAACGATTCTCTGATGGTTGCGAACTCGAGATCTTCTTCAGTTGGGGTTTCGATGGTCTGTTTAACCTCTAGAGTCGTATGCACAATTTCTTTCTCAGGGACTAGAGACAAATCAGGCGAGGCAGTTTCAGAATTTTCATTATTGGCTTTATCTTCGTCATTTTTGCGTGGCTCCATTGTTGTGATCAAGTCATTGGGTTCAGTACTGGGATGGGAATAGACCAGACAGTATTAGCGCTGCCCTTATCCTGTAAGGGGCTTTCGATTGTTTGTTCCTTAGGAGTCGTCTGCTCAATTCCTTTCTTAGGGATTGGAGACGAAAAATACTCTGCATCGCTGGCTGGTTGAGCCCTAAAATCCTCGTCCTGGCCCTGTCCTGTATCTGACGACTTTTGCTATTGTGCATGATCAGGTTCTTGGCCGTTATCTCTCAGTTGTATATTTTCATCATCTTTTTCCATCGGTTGATCAGAAATGGCAGAGGAACCAGGCAGGGCAGTTTCAGAATTTGCATTGTCGGCCCTAGGTCCAGTACCGGGATAGGAATTGACCAGACCAGTACCAGAGCTTCTCTTCTCTTGTTTCTCTATGTTTTCAACCGGACCAACCTGTACGATGTACTCTTGAGGCTTGTCTCACCTTCGAGGTCTTGTGCAGCGAAACTAAGGGTGTGGATGGAGTCGAAGAAACCATTACCACTCGCACACTCTGCACCTGCATCAATAAGGAGCGGCTGTCCATTTCGCTCCATCGAATTGTTCTCAATGAGTGCATGAACCCTTGCTGCCATGATCCAAGGACTGGTGCTGCCTGTCCAACTGTAATTCATTCATGAAGTAGGCTGGCCCCAAAGAAAGGAGGTAATATAAATTTGAAAGTTCCTTCTTATTTAGCTTTAATATTTTGCTGGAACCGGGTCAATCGCTTCTTATGCTTCTGCAACTTAATATCATAATTGGTGGATGATCTTAAAATAATTTGAAACCAACCTTGTCAAACATGCATGACAGATGTTATAGTAGGCTAGACAAGTGGTCACGGGATGGGCCAAAAATTTATTTAATGTTTAAATAAATTAAATAATATAAAGTTGTTCGATTAATTGTTTTTTAACACCAAACATGGAGCACCACACATGTATTACATGTGGATCGAGCATGGCACATGCATTGAAAGTGTCAATTTAAAGGAAACGTGTATTATTGACTGATGTTTTGTTTTTCTCATTGCCAGCAAATTCTGAGCAGATTTGCTAAAGGTCTTGGAATGTGGTAAGGCCTTGGAACGTGGTGGATCATAATGAGATCCAAGGCTTGGCTCGGTTGGCATGGGATGGGATGGACTCATGGGAAAAAAACTTTTGTTATTTCTATCTGGTGCTAATTATCTGATTGACTGTCTGGTCCTAATTAGCCGTTATCATCTTGACCCATCCATTCAGAAAGAACAACAACATTAAACAATGAAATATAGTTTCCAAAATAACAATTGAAAATGAAATTGTTGGAATAAGTTGAAATCTCTAAATATTATACTTCCCAGTTAGTAACCCCTAGTTCTATTCATTATGTTCAAATCTATATTATATATTAGACTACTTCCTATTCCTAATCTTAATGATGATCTTCCTATTACAGTGTCCATTCAGTTTTTCATTAGTCCCGATTGTTCAATTTCGTAGTTCAATATTAGTTCTAATTAGCTGTAGTGAAAACTCTTAGACTACAACTAGTATTACGCCAAACTTGGACTCGCATATCTACGACCCGGAGGGGGTGAGGAGGTGAGCTTCACCTGTTGTCAAAATTGCGGCTTTGATGATGATTTTTTCGAAGTCTGTTGTGAGTGGGAATATTTCACTGTGGTTTAGTCTAAATTAATGAAATCAATATTTCCCTTTCGCTGCAGAATAAAGTTGGACTCAATGCAAAGAGGAGCATGTCATTGTGCTAGTTCCGAGCATCGTTGAACCGACTCGATCTCTTTGTTCACTTCTACTCCTAGAACATAGCCAACTTATAATATTATGGAGTTGAACCAAGCTGCTCGTTAACTCTGATTTACCATGTACTCCATATTGTAACTAAGCCTGTCTATACAGCACTTACGTGAGACAAATAGGCTGATGTGTCAATCCGTGGAAAGGGTTGCTTCTGTTTCAATTGCTTCTGTTTTCTCTTCAGTCAGCGGTAGGGACTTGCTGCTTTGCAGCCTCCCTTGTTATTCTTACACCCATAAAGTTTCCTCTAAACTTCTTACTTTTGCACCTATGTGTATTTGTTGGGACTCTTACAAGCTTCTCACGTGATTCTTTCAACAAGTTAATTTATTTAAATATTCATGGTGAAAGTGTTAAGATTTATTTGACATACACTCTACTCTTTCCACGCTTTTAAGGCAAAGCTCCTTGAAAGACCTTCCATGAACCTATCAAACCCCTCTAGTGTTGTTCTTTTATAATAGAAATAGAAATATGTGTAAGCATCATACTATATGAGTGTCATTCATTTGTAAATCAAATTATTTGATAGTGTTTTAAATATTATCTGATGGTCAATCATATAACTTCATACCAAGGAATAGAATTGAGATATTGTCCTTGAGTATTGTATCCTATCATTTAAATTTTAAATAAATAATAAATAAGTGAAAGATGAAGAGCTTATTGCTCCTCTCATGTAAATCTTCAAAATTTACTGGAATGCATCCATTCCATTTCTATTGTTCCTTCTAAGCTAAGAGTAAAAACTTAACCCTTCACAAATCTTAGAGTCAAAACTTAACCCTTTGCAAATCTTAGGATTGTATCTTTTCGGAAATTCAAATACATGTTCGACTAAATTAATTAAAAAAAAGAAGAATGAAAACAGTGCTTCAAGTTTTTAACAGTATGTCAATGATGTATATCTCGGGTGGTTGGGAGGGTTTAATGATAACCTCCCCACCCAGGTTCCTGTTGCATGACATGACTATGTTGAAAAATCTTGAAAAGGGTTCTATGTACGACTTCCATAAGTTGGGTTTCCTCAGTGCTGAAGAAAAAAAAAATGGTGACATGGTTGCAAAAAAAAGTAGTGACTAAAATTAAATACACGGTAGGATTGTTGCATGTAATTACATAAGAGAAAGCTTTCAAATTTTGTAAGAAAATAAGCTTGTCTATAGCACACTTTTTAGGCAAATTCAATATTAACATTGAACTAAAAAATCATATAGCGAATATGATAGAGAGAGGTCAAGATTAAACTAAACATTAAATCGTAACCATAGATGGGTGACATGGTTGCAAAAAAAAGTAGTGACTAAAATTAAATACACGGTAGGATTGTTGCATGTAGTTACATAAGAGAAAGCTTTCAAGTTTTGTAAGAAAATAAGCTTGTCTATAGCACACTTTTTAGGCAAATTCAATATTAACATTGAACTAAAAAATCATGACATCAAGCAAGCAACATTTCATATCTAACCAGTTATGATATCTTCCCAAAAATTTAAGGTTGGAAGAATTTTTAAAAAACTAATATTCACCCCATCAATACACAGTTTGATGGCAAATGCTGAAGCCGGAAGCAATCTTTAAGGTCATAGTCATTCAAACACAAAATTCTTATAAAAGGATTTTATTAGAGTCATTTCTCCACTGCAGAGTTCACAAGAGGAATAACATTTCAATATTAAGTGCATAAAGTCATGATGATTAATATCAACTGAAGTCTTCACAGGGTTTAAGGGTTAGTTTAGTGGGTCTAGTTCTCGTTGCTAAGTACCTTGCCAGTTGGGAGGTCACAGGGTCAAATCTCCTTGACACCCTTGGGGTTTTGCCTTGCTTGTTTGGATGGCAGGTAGATTCCTTCGGGTTGATCAGCCTGGATTTTCTCATGGATGTAGTGGTGGATAGATCCCTTTGGATTGATTTCCTGAATTTTCCCATGGGTGTAGAGGCCACCGAACTGCCCTTAAAAAAAACTGAAATTATCACAATAAATTCAAAATTATATACATAAAGTCATAACTATCAATATCATATCAACTCTTTCATGGAAACAATACTTTTTTAGCTTTGGTCAAACATTCAATAGATATTTAAGGGAGGGTGAGCATGAATGTGGAAGTAAATCTTAATAAAGAGATATGTCATTTTAATAATATAGGTTGCAGGGTCACATAAATAAACAACTATAAGTTAAAAGCAATCCACAATGCATGGCATTAAAACTAGCAACAATAAGCTTCTTATGTTCCAAAATAACTTTTCAGTAATTGTCGTCATAACTCATATTCCAAAATTCAGCTCCGTTCCTTAGAAATTGTCCAAAGGCTCCCTCTGATTTTTGTTGCAGAACATGGGAGGAATTTTCCAAGGCCTTAACTGTAATTTTATGTAAAAATATGAAATACTGCTAGAAACATTTTTTGCCCCAGTACTGACAGGCTTCAAGCAACACTGGTGGAGTCTTGGCATAAATTTCCAAACAAAATGCAAAGTTGTCATAGTACACCACTTCAATGGCCCAAATTGTTGCAACTGTGACAATATACGTCTTGGTTGAATGAGACTCCCGAGAAACCTGTGAATTTCTTGATTGAATAGTGTTACAAAGTATTTGAAAATATACACAGATAATTCAAGCCTTCTTTGTAATAAGAAAGAAACAAGCATTATTCTTTTACTTTCTGTGTCTATGTTGTTAAGACAAATTACACAAGTCAAACCATAAGAAGAAAAAAAATAATGGTAAAACAAATATTTCCTATCAAGGCAAGGAAACCAGCACATACAATAATCTTTACTTGCCTTTTGAGGATTGAAATTAAAAAGGTCAACTTTCCAATTTGATGCTTCCCTACACCATGATGTTTCCTAGTCAAAAGAAACAAGGATGGCTACTATAATTTTTATATCTTCATTGCCTAAATCTATGGGTGCCTTCAGCAACACACTTGCTAGAAAGTGCACAAATTGTCCAAATATATATCCTGACTCTGCAATGAATCATAGTCAAGTACGAGTCCATTCTGAGCCAAGTCTAACTCGACATGGACTCAACTCATAATTGGACCGGTTTGAGTTTTATGGGTCAGTTTACTAAAAACTGCACACAAGTCTGAGCCAAGTCTAACTCGACATGGACTCAATTCAGAATTGGACTGATTTGAATTCTATGGCTCAGGTTACTAAAAACTACATACAACATTAAAATTGCAATAAAAAATATATATTTTAAATATTCCAAACCATGAAACACAAAATAAGCAAGGTTTTTTTACGTATATACCATGTAAAGTTGAATATATCAAAATGGCAGTGAGTGCAACACATTTCTGAAACAAAATATATAATCAACAACGCTCTAAATAGCCTCTAAAATCCAAAAAACATACGACAAACTACAAGCTCACTATATAACACTGATCAACCATAAAACTCCTCCTAACTTTTGGAAATGGGATCCTTGGCATTAGCTAGTGCCTACCATGCATGGTGCTACCCCTACTAGTGGATTCAAATCCAAACAAATCTACCCCAAGTCATCAATATCAAGATCAAAATTTGACAAGCAGGTCTCCTATACCCATTCTAAGGTTGGATTCAATATCATCCAACACAATGGGATATGTATCAACTCGAGTGTTATGAGATACAGACCAGAATCAATCAATCCCACCAGTTTGGAGGAAAAATTAGTATGAATCGTCGCTCTAGACTGATATTGACTCGGTTGATTCATATAGTGTCGTATCATGCGACTAGGGGCCATGAAAACCTAATTACAAAAAAAAAATATGTTATTTGCAAGCATAATATCTAACCCACTAATGTTATTTAAAGAGAACCCCCCCCCTGCTGAGAAACCAATAGGCTAGCAAATTAGGGTTGATTTCTCTTACTTGATAATTGCTTGTGAATATATGTTGGCTTCTTATTACTTTTATTATGTTCTATTCATTAAACAATTATTAAAACATAAACCATGAAGATCACAAAAGACAATGAACACAAGATATAGGCTCCAAAGCTAGGGAAAAACCCCACAAGGGAGAAAACTCAACCAACTTCTCTTCTTATAGAATCAAATCAAAGTGAGAAATCCAAGACCCAAAAAACCAAGACCAAGACCTCCCATAAGACCCAAGTCATCCCTCCTTCAAACCTTCCTCAACCAAGTCAATGATGGTCAAATCTCTTTAAATCCGGTCAAACTCAAATTTTCGGCCGCTGTAACAGATTTGCAACTTTCATCCCCTGCAACTCTCTGAAATTTTTGCACATGTGAGAGAATTAGGGCATAATAGTGTGAATTTGTCTCTCCCTTGACCTTGTTCCTTTTCCTTTGATTTTCGCTCTCTCTCCTTTGACTTTTGCTTGTCTCTTTTATCTTTCTTGTACAAAAATTGAAGTTGCCAATTGGCACTACAATGAGGTCAAACTTCTCTCTATATATACACGTCTAGGAGTTCACATAGTCCCTTCCAGGGCTGACTTGTCCAGGGAAGGCCAACTTGGTCTTGTGGGCTATAAAATGACTGTTTTGACTCAAATAAAATTATTTTTCCTTTTTCTTCCAATAGTCCAAATGGTACTTGACTCAAGTACAATAGATTGACTCATGAAAATTTTTATTTTGACTCAATAAACCCTACAAGCATGAAAAACATGCTTGACTAATGAAATAATAATAATAACAATTTATTTATCTTCTTTTTCTTTTACATGAAATATATAATGACACAAACACAATGATAATTATGAAGACCGAACTTAGTTACATTTTCCAACACTCCCTCTTAACTAGGGAGTTATTCATAATTACATACAAGGATACAAGGATACTCTCAAATTGAAATATTCTCATAAGAGGAGTTTGGATTGATAAGCATTATCAAGCATCGACATTATAACCAACATAGTCAATTGCAAAATAACAAGGCCTTGACTGACAATCTCTAACTCTCCACTAGATTAGAGCACAACGTTGGGAGGCATACATTTGCACACCACCACCACCTCCTCTCAAGGAACATACCCCATCCAGATGTTCACTAGGTATGTTCGTATAGGGCTATTCTTATCTTGGATTCCCAATCCCCACAAAATATCAGTCCTCCTCAGGACTACTCTTATCTTGGATACCTTATCCTATCCTCAAAGAGTATTAGTCATCAAGACTACTTCTATTGTTAGGCCCCTATACTACTAGTGTAACCCCTTATTGTTATTAGTACAACCCACTTATTATATTGATGTACCCATGTAGTTCCCATATTGTTACTCTTGTGCCCCATAGAAGCCCACTATTGTTATTATTGTGCCTTATATTATTATTGTTATGTCGGCTCTGATTATGTTATGACCCCTTAGACTCCTATATATAGAAAGGAGGTATTTTCATTTGTATCATCCAAGAATTTTTCATTTATGTAATGTAAAGGAGGTTGCCCCCTCGAAGAGGCTGAATTCTAAGGCGTTGATCTATCTTTTCTTGAGCTGGTTTCATAAAATTTGGTATCAGAGCTTTGGATTCTAGGGTTTCGCTGCTCCAAACAGGTCATCGTGGCATTTTCGCTATAACTTTTTTTTGCGATGTTTCAGAAGTTGCAAAAAAAAACCCATTTGAGAAGAAATCACGCTGAACCTCGGGTTTGAATTTCAGAGCTTTTCACACTGTATTTGTGGAGATATGATCTGAGGAAGTTGGTCTTTTTGCAGACTCTTGAATTACATTCCAAACAGGTGACCTGGGGAAAATCGTCATAACTTTCTCTATGAGCATTGGATTGAAGTTTCATAAGAAGGTACAAAAAGAGAACGGACCGTAGTTTCTTGTATATCTTTTTCAGAGCCAAAGGTCGAAAAATTGACACGTGACACTTCATACAAATTCGCTCTTCTGGAAAGGTCTATAATCAGGTCATCTTGGGAGATTGTGCATAACTCGTTCTTGGAGAATCCAATTTGGATCAGACTGGTGGCACTGAAAGAGGACACAGAGGGCTACTATAGGTAGCAATTTGAGAACTTAAATATCCGAAAGTACAGAGTTATAGTCGTTTCAAGATCAAGGTCCTAAAATCAAGAAAAAGCAAGATGAGGAAGTTTGATGGCAAGGATCCAGTAAATTGGATACTTCAGATGGAGCAATATTTTGATCTACATGGTGTACCATTGTTACAAAAGGTATGTATTGCATCTTCATATTTAGAACCGGATCAATTTTTATGGTATAAAGGGCTTTGTTCTCGTAAACAACTTGTTACGTGGTCAATTCTCACGTAGAAAATGATAGCACATTATGAGGATACAAAGAGCAACACCTTCTTTAGAGCAACACCACAACAATTGGAAAGAGTACAAAGGCTTTGTGACATATTTGAAAGTAAAATTATGGCAACAATAAAGTCTACCCCTCACAACTATAAAGATGGACGTGTTGTTTCTCGTAGCCTTCCACAACCTACAAGGGTTACACCACAACAATTGGAAGAAAAAAGAGAAAAAGGGCTTTGTTGCAATTGTGATAGCAAATGCACTAAAGGTCATAAGTGTGCTAAGAAGAAATTATTTTACATAGAGTATGAAGAGGAGGAAGAAAAGGATCAAGAAACATCAAAAGAAGAGGATATATGCCAAGACCCGACCCCAAAGAAAGAAGAAATGAATCAGAACATATCTTGTAAACTATTGGCAAGAATGAACACTCCTCAAACTCTCAAGATAGAAGGACATATCAAGAAGAAAAAGGTGCAAGAAGTGAAAGATCACATCAAGAAAGAAGAAATGAATCCAACCATATCTTGTAATTCACTGGTCGAAATTACCACTCCTCAAACTATCAAGATAGAAGGACATATCAAGAAGAAAAATATTCAAGAAGTGAAAGATCACATCGAGCGTCAAGAAATGAGTCCGACCATATCTTGTAAAGGATTGGAAGAAATTACCATGCCTCAAACTCTAAAGATAGAAGTACATATCAAGAAGAAAAGGGTTCAAGCAGTGAAAGATCACATCGAGCATCAACAACAATTTCTCCAACTTTTAAAGGATAACGCCACTTTGGTGCAAAATCAAATGAAACAACAGGTAGATCAACATCATAGTGAAAAATGTTTTGATGTAGGCGACTAGGTATTTTTACTGTTACATCTAAAGCAAGCTATTTATGAGAAGGAAATGTTGGCAATACTACATGCACTTAAAAAATGGCGACCTTACCGAATGGGAAGACTCTTCAAGGATGAGGATGTGGAAGCATTGTTTTGTGCTATTTCTATTATCCAACCAGATTGGATAAACAAAGCAAGGGATGAATGGAAGAAGGACAAAGAAGTATGGCCACTTATTCAAAAGTTTCAAAAAATCCCAATTCAAACAATATTGCTAGAAATTGAAGAGGAAGGAAAAATCATATTGGAACCTGGAGTAGTCACAGAAACAAGAACCCAACAGCTACGAAATCGATCAATTTCAGAGTATCTCATCAAGTGGAAGAACCTACCTGCTGAAGATTCCACATGGGAGGACAAGAATTTTATACAGAATCATCAAGAACTACTCAAGCGTTGAGGACAACGCTTTTTGAAGGAGAGGGGCATGTTAGGCCCCTATACTACTAGTGTAACCCCTTATTGTTATTAGTATGATCCACTTATTATATTGATGTACCCATGTAGTGCCCATATTGTTACTCTTGTGCCCCATAGAAGCCCACTATTGTTATTATTGTGCCTTACATTATTATTGTTATGTCGGCTCTGATTATGTTATGACCCCTTAGACTCCTATATATAGAAAGGAGGTATTTTCATTTGTATCATCCAAGAATTGTTCATTTATGTAATGTAAAGGAGGTTGCCCCCTCGAAGAGGCTGAATTCTAAGGCGTTGATCTATCTTTTCTATCTTTTCTTGAGCTGGTTTCATAACATCTATCTTGGATTCCAAATCCTCAAGGAGTATTGGTCCCAAATGCTTATCCAATCCTCGATTCTCTCTACCAATTCCTTCACTAGAATTATGGTTGTTAGTCCTGGCCTAGTGCATGAGACATGGAAAATACTGTGTCCACCATCACTCCCTCTCAACCAAGGAGACATAACCACTAGATTTAGCTTGTTTCATTCATCAAATACTTATTCTTCCGTGGAGATCTTCGTAGTATCTTGCAAGGCTTCTTAGCTCCTAACAACATCACATCATATCGAACTTTGACCTTCCTGGATCTTGGCAATCTTCATGAAACTTTTGAATGGTCCATCTATCATCTACAAGGAGCCAAACTTCCTCGTTGATGCTAGCACATGCCTTCTTCTTTATATAACAAAATTCTTCCCTTATGCTTTCCGATCCATCATTAGTGTTCTCTACTCAATCCATGTGCTCCCAAATCAAATCAAATAGTTGTTGGTACAATATCATCAAACAAGTTATCTCAACTACTATATTTCTATCATTTTCACATACTTTTGCAATATGTCCTTTCAGGAAGCCAAACCATATCCCATCATTATTAGAGTTTCCAAATCACAATAGCCTCTAGTCAAGGTGTGGGATTCTTTATGTCAAATACTTGTTGCTTGCTCCCTCTGAGGTCAACATTCCTTTTCATGGTCTATCTTCATATCCAACTTTCAATCACCAACCATTGTGTTCCTGGAACAAACCAATCAACTTATGATCAGAACATTTTAACTTCTTGCTCTTTACTCTAATGCAAGCTTCAAACTACTCTCTTCTTCTTCATCTTTGTGATTTTCCACGTTCTTCTACTTCTTCCTTCCTCACATTCTTCAAGAAATCATGATGACCAAAATTAACATTTGTCTTGTCTATTTGTTATAAAACAATCATATGGAAGGGTCCTGGCCAAGTCATATCATACTTAGGATTCCAAGCATAGTTTTTCATCATATTCTTCCTTTAACTCTCTCTGAAGATATGAATCCTTTTCTAGATATCCAATAAACATACTTCTTTCTTTAACATTTGTCTTGTCTATTTGTTATAAAACAATCATATGGAAGGGTCCTGGCCAAGTCATATCATACTTAGGATTCCAAGCATAGTTTTTCATCATATTCTTCCTTTAACTCTCTCTGAAGATATGAATCCTTTTCTAGATATCCAATAAACATACTTCTTTCTTTAATACTTCCATTCAATTGACTTCTTTCTAACAAATTGTTATTTTAAACTTCTTCGAAGATGATGTTTATGAGATTCTTTCCTTAAGATGATATATGCTTTATTTATGATTTCATGTTGCTCCTAGACCATCTTCATACCTTCAAGCCACATGATCTTCTAGTGGAATACTTCTGCCATGTTAATATAATTCTTCCATTCACTATAGAAACTTGATCCTACTAATGGTTTTGCTTCTATAGTAGATTCTTGTAGTCCTTTTCTGCTAAATGACTGCTTCTCGATCAACATGATAAACTATAATTATTGCATTAACTATGAAGTGTTTGATGGTCCAAATCCTTAAATCCTTGATTGCTAAAGATTAGATGTTTTCCTCCATTTTTTTGAGATACAACTGACAATGTAAACTCTAATACCATAATTTGCAAATCCCAATTCTCTTCTCTGAGCGTAACTGCCACTGCTATGATGATTATTTGTAGTGTAGACAACTTTGATGACTCAAACTATATGCTCCCTTAGCGAATTTTTAGAAAAAAATTCAACTTTCTAAAGTAACTGCAACTCTGGCTGTCATCTTCTAAAGATAAATTACTTACAAACCTAGTATTTATCAGCGTCATCAATAGTAGAGATCTTTATTGTCTTCAGTCTTCGATTTCTTCTCGGTTACTTCTTATTTAGCAATATGAGCTCCACTTCTTTCTTTCCTCATGTTGTTCTTCTTGTTCTTGGGATCTTTAGGACAATCTCTCTTAAAGTGTCCATGTTCATTGCACCCAAAGCATTGTACTTTGGACATGTCTCAGCTTCCATGAGGCTGATTGTTGTTTTTCTTGTTGTTGTATTTTCGACGAGGTTCAAATCTTCCAAATCTTCAAAACTTCTTTGACCTAGCAATAAAAGCTTGAGATTGTTCATTGTTGGGTTTGATGTCATCCTTGGCTTTCAATCTTGCTTTTTCTAGAACACATAAATCCCATATCTCATCAAATGATGGAGTATTTTTCCTTGAATAGATGTTGGTCTATTAATTTTAGATAACAATGGTATGTTATATGCTTAAGCACAATTTACTTCAATGTTCCTTTAGTAGCCCAATGAAAATTTCCAATTATATCCAGTAGCAATCACATTAACTTATAAACATTGACAATAAATGTAGATAGAACATAAAATCATAGGCAGAAGATAGGCCAAGACAAGAGGACACAAGTTGTGGTGGATGCCAGGGACAAACCCCAATGTGGGGAAACCCTTTGATCAAATCATCTTATTATTCTTCAATAGTTCAATAGAGAGAGAGAGTACAAATATCATAACTACAAGCCCAAAATAGATCTGTCAAATCAATAGTCAATGCATCCCTAACCAAAAAGTCAATGGTGGTCAAAGCTGCCCCAAATCAACCTGAAATCAGCTTGGTCAACATCAGAATAGTACGACCTCAAGAGAGGTTCAAATTCAACCAAAAGAAGCTTGGTCAACCCAAAAAATGTTTGTTGTAGTTTTTGTAGTCAAACATAAAGTCAATGTTGTATTCAACGTGGTCAAACTGTCCCCAAATGTATTGATTTGTGTGCCAAATAATGCAGCCTAAAAAGATCAAATTTATAGCCCAAAACAAAAGTCAATGCTGAAATCAAAGTACCCAAGTCAACACTACCCTAATCACAGAAAGTTTCAGCCTCCAAAAAAGTCTTCCTTCCACACATGCGCAGAGAAAAGAGCCTCCAAGAGTACGAACCAATCAAGAGAGGAGAGAAAATATGATGTGATGAGGTGAGTGAGTGTCCAAATGAGAGAAGGGTCATTTCTATTTATACAATTTGTTGAGGGTGAGGAGACCCATCCATTGGGCTTTGTGAGCCTACATTTGACTGAGGCCAACCTTGACAATTTGTCCATGAGAAAGAATAAATTCAAAATTCCATTTCTACTTGTCAAAATGAGATGATATTTATATCAAAATTGTACCTCTCCAAAAGAGGAATCTAATGCAATAATCATCTCCATCATATGATTTTTCCTAAGGTGGAAGTTGGCCCTAGTTTCCAATTTTAACACTCCCTCTCAACTAGGGAGAATTCCACCTGCCAAGCCATCATCATGTCAACCTGTCATCATGTACCATCCCTATCATCACTGACCTGTACTATTCTGCTATGCTTTGCTCTACTGAACCATGAAGTAATAATGAAGAAGAAGTGATCGAGAGTGTACCATACCACTCTCCACTAACTAAATTTAGTCCTTGATCCTAGATCAAGTTGTTGAACACCATGCATCCTAGTCATAGGGAGTACGACAGTACACAATACGTCCATCGGTAGTGTTATGGTCCATAACCAGCTTTTCCCAACTCATTGGCCAGATGAGAGGTACTTCCCATGAGTCTCAGACTCTATGGGTAGCATGTGTGTCAGGGCATGATCAGGAGAAGGTGAACCACTCATCCTACCCATATGCCATAGGAGAAGGTGAACCACTCATCTTGTGCATATGTCAATCGTAGGGGAAGGTGAACCACTTACCCTGTATCCTACCCACTACTAGGGGAAGATGAACCACTCACCCTATGGTCACTCATATCTAGCTCCAAGAAGTACCCCACGCCCCCAGGCGCTCCCAGAGCTCTATGTCCTTCTCTTGGAAGGTTAATAATTTGACCTTCCCGAGAGGCTTTGTGAGAATGTCTGCAACCTACTCATCTATCACGATGTGTTGGAGCCTAATTTCTCCCTATTGTATCATATCCCGAATAAAGTGGTTCCTGATATCAATGTGCTTGGAGTGGTCGTGGAACACATTATTCTCTAATAGATGAATCCCACTTTGGTTGTCATAGAAGATCACGATGGTATCTAGCATGTGCTCAAATAGCTCACTGAAGGAGCTTCCTCAACCAAATTGCTTCATAAGAGGCCATACTCGTAGCAATGTATTTGGCCTCAACGATGCTTAGTGCAATCGATTTTTTCTTCCTGCTCATCCAAGGTATAAAGGCAGATCCTAAGGAGAAGCAACACCTAGATGTGCTCTTACGATCCACCACACTGCTAGCCGAGTAAACATATGTGTATCCATGTAGTCTCAAATCCGTGATAGTGTATCTCAGTCCATAGTGGATTGTGCCTTGGAGATATCTCAAAATATTCTTGGCAGCAATCCAATGAATGTGATGAGGCTCGACCATATATTGACTCAATGTGTTCACAACGAAGCGTATGTCAGGATGAGAGTTGACCAAGAACATTAGTACCCCCACAAGTTGATGATACTCGGTAGGGTTCACCAATCTGGGCCCAACAACACTTGCACATAGCTTCTTGAAGTTGAGTTCCATCAGAGTAGTCATGGATTTGTAGTCCACCATCCCACATCTCTCAAATAGCTTCACAATATATTTTCCTTGAGAAAGGAAAATCTCACCTGGATTTTACCATACCTCCAACCCTAGGAAATAATGCATCAGTCCTAGGTACTTCAATCTCGAACTCGGAAGCCAACTCCCTCTTGCATTGATGAATGAGAAGGTCATCACCTATAAGAAAGAGATTATCCACATAAAGGACCAGAATGAGAGGTTTGCCCTTTTCAACCTTGAAGTATAGGTTCGGGTCAGCATCGCTTCTTGTAAATCCCAGCTTCATAAGATAGATTTCGATCCTACCAAGCCCTAGGGGTCTGCTTCAACCCATAGAGGGATTTCTTCAACTTGCATACATGTGTCTCATGATCTTGAACCTCAAACCCCTTGGGTTGTTCCACATATACTTCCTCCTTAAGCAAACCATGCAAGAAGGCAGTCTTGACATCCATATGATGTAGGTTCCATCCTTGCGAGGCAGCAAGGGTTATGATTGAACAGATGGTAGTATATTGGGAAACTGGTGCAAATATCTCATCGTAGTCTACTCCTTCCTTTTGAGAGAAGCCTCGAGCTACAAATCTAGCCTTGAATTTCTCATCACTCCAATCAGCTCCATATTTAATCTTGTAAAGCCATTTAGAAGTGACGACAGACTTGTCCTTGGGTCTAGGAACCACATCCCAGACATCATTCTTCATGATCGACTCACACTCCTCATTCATCGCATCCTTCAAAACATGTTGCTTCATGACTTCTTCGAATGTACAAGGCTTAGATTGTACAATGGCAATCATGGAAGCTAAGTACCCTTGGTACGTATTTGGCTTCTTGGTTTCACAAAATGTCCCCCTCGGTGCAATGTGTTTGTCAGCATGTTCAAGAGTATCTTTGAGCCATAAAGGCATTTTTCTTGAAGTAGTAGGCTCACTAGGAGGTGGATCAATGGGATCCATCAGACCTTCAACATCGAGCATTGGTTCATCGGACAGAGGTTCATCCTACTTTTCTTCATCAGCATTAGCATTGTCCTTCCTAGGAATAAGAAGACCTCGAATCTTTCTAAGAGCATAATCTTCATCGAAAGTGACATCATGACTTAATTCCACTTCCCTTTGACTAGGCACATAGATTCTATATGCCTTTGAAGTTTCACTGTAGCCCATAAACTTTCTTTTCTTCCCATATGCATCTAGTTTGTTTCTTTTCTCTTTCGGAACATGAAAGTATACAGGACAAACAAAAATTCTAAAATGAGAAACATCAGGTTTCTTACCGGTGAAAACTTCTTCGGATGTCTTGAAGTCTAAAGCTTGATGTGAGCATCGGTTTTGGACATACACAGCGGTGTTGGCAGCTTCTCCCCATAAGAACTTCGGAAGACCTTGATCATGAAGCATATCTCCGGTGGCTTCAATGATAGTACGATTCTTCCTTTCGGCAACACCATTTTGTTTAGGAGTATATGTGGTTGTATTCTCCCTCTTAACGCCAACTTATCTACAATAGTCTTTGAATTCATTTGACTCATATTTGGTCCCATTATCGATCCTCATAATTTTCATCTTCTTCCCTATTTGATTCTCAACCAAGGCTTTGAAGGAGCGAAACCATTTGAATACTTCATCCTTCTTCTTTAAGAAGTAGATCCATTTTTTGCGAGAGAAGTCATCCACAAAAATAACATAATACAAATATCCACCCAAATATGTCATGGGAAACATACCTAATAGATTAGAATGGACCAATTGTAGAATATCAATGGTTTGAGTCTCACTTGAGGGGAATCATCCCCTTGTATGCTTTCCATTTTCACATCCCTGACAAACACCTTCATGATTTAAGTTGAATTTGGGCATCCCTGTCACCATATTCCTTACATCGGGCAAGGCTTTGAAATGAAGGTGAGCAAATCTCCGGTGCCATAATTCGAATTGAAGAGAGGTGTCACAAATCATTGCTCCCAACAAACTGCTCCAACATGATAGAGACCTTCAACCCTGAATCCAAGATTGAATGCATCCCTTGGGTTCTTTTGCCAAAGACAAATCTTCCCATCAACGAATGACACCTTAAAACCTTTTTCTTACATTGCAGAATTATAAACCATGTTCTTTTTCAAGTCAGGTACATATAGCATTTCTTGTAGGTCAAGGGTTTGACCTTGATTTAAGTGGAGATTAATGGTCCCAATTCCCTTCATGGGATAAGTGGCATTATCCCCAAGTATAATATCCATATTTGTCTTATTTTCAACTAAGTTAGAGTGGGATTCCTTGTACCCAGTGAAGTGCCTTGAGGAACCACTATCAATCAACCAATGGTCCAATGTATCTGGAGGAGAGGTAGTGGAGAGGGCAGAAATAAGATAAAATTATTTTTTCTTTACAACATTAACTTCATCATACATGGAGTTTCTCAACTTTTTGGGAGGATGACCACCTCCATTTCAAGAAGTAGGAGCATTCCTCTTTCCTTTGTTATTGAACCTATTGTTCCTTTGATTTCCATTTCCCTTAAAGTTGTTGTTATTATTGTCATCATCCCTTGGAGTATCCTTCTTGTGAGGAAACTCTCTAGTGAAGTGGCCAAACCTGTTACAATTGAAGCACCTTCCTTTTCTTCCTTCTTTGAATCCCAGCTTGAACCACTGTCCTTGATTCCTTGGACCAGCATTGTTCCTTCTCTTAGAATGAGCGGAGAATGCAATAATATTGTTTCCATTTGAGGGCTTGTCTCTTTCCATCATCCTTATTTCTTCTTGAATGCATCTAGCTAATAGTTCATCAAATCCTGGAACCCTGTCATGATTGAGAATGATAGTGTTGAACACATCGCAATTTCTTATAAGGTCCCCAAGTGCAATAAGGGAGAGTTTCCAGTCACCAGTGATTTGACCAATAGATAGAAGATCATTCTTGATATCGGTAATCCTCATGAAGTAGGATTGGATGGATTCTCCTCTATCCATCTTGATATCTTTTAGCTTGTTCTTGAGAAAGAGAATTTGATTTGCATTGTTTAATTTGAACATCCCAACCATCTTTTCATACATCCCCTTAGATATTTCCAAATTAGAAATATAGGCAACCAAAGGCTTATGAATGGAATCAACAATAATCTTCATAGATTTTACCTCAACTTTCTTGTACTTGGTTTGTGGAACAGGGGATGCATTTGAAGGAGGCTATGTTATTCTTTCTTTGACATAGTCCATGGCATCATTATCTTCCAAAGTCAAATCCAAATTCATCTTCCATGTAGGATAGTTAGACTTGTCCTTAATCTTGTCCTTAGATTTGAAGAAAGATGTAGTCGTCATTGGGACTAGTTCCAAGTCATTGTCCAACAACTTCTCTTAGTGATTGCTTTTCTTCACTCTTGCTTGGGCTTTGTCTTCACTTGAGCTCTAATACCATGTTAATTTCAGATAACAACGGTATGTTCTATGCTTAAACACAATTTACTTCAATTTTCCTTTAGTAGCCCAATGACAATTTCCAATTATATCCAGTAGAAATCACATTAACTTATAAACATTGATGGTAAATGTAGATAGAACATAAAATCATGGGCAGAAGACAAGCCAAGACAAGAGGACACAAGATGTGGTAGATGCCAGGGACAAACCCCAATATGGGGCAACCCTTTGATCAAATATTATTATTATTCTTCAATAGTTCAAGAGAGAGAGAGAGAGTACAAATATCGTAAGTACAAGCCCAAAATAGATCTACCAAATCAGCAGACAATGCAACGCTAACCAGAAATTCAACGGTGGTCAAAGCTACCCCAAATCAACCTGAAATTAGCTCAGTCAATAGAAGAATATTACTAACTCAAGATAGGATCAAATTCAACCCAAAACATCTCGGTCAACCCAAACAATGCTTGATGTAATTTCTGCATTCAAACAGAAAGTCAACGATATAGTCAACGTGGTCAAATTGTCCCCAAATGACTTTATTTGCATGCCAAAGTATGCGACCTAAAAATATTGAAGTTCTGGCCCAAAACAGAAGTCAACACTGCAGTCAAGTAACCAAGTCAATGTTGGTCAACGTTTCCCTAATCACAGAAAATTTTGGCCTCCAAGAACAGTGTTCCTTCCACACATGCGAAGAGAAAAGAGCCTCCAAGAGTATGAACCAATCAAGAAGGAGAGAGAAGATGATGTGATGAGGTGAGTGAGTGTCCAAATGAGAGAAGATTCACTCCTATTTATACAATCCATTGAGGGTGAGGAGACCCATCCATTGGGCTCTGTGAGCCTACATTTGACTAAGGTTATCCTTGCCAATTTGTCCATGAGAAAGAATAAATTCAAAATTCCATTTCTGCTCGTCAAAATGAGATGAGATTTATATCAAAATTGTACCTCTCCGAAAGAGGAATCCAATGTAATAATCATCTCCATCATATGAGTTGTCCTAAGGTGGAAGTTGTCCCTAGTTTCCAGTTTTAAGATGGTCACAAAATTGCTTCAATCTGGAGGTAGAGCATTGAGTACAGAAGTAGCTAATTCAAAATCAGATATGACTTCTTCTCCAAGTCCTTGTAGTTGATCTTTCACTTTTGAGATTTTCACAAGGTATGAGGCCAAGTCTTCATCTTTTGACAACCTTGTTTTGCAAATTTGAATTCTCAAAGATATTTTCTAACCTGTAGTATTGACAACATAAAATTTTACCAATTTATCATAGACTTCTTTTGATGTGGCCATATCTGCAACAAAGGGGATTAGGTGATCTTTGATGGAATCAATGAGAATTCTTTGATCCCTTACTTCTCCTTTATTATACTTAGTTAATTCTTGAGTCTTTTCCTTATCTGGTTTTGTAACTTTGCTTAGAATGTGATCCATGACTTCATTTTCTATGAGAGCCAAACCAATTATCTTTTTCCAAGCTTGGAAGTTTAATGACCCATCAAGTTTGTTTCCCTCCTTACAAAAAGATGCCATTTGATTTAGAGATTGAGACATGGAGTGTAGTAAAGTACTTACTTGTCAAAGGAGGGAAGTGCTTGATGATGATGCTCTCAAGTATCTTTATGCTTCCAAGAGTCTTCAAATATGTCCTTAAATGATGACTTCTAGGATGGTTGGTACAACAATATCTTTAAGTTGCTTCAATTATGAGTGATGATACTACCAAGAATGTAGAGATGTTCCCAAAGACTCTTGGTGTTTCTAAAAGATATTCAAAGTTTTTATTGAGTGATGTCTTCTATAGAGATGTCATCAGGCTTCTATGATGACTCCTTCAATGATGGAGGACGAGCGAACATGAGCCTCCAATGAAAGGAGAGAGAGATAGATGCTGTAGTAGTATTATTCAAATGTGAATGATGGATTTTGAGCCTTCTTTTGTATGCCCTTTGTAAATAATGTCCTCCAAAGTAGCTGATGTAAATGTCTTCAAATTATCTAACAAAATTGATTTTCAAGCTACCTTCTCCTCATCTTAGTTCTTATACCATGTTGAGAAACCAATAGGACAACAAATTAGGGTTGATTTCTCTTACTTGATAATTGCTTGTGAATATATGTTGGTTTCTTATTAATTTTATTATGTTCTTTTCATCAAAAAATTACCAAAACATAAACCATGAAGATCAAAAAAGACAATGAACACAAGATATAGGCTCCAAGCTAGGGGAAAACCCCACAAGGGGGAAACACAACTAACTTTTCTTCTTATAGAATCAGATCAAAGTGAGAAATCCAAGACCCAAAAAAACAAGACCTCCCACAAGACCCAAGTCATGCCGCCTTCAAACCTTCTGTTGACGGTGCTAGACCCGCCAACATGTCAAGGGGATTGTTACAGGGAAAAGTGTCTACTCAGAACTGCTTATCCCACTAAGGTGTGATAGCTGTCTTAGAAACAAACAAAGTAAAACTACTTTCGTTTTTCCTTTATGAAGTATATATAGAGAAGAACAAAGAAGACCAACCTCTGTCTTGCGCTAATCTCCTGGTTTGATTCCTCTCTTCCTTGATAGTCTCTCGCTACTTGTTCCCTTGCACGCCCAGCTTCACAGAGTACCTGTAAGATCACAGTAGCATAGCACTATACAAGAACATGGATCTATAATCATAAACAATCTAGGATCATATGTAAATTGACCATACAAATGCAGCAAATATAAATGGCACAAGAGTATGGAGGAAAACTTGAATAGCTTTTATTGATAAACAAGAAAGAGCCAAGGGGAGTTACAACCAGTTGTTCTGACCCAGCATCATCCTCTCACAAGGAAGCCCCTCTTCACCTCATACAAAGCTTAGATCACCCAACAATCTGATGTTTGTCTCAAGAAACCAACAACAATTCCTTACAATATGCAAAATTCCAGCCTCTGGATCTCTGGGATGAGGGATCCATATATAGATATCTGTAAGGGAGATGAGTCAGCTTGTGACTTGATTAGTGTCTTCCCTCTGATAGTTCTTGCTTCCACTTGGAGATTGATGATCTCTTACTCATCCTTGGTCGAATTCAGAGAGGCAAGTGTCACAGGAGAAGTTTCTGGAAGCTTCCATTGCCTCTCCACCTCATGGAATGACACTGCCATTTGTCATTTCTCACCGATCGCACCCCATAGAAGGGATTTTTGAAATGCAATGCACCCACACAGTGTGTTTAGGTGAGATGCAACGCACTTTTCCTATGGAGCTGCTGAAATGATCCTGTTTTGACTAATTCTGAGTAGTTTTTCATGGAGAACTTCTGGGAGAAGCTGTAATCAGTTGACCTTGTTCCTTTAGGGGTTAGAAAAACACTTTTAGGGACTTAGGAGCCCTTGGTTTATGGACATTTCATGCTGGGGGTTGCAGTGCCCAAAAATGTCTATAACAGTTGCCCCCTAAAGCATGAGGTCATTAATCCTTTGATGTCGGGTGAAATGCTTTATTATGAGGATCCGAAGTTCTTTCAAGCTGGGAGGAGACCTGTAATAAGATACAATACAATACATTATCTTCATAATATTTTCATGATCTAGCTGAGGCGGGCATTCCCATGCTCAACTTTATAAATTCATTTTCATGTACATAGGACAGACAATCGTCTGAGTGTAGACTGATGATTCTGGTAGAGCCATCATCCCTTTGATTGGATGATTATCTGTGCAGCAATGATGTACATTTAATGTCTTTATTTCCCTGAATATATATCGCAGCCCGTATGGATGAAACTAGATCCGGGGTCTTCAATCTCGTTCGATCTTCACTCGAAGTACAAGTCTATCCATGTGAGAGATGTTCTGGAGTCGAACATGGAAAGACATCGCCTGATTACCAACCAATGATGTAAGCTGTTAACAGGCGCGAGAGGAATCACCGATAATGATAATGACCCTCAAGGTACTACAATACAATTCACGTGGTGTGAATAAAGGACTTGGCATTGAACACCACGCAAAATCTTTCGGTCGAAGGCCATTGATGTAAACCTATCGCCGGAAGTGAGAAACTTGCCATTGAGGCATGCAAGCTTCACAATACTGAACGAGGTGTTCCTAGATCGACTTCTTGGATAATGAGCTGATGTCGACAAGAAGTGATCCGTCACAGGAGGGCCTTAATGAATCCCACATCAATGACACGGAACGGAGCAAATGATTTTAATGGAGGTGAAAACGATCTGGTGATATAAGGTTCAGGGTGGCGGTCATGAAAGAATGGAGTATAAATGTATTGTAGTGGGTGATACACAGGTGAATTCTCTAAATGAATTCTCTTGAACATATCGGCGACACTGACGTGATGGATTGGTAGCATTAACCCCAAATGTGGATGGTGTGATGGGACCATGGTGATGTGACCAGTGAATGAAACAACCCAACCCGACTTGGATGCGGAGTGAAAGTGTCATGTTCAAGAGCGACTTGCTACCAACAAAGTTTCTTCAAGTTTTCTTCCCAATTTTTCCCCAGTCATTGCTGACCAGTACCTCTTTATTTTTGTCAAGCTTGAGGAGGATAACATATGCTTGTTCTATAATTTTCCCTTCAGGAAAACCCATCGCTATGTTTTAATGAGCCTAGCGATAGTGAAACTCGTTCTCGTCTATAGACAAGTTTGTCACTATTAAAATTTTAACGAGTTTAACGACAAAGATAACTCGGTCCTTTTCAATTTTAGAGAGTCTGAAAAGGAACGTAAAGAAAGCTCTAAAATTCCTTTTTCGTCATCTAATCCCTTAAGTCCAAAAAAGTATAAAACAATACAGAAGGGATGAATTTTCGATACTTTTAACGAGCTGAACAAAACAAGCGCTCGATATTTTTGTGTAATAATCCCTCAGGTCCAAAAAGATTAAAATTTAGAGGAGGGATAGCACTTCCGGTCTATTTAACGAGCTGGAGAGGCCAATGGCTCGGCAATCTTTTCATATTTTACGAGTCAGTTGAAAAGAGATTAAAGGAGACTCGTCTTTGAGGAACGAGTGATAAAATTAGGTAGCAGCTGATTCCAGGTAAGGTTTGGAATTTTCCAATCACGGCAGTGTTACAAGGATGGCTAATAGGATCACTCTTCGCAGTTGTTCCTCAAAAGGGGTAAACAATCAAATGGAGGTGAATGATCGGCCAATACAGAGTGGAGGTGATGATGAGAACACGACCAAGGCTTTAAAGGCTGAAGTACTACATTCACGATGGTTATTTACCGAGAATTGGTTCATTTTTTATTGAGCTTAAACGTTGGGGGAAACATTTTCTCATTGCTTATGTTTATTTTTTAACGAGAATGAAGTCCGCGTTAAAACTACTCGATGCGGGTTTACTTTTTAATGAGCTTGAACCCTGCAGTAACACTGCTCGTGGCGGGTTTATTTTTTAACGAGCTTGAACCCTACAGTAACACTGCTCATGATAAGTTTGCATGCCCCCGGCATAATAACGCAAATCGAGGTGCATGCCCCCCAAGCTTCATTGCATTCAACTCGGTGGTTGGAATGAAGGTTTACCTTCGAGATATTTGAAAGACTCGACTTTGATTTTACGAGATCGTAATCAAAGACTCGATTTGGAAAGGGAATCATTTCATTTTTTAATGAGGTTGACACAGTAAACGAAACTATCCTCATGACTCCTTGTTTCATTTTTTAACGAGTTCGACACGAGATAAGAACCGTCCTCGGAATCCACCGTATTTACAGTACTTGATAGAAAATCAAAAACTGATGGATGATTAAGGTTGTTGGAATAATCTTCGTGGTAATCTAGAAGATGGGAGCGATGGTGGTAATCTTCCCATGGTGCCTCTCCTGTCATCATTGATTGAATGATTCCTTCGTCTGTAGAATGTACATGTGACCAAGGATCTGAAGAGGTGCCATATTCCTTAGACCTATCTATCCAAACACTCGATGAGCGTTGATTTGGGGTTGCCCCCAGGCCAAGAAAATTGATTGCTACAATATTTCTAAAATGGCGATGATCCATGCTGACAAAATGTTTAGGAATCTTCTGAATCTATTAGATATAGAAGATTTCATATTGCAAGTTTCCACTGTGGCCACTTCCGCCAGATTACTTGGAGGCGGCAAGGCAAAAGTACCCATTAAGGCAGGGTCTTTTAGGAGGCCTACTCCAATGTTTTGAAGCGAATGATTGCTTCCATGGATCATTGGAATGTTTCTCGTAACTTGTGAACTGTTGGGGAGAAATGTTTGTTGGTCGACGATTGTAATTCCTCCTTGAAAGGGAAATGCAATCTTCCTGAAGTAGGTCGACACAACTGCAGCCATGGCATATATCCAGGGCCTTCCCAGTAGGATGTTGTAATCGAGGTTTCCGTCGATTACTTCAACATCAATTTCTACTGTTTTGCCCCCTAATTCAACTTGCAAGTTACTTAAAATCCCGTATGGAGTGTATGATCGTCCATCAAATGCTTTTAACATCGTTGACAATCGCGACAAGGGGGGTGAGCCTAAATTTTTCCAGCAACTCATTGACATAATACATGTAGATGCCCCCTCATCAATAATTGTTGGATGAACAGTTTTGTTGAGGGCTTTCACTTGAATAAGGAAAGCTAGTTGAGCTGGTAACTCAGGGTCATATCCTTTGTGATTAAAGGATACAAGATTGGAATCCGTTGGGTCAATCCCACCTATTACTGGTAATAGAGCCTGCTTTTGGGAGGGGAAATTTTGTGGTACCTCAAGTGTCGACATAGCAGACGGCGATTGCGTTAGGTCCTCTACTATATTATAATTTTGTGCTACTTTGGCACAAGGATTAAATGTCGATTTGTGTACTACTCCCTTTTGCGGCTTTATCATTGGTTCAGGAATGATGGGTGGCACAACTTCAGTCAAAGTTGTTGTCGAACTACTAGGTTGTTCATTAGCCTTGTTATTCGACAGTTGTGGATTCCTGTAATCTTTATTCCTTGTCAAAGCATCATTTTGTTGTTTTGAAACTGACAACATTAGCACTTGAGACGGGGAAGCGTTTCCACTATCAACCAGATCTGTTCCTAGATTCGGAAACGGATCAGTTAATACTACTGAGGTCTTTGTATTCTTGAAGAATTTTTTAAGCTCAGCTCTGTGTGGACAATCTGGTGTCCGATGATCCTCATCACATATCATGCATGGATATTTTAGTTTCCTATTTCCAGGAGGGTTTGCAGAAGATTTTTCAGGTGATGATTCTTCCTGTTTCTTCTTCTTCCCTTTGCCTTTCTTCTTGCCCCCTGGTTGCTTGGTTTCTTTGCCTTTATCTGTCGATATGGAATTTACTTCCAAGGCAAGAAGTTCATCTTTTGCATTTTGACCTGAAATCTTACGGGCCTTTTTGGATGTAGCCTTTGTCGATTTCGTGTCTGTTGCGCCGATCACACCGTCACCGGCATGAGAATCATTGTTTGATTTAGGAGGAGGAGGAACTGAGAATTCTGGTCTAGGGGCGTCAGGTATTTTATCGTAGAGCGTGCCGGACTGAGTGTAAATCAAGTCCAAATATTGCGCACGAGCGATAACTTGCTCTTCTGTGACGACTCCCCCTTTTGCCACATCTTCCGTGACGGAAGGTAGTAATGACTTGATAAACCATTCAACTAAGAGCTGATCGGGAACATATGTTTTCACCATTCTACGACGACGTCGCCACTCATGTATATGATCAGATATGTGAGTGGTCGTCGTTTGTTTGAAGTTGGTAATAAGTTCCGCTTCCGTTTCGTACCTTATCGGTAACTGAAAATGGGTTAAAAAGGTTGTGGCTAGGGTACTGAAGTTTTCGAATGAAGCTCTAGGCAATTCGATGTACCATTTTGCTGCCGGACCAGTTAACGTCCTCTGAAAAAGGCGAAGCCTAATCGAATCATCGTTTAGGGTGTTTGATGAACACCACAGATGAAAGGTCATCACATGATTCGACGGATCTTCACCCGGATTTCCATTAAATTTAGGAATATCTTATGGAAGTTTATGTGGAATCGCTGGCCACCAAGGGGCGTAAGCGATTGGATCATTTGTTAACCGATTTAAATCAGGTAACTCTAAAGTTGCCACGAAGGGTAACTGTTGATTCAGGTTAGGTGAAGCATACCCAGGATAAGATGGGATTTCTTGAGCAGTTGGTCTTTGCATACCAGCATAATGCATTTGATGCTGGTAACTTTGGTAAGGTTGGTGGGCATGAACATTGTAAAATGGTTGATTTTGACCATTTTGAATATACGGCTGCCCTCTATTTACAAAGATTTGTTGCTCAGAACCTTGGTATACTTTTTGGAACTGCGGTTGTTGGTATTGTACTAGCCATGGTTGTGAAGCCATGTGCTATTGCTCGATACTAAATGTTTGACCAAGATGAGGGGTAATTGTACCCATTTGAACCTGTGTCATTCCACTAGTCGGCGATTGTGGTTGAGTCGCAGGGTCAAGGGGTTGTTGCATTACAACCTGAGAAACCTGAGGTTGGCATACAACAGGCAGCGCTTGAACTTGCGACACCGTCACAATAGCTGGCGTAGTTGGTATACTTGACATAGGTAAGCATTGTTGCATCGAATATACAACTCTTGGTTGTTGAGGTAGTATCGGTACCCAACCGCTTGAAGTAATTCCAGCATAACCTGAATTTCGTTTTGAAGTCCCGTATGGTTGTCCTCTTGGAGGGGATAATGAAAGGGCATACTGCTCCCCATACGGTGGTAATCCGACACTTAAGGGAATGGTTTGCCCTTGAGGGCCAGACTGCCCAAATTGACCTCCAAATGGATCAATTTGTTGAGACTCAACATAAGAGTTTCCGGATATTATTCCGGATGAACAAACAAGAACAGACCATACCGTCGAAATGGCCCCTGAGTGGGCCCCTTCTAGCAATTGAGAGCTAGTTGGGACAGATGGTATACCGGCGAACATTGTTGGAGTGATAGCAGGGAGTTCTGTCGTCGCTGTGTTAGACGACGCAGTCCTAGATGTTGACGGTTGTTCAGACATTTCTAGTCTATCCAAAAGATTACCTAGCGATTCTATAGGAGCTTCCGCTGGCGGTAGACTAACTTCTGATGAAGAAGGATACCGAGTGATCCCGACTCCAAATTGCGATGGAGTACTAGATGGAGGATCTTCCACAATCTCTTCTATAGCAATCAGACCAGGTGGAAGGGGTAGACCGTCAGGTCCGTAGAATATTTCTGGTGCCGAAGAAGGTATGGAATTGGCAACGACAGATGTTTGAGGAGCAACACTCTCCGAACCGGTTGTAAATGGAACTATTTCAGTGGTACAAGTGTTTACCTTCAGACTAGGATCAGTACTACTGTCCTTCTGTGGCTGCTGAACTTCTTCTGTAAAGGCAGGGATACCAGAAATGTTTGGAGTAACCGGAGTCTCTGATGTTGTTGGAACACTTGTTCTAACTTTAACGGGAGATTTGGAACTGGTTAAACAATTTCGCTTTGTCCGTACTAGCTTCGATTCCGGAGACAAACACGGTTGACTCATAAGCCTCCGCGAACAACGGGGTTTCAATTGACTTTCTTCCATGATTGCGGATTACTCGATCAACTAAAAATAAAGGGGAAGTATGTTTCCGAATTAGATGAATTTTAGACGCTTTGACACAACTTGTTTTTTCAATTTTTAAGAGTCGAGAAAAAACAAAAGATGACTCTAGTCGCCTTCGATTTTTAATGAGCCTGAAGTGACAAGTGCTCATATGGACCTTTTTTTTTAAAGAGTCTGAAAAGGAATGAAAGGGACTGCTCTGGAAATCTAGGTAGAGGGATTACCAAACCAATCGCAAAACTGCAGAATACTTTTTACACTATGGCAGTCAATCTTCTCAAATGTTGTGTTCAGTGCATTGCGATCGATAGGGCGGCAGACACGGCTTCCTATGGATAAAGGATTAAGCCTATTGTGTTCTCCCAAAATATACTCGACGATACGTGGGAGCACAAGTCCGTACAGGCACTTATCGTCTCAAAGTGGAGGAATCACCGAACCATCAGTGAGAACAATAGTTACGAGGCTTTACGACGCCAGAATACGTCTCTAGCCTAGACTTCTAAATGTTGTGCGTTAGGTTCCAAAGCATTGTTAGATTCATTGAATTTATTTTATAGTTGATCTTGTTTATGAAGTTTGCCTTTCAGGTTCACCGCGAGATGTAGTATAATTCCTAAAATGCAGTCTAAGATGATAAACAATCTTTTTATCTTCTTTGTGCAATGAAAATCCTAGCTACTAAGGAAAGAAAGACAGAATTCTTTCACAAAGAGCAAAGAGCACACTCTAAATGCACTTTCCTAAATCAAACCAACCAGACAGTCTAAATGCAAATGTACGTGCATGTATTTGTTTTCGAATTTCTTAGTATATGAATGATAAAAAGAAAGTTGATGCATAAATCTGAATTTCTTTTCAAGCGACAATTATCAACAAGTTTCTTTTCGAAATCAAAAATGGAGGCAATCACAACACCTTACGATTTTGAAATGAATACTTGTTTTCGACACTAGAAAAATCACAAATTCAGACCAAAAACAATAGTAATAGGATAACTGACTATCAACAGCAATCAAACTCTTTCCTATGATTGAAATCGACACTTGCGACACTTTCAAATCAAAGGACGACAGTGCGATTATGTTACTTTTTGCAAAGGAGAACTGAAAATGACTCAACAAACACACAAAAAAATTTACAGTTCTTTTGTACAAAGGAGGCGGAATAACAGCAAGGAAAAGGGGTTTCAAACAGAGATATACTGATCATAGGCAGCAAAATTCATGAATAGAATTGGAAAGAATGAATCACAGAAACCAAAATTGCACAATGCCTAGTCTGATCAGCGCACCTGTAACATAGGGAATTTGAAATGAAATGCACCTACTACATTCGGGAAGTGCGCTGAATTTCAGATTCTCAGAACAGTACCTACGCTGGGCCAGAAACGAGACTTTGCTTGGGTTCCGGGTCACAGTTTGTAGTTCAGTTCATGGGTTTTGGCCGAGCAAAAGGTAATCAGTAATGCAACAATCAGGGGTAGATCTAAGGAGGATCTAAGAGCTATCACAAGGGCAGTTAGAGAGTTTGTGAATTAGTTGTTTAAATCATAAACAGATCCCAGAGATTGACTGAAGCGACATTCATCTACTTTGCATTTGCATAGCAAATGCAGTTCGAAAGCTACCTGGCACGACTTCAGACTCCGTCTGTAAGTTTATGAAATAGACAACAAGGAAGATAAACAAACAAACTAATTCGTCCCCAGCAGAGTCGCCATTTTGTTACAAGGAAAAGTGTCTACTCAGAACTGCTTATCCCACTAAGGTGTGATAGCTGCCTTAGAAACAAACAAAGTAAAGCTAATTTCATTTTTCCTTTATGAAGTATAGATAGAGAAGAACAAAGAAGACCAACCTCTGTCTTGCGCTAATCTCCTGGTTCGATTCCTCTCTTCCTTGATAGTCTCTCGCTACTTGTTCCCTTGCACGCCCAGCTTCACAGAGTACCTGTAAGATCACAGTAGCATAGCACTATACAAGAACATGGATCTATAATCATAAACAATCTAGGATCAGATGTAAATTGACCATACAAATGCAGCAAATATAAATGGCACAAGAGTATGGAGGAAAACTTGAATAGCTTTTATTGATAAACAAGAAAGAGCCAAGGGGAGTTACAACCAGTTGTTCTGACCCAGCATCATCCTCTCAGTAAGGAAGCCCCTCTTCACCTCATACAAAGCTTAGATCACCCAACAATCTGATGTCTGTCTCAAGAAACCAACAAAAATTCCTTACAATATGCAAAATTCCAACCTCTCGATCTCTGGGATGAGGGATCCATATATAGATATCTGTAAGGGAGATGAGTCAGCTTGTGACTTGATTAGTGTCTTCCCTCTGATAGTTCTTGCTTCCACTTGGAGATTGATGATCTCTTAGTCATCCTTGGTCGAATTCAGAGAGGCAAGTGTCACAAGAGAAGTTTCTGGAAGCTTCCATTGCCTCTCCACCTCACGGAATGACACTGCCATTTGTCATTTCTCACTGATCGCACCCCATAGAAGGGATTTTTGAAATGCAACGCACCCACACAGTTTGTTTAGGTGAGATGCAACGCACTTTTCCTATGGAGCTGCTGAAATGATCCTGTTTTGACTAATTCTGAGCAGTTTTTCATGGAGAACTTCTGGGAGAAGCTGTAATCAGTTGACCTTGTTCCTTTAGGGGTTAGAACAACACTTTTAGGGACTTAGGAGCCCTTGGTTTATGGACATTTCATGCTTGGGGTTGCAGTGCCCAAAAATGTCTATAACAGGGATCTCCCCAGTAAGAAGTCCCAATTAGACCTCAAACCATTTGGTGTAGGAGTCCCAGCAGTGGGTTGTAAGGTAATGCCTTGACTGCGGTGTCGCACAGAGGCAAGTAGAATAACTCTATCAACAACAAGGGTGTGACTAATGCAGTAAGTCAAAGAAGGTGTATGAGAGGTTCCAACACTTCGAAGGGGGAAGGAGGTGAAGGTGAGTTCCAGGTTGAAAGGGATCAGTCCCAACTTGGCTAGGAACACACAACATAAAGGACATGCACAACTTCTGGTGGAGCAGTCCACTCGGATGTGGCAGTCACATCATACAAGGTAAGATAACACGTACAACACTCACGGATCAGTACGAGACGAGTGTGACAGTTGTTATAGCAAGGTTTAAGTGAAAGATCTGTTTGATGTCCGACAGATCAGTTGACACGGATGGTGACAACATTAACAACATATGCAACACATTAACAACAAGATTCATATAATTGCATGTGAATTAGTTCATACAAAAGTACGTAAGTTAAACAACACATATCATTAAATAAACCAGAGCATTCCAACTAAAATAACAACATATGCATGAACATGTGTTGGCTCTTATTATATAAAGAAGTGTAAGTCACAATCATACAATACATCCATGTAAATCAGCTAGCCCCAACAGTGGAACGTACAACAACATTTGCCTGCTCCTCCAAAGAGATGTACCAGCTCTGTGCAGTGAGAAGCCAAGGCACATTACAATATTGTTTGAGCCTTCTTCAAAATAGTCTTAGTAGAAACTTGACTGACCAAAAACCTATACAATGAGTTATGAGAGACTATTTATAGCAAAGGATGGGGTGACCCTTGACATTCCCCTTTGTGACAGTTCAACTACCCTCATGACTCTTCACCTACTCTATGACTGTTACATCCAACTGTTGACACTTGACTTACATTTGACATGACTCAACATTACAATGAATATGTACTCATGTGAGACAACATGGCTTGAGCAAGCCTTGCAAGACATCAGTGACACTCGGTCCATTGTGGTGAGACCAACTCTTTGACATGCTTGTGATGGTGAATTTGGTAAGCTGATGCCAAGCTTGGTCATCCATGATGGTGTGCATGCACCTCATGGTGACATCTTGCTGAAGCGAACTCTTTCTTTCATTGCAACCAATGCATTGGTTCGACCCCTTCATCCAACTCGTCTGCTAACATGCGTATGGTCTTCTTGGGTGCGGCTGAACCAGCATCACACTGATGCATAGTGTCTGTGTTGATCTTCAAGTGTGTGCTAGTGGTCATGCGCATCAACTTTCTGAAGTACCCATTTGGCTCCAATTGGACTTGCTTCTTGTCTTCGCCTTGGTGAGTGTGTTGAATAGGATGGATTGCATGTGTGCACACAATGACATGGATGATGTTGAATCCCATGCATGTGATCAATCACACTTCTCACCATGTATGCTCTATGTTAGTTTCTGGGATGGATCTTTAACTTGTACGGGAGTAGTTCCACCCGTGAGCGCACGTTGTGCCCACTACTGTTCATGATCCTGCTACAACTCATTTGTTTGTCTGCACAACTTCATGTTCTTCCTGAGTTGCTGCTTCAGCACATGCAACTCCTTCTTTGTTACATCTTCTACCTTCGCACGATCTTCATGTCGCACAGTCACTCCATAGCCAGGGTCTCCAAAGTTGCTTTCATCATCAATGGACCTACATTAGCTTGCAACCTTGTTTCACCTTCGTGTTGTCAACAACCCTCCTCTTGCATTCGTTGCATTTGGTATGTTGTCTTCAGCTGGTGTTCATGATGCTTCTCACTGTGATGCTACACTTGATGTCCTTGTGTATGAACAACTGGATGTCTTCATGAGTAGGCAAGCTCATAGAAACTTGATCGAATGCATCCCCAAGCGTGCTCTAAACGGTGCCCTTGTCTCTGCTCTCTTGCAAACCATTATACCTGTATTCTTGAGAGGCAGATGAACACCTGCGATACCTGGAGACATGGAAACAGTCATAGCAAGCAATCTGTCAGTTGAAAACCAAAATGAACATGAGAACTTACTTGCACCATACTTGGGTGAATGATCATGAAGGTTGCGCAATTTCGGCCAAGAGGTCAGGAGACTGACTACCAAGACTTCTCAAGGCATAGTCTAGGCTACTGGGAGACTAGCTGAATGCTGGAATTGCACAATGCACAGTCTAGTCTGGCTATTGACTACTAGGATTGCGCAATGTGTAATTCTAGCTAGGAAAGACTGCTGGCTTAGGGACAAATCTGCGCAATTTCTTGGGACAAGTAGCCATTGTCCTCCAGAAATACATGAAACAGTACTGCAGGCCAATGCCGATAGGAATGCGCAAATCTGGAGAGGAAAGTGAGTCTTCCTTTCCCAGATTGCGCAATGCAGCCTTGGTGAAGGCAAAGCCCGGGCCAAGGTTGGCCCAACGTGCTGATGGGCGACTGAAAGCAAGTAAGTCAATGAATGCATGGCGAAATTAAGTGATAGTAGAATTGAATACAAAACATGAATGAAAGATTCAGAAAACAGATCAACATGCATGTGGGTGAGGTATTTCGCCAGTTGGGCTAACGTCCATGCAAAATAGTTTTATGCATGCGACAGTAGTGAGATAGCAACAAAAACTGAAACAGAGCTAGGAAAAGCTAGTATATATGTAAATGATAGCAAGAATTCAAATAAATCAAGAAAATAGTACTCCTACAAGAGAAAACAAAAAAATCTATAGAAATGCAGCACAAGGCATGGGAAGCAGGCTTACCCCAAAACAACGGAGATGAATGTGTCGACTGCTCCTAGATGTGGTGTGGGATGTCAGAGCTGCAAGGTTGATGTGAGGAATGAGCTTTTCAATGTACGCTTGGTGAGTTTTGATAACATTGAGGTTGTGATGCGCATGCCACAAATCTAGGGGAAGTGACACTTGGTGGGAGGTTTCAGAATTGCTCCTTGCATGTAACCTCCAACTACTAAACATAGATCCTTGCAACAAGGGATGCCTTTGCATGCTACCTTGGGAGAAGCAGCCCATGCATGCAAGTCTGTTTTACTCAGTCTCAGAGGGAACCAATCAACTCAGCTGCACATGCAAGACACTGCTCGACTACTGGAAAAAAATGTGCATTTCTGGCTGGGAGTTGGGCTGGCTACCCAGGAGATTTGCGCAATGTCTGGGGACAGCAGTTGACTGCTACCCAGATTTTTGCAAATCCTGGGTTGAACAACCTATTTCTGGGAAAATTTGCGCAAATCCTGCTGGGAGGGTTGGCTGGTAGGATTGTGCAATCCTGGAGCCCAACAGGCTGTCAGAGAGGATTGTGCAATTCTTGGAGGGAAGGATAGTTTCCCTCCAGAAATACACAATTTTCAAGGGGAATCTACTCAGCCTGTAGCTGGACCAAGTCTGGGTGAGCAACCTACGAGGGGAATGGATCAACTGTGATCGACAGGCTACCTTTGTGCGAGGAAAACACTTGAAGCTTGAGTACTTGATTAAGCAATACAACGTGTTGTGTAAGGTTGTTAGAGAGGCTGCACAACAGGCTAAGGAAAAATTTTCGAGGGTGGTTGTAGACATTATAATACTTGGCGACACACTGGTAGAACTCTAACTCTTTGAATGGACCTTGTTCGTGAAAAGCAAGTCTAACACCTCTAGAAGCATTGTTCAACTCTCAGCTCATATTGGTTTCACACTAGTTTGATTGTAAGATGTAGCATCTACCAGACTCTTGGTCGATTGACACACAGTCCAAGCCAAGGCAACACAGTTGTTTCGATTGGGGTTGAGGGGTATATAGTTGCACGAGCAATATAGTCGTTAGATTCTTATTTTCATCTTTGGTGTTGCTCCACTGTCAGCAGGCCTAGATAGTACCCCAGTGGAGTCACATAGGAATACAAGCATGGCTCTGCTGCTAGTGAGCTTGGTTAGTACCCCAGTGGAGTTACTTGCATCATCTCCCTGTGCAGGAAGCCTTTCTCTTCTTTCGCCTTATTCATTTTTCATTTTTATTTTTTTTACTTTTCATTTTCTTCATTTTCACTGTGCATGGCACTTATTCATTTCAGAGGTGGAAAAGGTATCTCGACTTATTGAGATTAGAAGAGGTTGTTCCAGTAGAGAAGTATTTTATTATATCTCTAACGTTCCTGTTAATTTTTTCACCCTCACCTTACTCTACTTGACTAAGCTGACAAGGGTTAACCCAAAAACAATCGACTAGAGAAGGTGACACTAGTTAGCATGTAAGCGTTGTGTTTACACCAATGTTCACTTCGAACAATACATATTTTCCTTCAACGTATCATGGACTAAAATTAACAAGCTCATCATACAGAGGCAAGATGAAAGACAACCAAATAGTGATAGCTATACAAGCCCTCTTGTACTTTACCCAGTTCGCTTCAAGAGTCATACATGGTTTCATGCAAAACTAACCTATGAATGAAACAAGCGAAAAAACTAACAATCAACAAAGCAAAGCAAGAGAAGAAGAAAAAATGAAAGTGAAGCAAGTAAACAAACAAACAAGCAAACAAAGCATGTAATAAAACAAGCATGCAAGCAAACAACTGAAAGAAAACACTACTCCTACTCCTACACTAACAGTACATGGGCCTGATCATGTGAAGTGATACTTCCAATGCAGCCACCGACGCATTGGTAGACCCATGTTGGTGAAGGCTTGGTCTATGAGCAACCCAGTTGTGCGAACCAGCAAGCAAGAAAGATATAACAATGAAGACAACCACACTTCATGATTCAAAGTGCCCATGGGACATAAGTGAGTGCATGTGCATGATGGGCAGTCTGCAGACTTATCATGGTGTTGTGTGACACTATGTGCAACTTTGAAGCATAAGCACACTGTTGACTATGACATGCAAGCAAACGAAAGAAACAAAGATAACTTGTGTTGCGCACAAGTGCTTGCAATATAAGACTCCTCTAATGCATGAGCAATGGGATCATGTATTTCGAGTGGAGGAAGTAAAATCTGAATGTTGGATTGATCTTGGGTACATACAGATGAGTGATGAGGAGCCATGAGTGTTTGAAAAATTTCCTGATCGGAATCGAAACCAACCTCAAGAAATTGAAGACCTGACATAACCATCAGCTTAGGTTGAAGTGCCTCGGCAGTCTGTGGGGTTTCGACTTCATTGATAGATGGATCTTCGTAGGCCAGTGGCTTAAATGGATTAACAATGAGTGAATCAACATCGTGATTAGATGATGAGGTGAAGAGATCATGACTACCAAGATTAGAAAATTCAGGATGTTGGTCGGCATCCTCATGGTTTGACGAATCACCTAGAGGGGTAGATGAAAAGCGAAAAAAATCATCCTCTATGTTTTCGAAAAAGATAGATGAAGGATCAAGTGGATTTTAAACAAGTAACTTATCCTCTTTGTTTTCGAATGATGGACTACCATCTAGTGAGTCCTGCGAGTGATCAACAATGGGTGCAGCCATGGATGAAGATACAGATGCAAAATCATGGATGGTAGGTTCACTAAAAAGGTTAGGAAAGGACGGAGGGGACTCGGACATAAGGGAGTCATCCTTCGCTAAGTATTGATGTTCAAGGTCCCACTCATACTCTCCATGAATGACAACACATGTTGGTTATGCAACACTGACTACGTCAGTAGGTTGTTCCCTGTTCACAATAAGTGGAGAGTCTAGAATGGATGAACACAAGACAACATCATCCGGAGGAACACCTAAGTGTGAAGACTGAGGTCGAAGAAAAGAATGCATATGAGAACTCGAAGGACTCACAACCAAATCTGCATGAAAATAAACTGGAGTGATGTTGGGAGAGTGTGAAGGATGAACAGGTGTGTGAGCATGATCGTCAACATCACTCGACAGTGGTGGAGCTGCTAAATGAGAGGGAGGTGGACAGTCAGTTGAGAGAGTGCCCGCTCCTACATGAGATTGCATAGTTCCATCAATGAAGAATGTTGAACGAGGCTTGATATCAAGCTTCCTCTTGGGATGGACAGATTTCTTAAGGCAATACTCGAACCGGTCCCAAAGATAAGCAAATTTCATCTGGCTCTTCGGAGCTTGAAACTACAAGTCACGAAAGCACTACCAAAAATCAATAACGGATTCATGCAGAGCCCTTCATTGTTGTAAAAGTTTCTGGTCAAGATAGTCTAGATCAAAATGATAGAACGTGTCTTCAATGAGATCACAAAAGTGCTCAAACGAGCACATGTGTTAGCCGGTAGGCTAAGCACCCAATGAAATGGAGATTCGCAAAGTGTGTATGCAAGCAACAAACCAGCCTGTTCGTCAAAAAACTCATCTTCCTCATAAGTCATGAAAAGAAAGTTATATAACTGCTTAGACCAGGCCACTTCACCTTCACCATCATACGTGTGAGTAGCTAAGTGATCAAAAAGCTTCCCCGAGATGGAGATCTTCATGATTCAAAAAACACCTTAGGGGAAGAAGAGTGAAAGACTCCATGAAAGATATGCAAAGGTTCACAACTGGATGAGAGGACACAGCTTGTCATCAGGCCCTCCTTCTAGTGCCAGAAATTTTGACGGTGTTGGAACCGCCAACATGCCAAGGGGATCTCCCCGTTAAGAAGTCCCAATTAGACATCAAACCATTTGGTGTAGGAGTCCCAGCTGTGGGTTGTAAGGTAATAACTTGACCGTGTTGTCGCACAGAGGCAAGTAGAATAACTCTGTCAGCATCAAGGGTGTGACTGACGGAGTGAGTCTAGGAAGGTGTATGAGAGGTTCCAACACTTCGAAGGGGGGAAGGAGGTGAAGGTGAGTTCCAGGTTGAAAGGGATTCATCCCAACTCGTCTAGGAACACACAACAGAAAGGACATGCACAAATTTCAGTGGAGCAGTCCACTCAGATGCGACAATCACATCATACAAGGTAAGATAACACATACAACACTCACGGATCAGTCTAAGACGAGTGTGATGGTTTTTATAGAAAGGTTCAAGTGAAAGGTATGTCTGATGTCTGACAGATTAGTCGACATGGACGGTGACAACATTAACAACATATGCAACACATTAACAAAAAGATTTATATCATTGCATGTGAATCGGTTCATACACAAGTACGTAAGTTAAACAACACATATCATTAAATAAATCGGAGCAGTCCAACTACAATAACAACATATGCATGAAAATGTGTTGGCTTTTATTATATAAAGAAGTGTAAGTCACAATCATAAAATACATCCATGTAAACCTACTAGCCCCAACAATGGAATGTTACAGCCACATCCGCCTACTCCTCCAAAGAGATGTACTAGCTCCGTGCAGTGGAGAAGCCAAGGCATGTTACAATAATATCCAAGCCTTCTTCAAAATAGTCTTACTAGAAGCTTGGTTGACCAAAAGCCTATACAATGAGTTATGAGGGACTATTTATAGCAAAGGGTGGGGTGACCCTTGACATTCCCCTTTGTGACAGTTCAACTACTCTCGTGACTCTTCACCTACTCTATGACTGTTACATCCAACAGTTGACACTTGACTTACATTTTACATGACTCAACATTACAATGCACATGTACTCATGTGAGACAACATGGCTTGAGCAAGCCTTGCAAGACATCACTGACACTTGGTCTGTTGTGGTGAGACCAACTCTTTGACATGCTTGTGATGGTGAAGCTGGTGAGTTGATGCCAAGATTGGTCGTCTATGATGGTGTGCATGCACTTCATGGTGACATCTTGCTGAAGCTAACTCTTGCTTTCGTTGCAACCGATGCATTAGTTCATCCCCTTCATCCAACTCGTCTGCTAACATGTGCATGGTCTTCTTAGGTGCGGCTGAACCGACAACAAACTGATGCATAGTGTCCATGCTAATCTTCAAGTGTGTGCTAGTGGTCATGCGCATCAACTTGTCGAAGTACCCATTCCGATCCAGTTGGACTTGATTCTTGTCTTCACCTTGGTGAGTGTGTTGAACGGGTTGGATTACATGCGTGCGCACAATGAAATGCATGATGTTGAATCCCTTACATGTGATCAACCACATTGCTCACCATGTCTGCTCAGTGTTAGCTGCTGGAATGCATCTTTAACTTGTCTGGGCACAATTTCACCCATGAGCGCATGTTGCGCCCACTACTGTTCCTGATCCTGCTGCAACTCATTCATTTGTTTGTGCAACTTCATGTTATTCCTGAGTTGCTGCTTCAGCACATGCAACTCCTTCTTTCTTACATCTTCTGCCTTCACGCGATCTTCATGTCGCGCCACCACTCCATAGTCGAAGTCTCAAAATTTGCTTTCATCATCAATGGACCTACTTGAGCTTGCAACCTTGTTCCGCCTCCATATTGTCAACAACCCTCCTTTTGCATTCTTTGCATTTGGTATGTTTTCTTCAACTGTTGTTCACGATGTTACTCACTATGATGCTGCCACTTGATGTCCTTGTCTATGAACAACTTCATGTCTTCGTGAGTAGGCAAGCTCATAGACACTTGAACGACTGCATCCCCAAGTGTGCTCTAAACAGTGTCCTCATCTCTACTCTATTAGAAACCATTGTACCTGTACTGTTGAGAGGTAGATGAACACCTACGATACTTAGAGACATGGCAACACTCATCGCAAGTAATCTGTCAGTTGAAAACTAAAATGGACATGAGAGCTAACTTGCAACATACCTGGGTGAATGATCATGAAGGTTGCACAATTTCGGCCTTGAGGTCGGGAGATTGACTGCCAAGACTACTCAAGGCGCAATCTAGGCTGCTGGGAGATTGGATGACTACTAGAACTACGCAATGCATAGTCCATTCTGGTTGTTGACTGCTTGCGATTGCGCAATGTGCAATTCCACCTGGGAAGGATTGCTAGCCTAGGGACATATCTGCATAATTTATTGTGCCAAGTAGCCACTTTCCTCTAGAAATGCACAAAGCAATCTTGTAGGCCAGTGTCGGGCAGGAATGTGCAAATTTGGAGAGGAAGTTGAGCCTTCCTTTCCTATATTGTGCAATGCAGCCTTGGTGAAGGCAGAGCCCGTGCCAAGGTTGGCCCAACTCGCTGACGGGCGACTGAAAGCAAGTAAGTTAGTGAATGCATGGTGACACTAAGTGATAGTAGAAGCGATTGATAGTGCATGCAAAACATGAATGAAAGATTCATAAAATAGATAAACATGCATGTGGGTGAGGCAGTAACATCACAGCGAGTAACATCCGTGCAAAACAGTTTCATGCATGCGACAGCAGTGAGATAGCAACGAAAACTGAAACAGAGCTAGGAAAGCTAGTATATATGTAAATGACAACAAGAGTTCAAATAAATCAAGCAAATAATACTCCTACAAGCGAAAACAAAAAGCAACAGGAATGCAGCACAAGGCATGGGAAGCGAGCTTACCCCAAAACAACTGAGTTGAACTTGCCGACTGATCCTAGATGCAACGTGGGATGTCAGAGCTGCAAGGTTGATGTGAGGAATGAGCTCTACAACATCCTGTTGATGAGTTTTGGTAACATTGAGATTGTGATGTGCATGCCATGAATATAGGGGAAGCGACACTTGGTGGGAGGTTTCGAAATTGCTCCTTGCATGTAACCTCCAACTTCTAAACATAGATCCCTGAAACAAGGGATGCCTTCGCATGTTGCCTTGGGAGAAGTAGTCCATGCATGCAAGTCTGTTTTCTCAGATCCAGAGGAAACCGATCAACTCAGTTGCACATGCAAGAGACTTCTCGACTCCTGGAGAAAAATGTGCATTTCAGGATGGGACCTGGGTTGGTTGCCCAGGAGATTTGCACAATTTCTGGGCAAAGCAGTTGACTACTGCCCAGATTTATGCAAATCCTGGGCTGAACAACATGCTGTTGGGAAAATTTTCGCAAATCCTGCTGGGAGGGTTGGCTGGAAGGATTGCGCAATCCTGGAGCCCAACAGGCTGTCAGAGAGGATTGCGCAATTCTTGGAGGGAAGGTTGGTTGCCCTCCATATATGTACAATTTTCAAGGGCAAGCTGCTTAGCCTGCAGCTAGACCAAGTTCGGGCGAGCAACCTATGAGGGGAATGGATCAACTGTGATCGACAAGTTTCCTTTGTGCGAGGAAAACACTTGAAGCTTGAGTAATTCACGAAGCAAGACAAAGTGTTGTGTAAGGTTGGTAGGGAGGCTCCAAAATAGGCTAAGGAAAAATTTTGGAGGGTGGTTGTAGCCACTACAACACCTTCCTCAACCTAGTCAAATCCAACCAAGTCAATGATGGTCAAAGCTCTTCAAATCTGGTCAAACTCTGGATTTTGACCCCTGTAATAGATTGGCAATTTCCAGCCCCTGCATGATCCAAATTGGATCCTAGAACACTCTCTAAGTTTTCATGAACTCTGTAAAATTCATGCCAAAGTTTCAAAGTCTTATAAAGATCAAGCTATCATATATATCCTCGTTATAGTTGCAATTTGTGATCAGTGTGGAGCAATGAGGAGCCTCAGTCAAGCGCGCAGACCATCAGCCCATGGCAACATGCGCTATCACAAAATAGCAAAATTAGAGGCCAGCTCAAGAAATGGGGGCAGTTTCTGATATGCGATTAGTGAAAAATAAGGAAGGGCAAACCCCTCAAAGAAGGAAGGGCTGCAAGCCCCCGGACTCGAAAAATCGTAAAATGTAAGGGATATCATTCCAATTCCGTCAGAAGCGGGGTCCCACAAAAACTGGCAGAATATCGAAAGGGCTCCGAGCAATAAGAGGTTTCAATCAAGTCCCACCCGATGCCACACAATGGGTGCCACGTGTCCGGCGGAAGAGAGAGAAAACTGCTCACATCCGACGGGTAAACGTCATGTTACTTATCCGCCCGATATGGATGATGATCGTAGGATTTGGAGGCTCCAGATCAATGGTGGAGACGCGTTTCGATGGATGACCGAATTTGAAAGGGTCAACAAGCAGATTTGTATAGGATTTGAAGTCTGACGTGGACGATGCGTTGGCAGAAGGTCGTGTTTCGCAGGCATTTTTGGAGTTAACAGAAGAAATGGTCGTTTCAAAAACATCCAAGAGAACTGAAACTCGGTTCGTTATGAAATGGGTGGCCACCTCCCTGTGAGGCGTTATACAGTGATGATTACGCAAAACAGAGGGATTCAAATAGATAGAGGCAAGGGAATTGGAAAGCTGGGAAGCGGAAATGAACAGTCATAAAGCATATTGGCTTTAAAGCCACAAGCTGACATAGAAAGTGGTAAGTTAGAATCGAGTTAGCAAGTGAGAAGCAGAGACGAGAAGATGAGCTGACCCACAGAAGAAAAGGCAACATCAAGCCAGAGTCAAGACAGAGACAGAGAGAGTCAGAGAGTCTATGTGCTCCAGAGAAGGCTTGAGAGGTTCAAGCGAACTCCTATGTATATGCCTGTCATGTATGAGTCTCAGATTGGGCTCATACTACGGTGACGAATAGAGGTCGAGTTTCAGTAAGGAGAGTCTGTGTACTCCAGAGACTTGGGGGATCCAAGTACAATCCTACTGATTTGTATCTACTGTGTGAGACTCAAATTGAGCTCACTGTTGTAAAAACTCTGCTTTGAAAACATAATAGAGGGGCCACCATTGAAGGCTGGACCAGGAGACTTAGCCCCGGAGTATTGGGTGAACTCCTTATTAAACTTGTTGTGTTTATATGTTTACCTATTATGTTTTCTTTAACTGCTTCAGTGTCTGCGTATTTCGCAATCTTATCGATCCGTTGCATAAAATAACGTAGGCACATTCACGCACATGAGTCTGTAATACCTTATTAATTGTCTTGGATCAATTCCAAATCAAGTGGTATCAGAGCTTTAGGTTACTAAGGTTAGACAAGCTTGTGCTAGATTCTTTTGTTGAATGATAACTAGATCAAAGCTTAAATTAGGAGAAGGAGAGCTGGTTGAAGCTAACCCAGAAATCGAAAGAGTCTATCCTAAGAAGAAAATGTCAAAAGAAAGTCCCGTGGAATCAGACTCCCAGTTCATGGACAGTTTCATGACCATGAGAGCCATGGTAGAAGAAATGTATAGAGAATTTCAGAAAGTTAGATGTGAAGAGTCATTAACCTCCAAACAAGATAAAGGAGTAGAAGAACCTCTTCTAGTTGCCCATCCAGAAGGCAGAGGAAAAGAAGAGAAGCCCTATCCACCATCTCCCTCATCATCACCTTCATCATCATCTTCTTCACACAAAGAAAGCCCTGAAAAGAAAAAGAATAAATCTTCTTTGATTAAATTAGATGTGAAGTTTGATTTGCCAGTTTATGACGGAGAATTGAATGCAGAAAAGCTAGATAACTGGATTAGACAAATTGATGTATATTGCAGAGTGCAGAACATTGATTCAGAAAGGAGAAAGATTCAGCTGGCTAGCCTACGCCTTGGAGGCACCGCCCTGGTATGGTGGGAAGGCAGGACACAAGCTGATTTGAAGAAGCATGGTAAAATTCTTTCTACATGGAATGAATTTGTTTCTGCAATTAAAAAACAATTTTATTCACTAGCTTATATGTAGCAAGCTCTGATGAGTTGGCAAACTCTTCGCCAATTGAAAGGGCAAAGTGTACAAAGTTACACCCAAGAATTTAGGAAAGGAGATTTGATTCTAGGAATTTCTTTAGACTCACCTGAAGCTTTGCTGAAGTATATAGGTGGCCTACATAGTTATTTGAGACATACCATTCTCATGTTTAATCTCACTAGCATAGATGAGGTATCTGTTGAAGCTACACATCTAAAGGCTAGAGGCAAGAATGTGAACCCAGAAGTTGGGGGATCATTAAAACCCACTGCAAACAAGAACAAGGAAAAGAGAAAAAAGAAATGGAAAGAGAGGAAGGAAAATGATGTACAAAAGACCAAACCTTCATGCACTCATTACAAGAAGGATGGGCATGATGATTAACACTGTTGGATTCTGCATTCGGAGCTGAAACCCAATAAGTACGATGGAAAAAAGAAGAATATTGATGCCGCTATTCAAAAGGATTTGGGGTCAGACTCAGGGGATGAAACAACAACCGCAACCATAGGTATAAAAGGTAAAAATTCTTAAGCATCTGCTAGTAATTCTTCACAATCTACTGATAACGAAGAAAATGAGAGGAAAATACATAATCTTTTTCATATTAGAGTTATTTCCAAGCATCAAAAGATTGATACTTTGTTTGATAGTGGCTCACAAGTAAACTTAATTTCTGAAGCAATTGTAAAGAAACTGGGATTACTAACCACACCTCACAAAAAGCCATATCCATTAGATTGGTTATGTGATAAAGCAAAGCTACAAGTGACTAGACAATGTAAACTTAGGTTTTCTTTTGGGTCAGCATTTGTAGATGAGGTTGAGTTAGATATTGTTCCCTTGGATATATGTGGAATTGTTTTAGGAAGTCCTCACTTGTATGATAGAAAAGCCATTTTCTATAGAGCTGAAAACAAGTATCAACTCGTTAAAGATGGATTTGAATATACTGTAAGAGCTCATAAACTCAATAATAATTACACTCTCATAAACTCAGGGTAGATGAAAAGAATTGTAAATTCATGCAAGCAATTTTTACTGATAGTTGTAAAGGAAAGGAAACATGATAAAACCAATGTATTTGAAGGCTGTAATGCTAAACAGCAAGTTGATTTAGAAAAAGTCGTTTCAGAATATGATATACTATTTCAAGAACCTAAAGGTCTACAACCCAAAAAGGAAATAGTACATGATATTAATTTGCAGCAAGATGATCCATTGCCTAACATCGGAATGTACAGGTTGTCCACTTTAGAGAATGCAGAAATCAAGAAGCAGGTATAGGAGCTCCTCGAGAAAGGGTTCATAAGACCTAGCACATTACCTTGTGGGTCTCCAATTTTCTTGGTGAGAAAGAAAGATGGCTCATGGAGAATGTGCATTGATTACCGAGCACTGAATAAGATAACGATAAAAAATCGTTACCCCCTTCTTCACATAGATGATCTATTAGATCAGTTGAAAGAAGTTGTTTACTTTTCCAAGTTAGACTTGCATAGTGGCTACCATCAGGTCAAAGTTGTAGAGCAAGATGCACGGAAGACTGCTTTCAAAACAAAGCAGGGATTGTATGAGTGGTTGGTTATACCTTTTGGCTTAACTAATGCTCCTGCTACTTTCATGAGAGTAATGAATGATGTACTCAGGCCTTTTATTGATGATTTTTTCATTGTATATTTAGATGACATTCTTATATTTAGTAAAACATGGGAAGAACATTTGAAGCATGTAAAGCAGACTCTAGATGATTTGAAAAGAGAAAATCTTTGCGTTAAACTATCAAAATGTGAATTTGGCAAAACATATTTGAATTATTTGGGTCATATTGTAGGGGGTGGTGAATTGAAGATAGATCCCTCTAAGGTTGCAGTCATTGTAAACTAGCCTAAACCCAAATCTGCTACAGAAGTTAGAAGCTTCCTAGGAGTAGCACAATATTGGAGAAAGTTTATTTCTAACTTTTCCTTGATTGCAGCTCCCTTACATGCTTTAACAGGATTGAACAAGGTGTTTCAGTGGGGAGGCAAATAGCATAAAGCCTTCGACACCTTAAAAGAAAAGATTAGTACAGCACCAATACTAGCACTGCCCAATCTTCAAAGACCCTTTGAGATTGAAACAGATGCCAGTGACTATGCCATGGGAGCAGTGTTGATGCAGCATGGTAAACCCATATGTTATCATTCTGAGACATTTAATTCTACAGTAGTTAATTATCCCACATATGATAAAGAATTGTATGCATTAGTATAGAGTGTGAAAAAGTGGAAACATTATCTAATGGGAAAAGAGACAGTTATACATACTGATCATCAACCACTTCAATATTTACACTCACAAACTAAGTTGCAGCAATCAAGACATTATAGGTGGATGGGTTTTCTACAACAGTTTCATCTTGTCATCAGATTTAAAAAGGGCATACGCAATAAAGTTGCAGATATGTTGTCTAGACCAATCATAAATGCATCTACTATACTTAAGCATAATTCAGTATTGCATGAAAGCTACATTGAACAATATGCTCAAGATATATATTTTAAAGATGTATACGAAACTTTAAGTCATGGAAAACAAGTAGAAGAATTGGATTATCATGTTAAGGACCAACTCTTGTATCATTTGGGAAAGTTATGCATTCCTCAAATCAGAAGAGTAAAGATAATTCAAGAAGCACACACTTCTCTAATATCAGGTCACTTTGGTGTAAGTAAAACAGTTGCACAGCTGCAAAGATTTTGTTATTGGCCAAAAATGAATGAGACAGTTTCTAGATATGTAAGAGGGTTTACTATGTGTGCTAAAAGCAAGCCCAGCAATAGAAAACTAGGCTTGTACACTCCATTACCAGTTCCTTCTCATCCTTGGGAAAGTATTTCCATGGACTTTGTTGGGGGAATGCCTAAATCTAGAAAAGGTCATCACTATTTATATGTTATTGTGGATCGGTTCAGCAAAATGTGTATTTTAATACCTTGTAACAAACAGATTACAGCTGAACAAACAGCAAAGTTGTTCTTTTAGCATGTATGGGTTCATTTTGGATTACCCACTTCCATTGTATCTGATCGATATTCCCGATTTATTGGGAATTTTTGGTCTAGTCTTTGGGAACTGATGGACACGAGATTGAAGAAGAGCACAACCTTTCATCCACAAACAGATGGCCAAACAGAGGTGGTCAATAGGACAGCGATCCAGTTGCTTAGAGGCTATTGTAGCAAGCATCCCAAGCTTTGGGATGAACATTTGTGTTATGTGCAACATGCTTACAATCGTGCTAAACATTCTTCTACACAGAGATCTCCTTTTGAGACCTGTTTTGTTTTCATACCAAGGTCTCCCTTGAAATTTTTCTTTGGTAAAGACATAGCGGTTGGTGGACACAGTGATGTGGACAAGGCAACCAAGTTCATTGAAAAAATCCAAGAGATTCACCAGGAAATACAGGAACAGCTGGAAAAGAACCAAGCCAAGTACAAGGCAAGGCATGATAAGCATCAGACTGAGCATAGTTTCCGAGTTGGTGATCAAGTCTGGCTGTATATCATCAAAGACAGAATGCAAGGTGAAGGTAATAAGTTGAAGTCGATAAGGTATGGACCTTTCAAGATACTTGAGAAAATCGGTGAGAATGATTTTTGCCTTGATTTTCCAACTTACATGCACATCTATTCAATAGTTAATGAAAAAAGCTTGAGACTGTTTGAACCTTCATTAATTGAAGATCCCGAAGAGCAGAGTCAATTTCCTTCTATTAATGATCTGTTGCCTGAATATCTCAATGAATTGCAGGAAGATACAATTCTAGACAGAAAGGTGAGAACTACGCTCAGAGGGGATGTTGAGTACCTTAGGATTGGGCTCAAAGGTTCAAAACCAAGCAGTGCAAGATGGATAGAAATTGGGAAAGTGAGGAATCTATACCCTCACTTGATTGATGCTTAAAAACCAACTTTTGGTGGTCCAAAAGCCTTTTTAGTGGGAAGGTCGTGATCCAAATTGGATCCTAGAACACTCTCTAAGTTTTCATGAACTCTATAAAATTCATGCCAAAGTTTCAAAGTCTTATAAAGATCAAGCTATCAGAGATATCCTCGTTACAGTTGCAATTTGTGATCAGCGCGGAGAAATGAGGTCCCTCGGTCAAGTGCGCACACCGTCGACCCATGGTAACACGCGCTATCACAAATTAGCAAAACCAGAGGCCAATACGAGAAACCAGAGGACAAATCACTAATCACATATTGTAGGGCAAACCCCTCAAAGAAGGAAGGGTCGCAAGCCCCTGGACCTGAAAAATCGTAAAATGTAAAGCATATCATTCTGATTCCATCAAAAGCGGGGTCCCACAATAACTGGCAGAATATCGGAAGGGCTCCGAGTGGTAAGCAGTTTCAACCGAGTCCTGCCCAATGCCACACAATGGGTGCTACACGTCCGGCAGAAGAGAGAGAAAACCACTCACATCCGACGGGTAAACGTCATGTTACTTATCTGCCCGATATGGACGATGACCATAGGATTTGGAGGCTCCAGATCAACAGCAGAGACGCATTTTGATGGATGACCGGATTTGATAGAGTCAACAGGCAGAGTTGTATAAGATTTGAATCCGATGTGGATGATGTGTTGGCAGAAGGTCGTGTTTCGTGGGCATTCTTGGAGTTAACGAAAGAAACGATCGTTTCAAAAACATCCAAGAGAACTGACACTCAGTTCGTTATGAAATGGGTGGCCACCTCCCTGTGAGGCATTATACAATGATGATTACGCAGAATAGAGGGATTCAAACGGACAGAGGCAGGGGAACTAGAAAGCCGGGAAGCGGAAACGAATAGTTAGAAAGCAGATTGGCTTTAAAGCCACAAGCTGACAGAGAAAGCGGTAAGTTAGAAGCGAGTTAGCAAGTGAGAAGTAGAGATGAGAAGACGAGCTGACCCACAAAAGCAAAGGTAGCATCGAGCCAGAGTCAAGATAGAGATAGAGAGAGTCAGAGAGTCTGTGTGCTCCAAAGAAGGCTTGAGAGGTTCAGCGAACTCCTCTGTATATTCCTGTCATGTATGATTCTCAGGTTGGGCTCATACTATGGTGACCAATAGAGGTCGAGTTTTAGTAAGGAGAGTCTGTGTACTCCAGAGACTTGGGGGATCCAAGTACAGTCCTACTGATTTGTATCTGTTGTGTGAGACTCAAATTGAGCTCACTGTTGTAAAAACTCTTCATTAAAAATATAATAGAGAGGCCACCACTGAATGCTGGACCAAGAGACGTAGCTCCGAAGTGTTGGGTGAACTCCTTGTTGTGTTTATATGTTTTACTGTTATGTTTTCTTTAACTATTGCAGTGTCTGTGTATTTCGCAATCTTATCGATCTGTTGCATAAAATAACATAGTCACATTCATGCACGAGTCTGTAATACCTTATTAATTGTCTTGGATTAATTCCAGATCACTGCAAGTATATGAAATTTTCGCTCATGTGATAGAATTCACGCAGAATAGTGTGAGTTTCTCTCTCCTTTGACCTTGTTCCTTTTATCTTTCTTGTACAAGAATAAAAGTTGCCAATTAGTGCTACAATGAGGTCGAACTTCACTCTCTATATACACATCCAAGAGGTTGAATAGTCCCTTCCAAGGTCGACTTGTCCAGGCAGGGTTGACTTGGTCTTGTGGCTGAAAAAATGACTATTTTGACTCAAATAAAATTATTTTTCCTTTTTATTCCAAAATTCCAAATAGGACTTGACTCAAGGACAATAGATTGGCTCATGACCAATTTTATTTTGACTCAATAAACCCTAGAAGCATGAAAAACATGTTTGACTAATGAAATAATAATAATAACAATAATAATAATTTATTTTTTCATCTTTTTCTTTTACATGAAATATAAAATGATAATTATAAAGACTGAACCTAGTTACATTTTCCAACACCCCCTCAATTGCACTCACCCTAGTAATCAATAGTAATATTAAATTCTTAAAGTAAAAGAATGAAAACGATAGATAAAAGACATACTCCTTTATCTTTCATTTTCATCATTTTACTTGAATTTCTAACATTACCATTAATTGTTTCAAAATGTTTGAGAGTGGTTCCAACCAATGTTGCATGAAGCAGGGAAATGTTTGGAAGTGAAGCATCAAAGGCACGATTTTCCAAAAATATTTAGAAGCATATATATATATATATATATATATATATATATATATATATATATATATATATATATATATATATATATACTAAAAAAAAATACGAAATTAGTTGCAAAAGATATGAAAACATACATATTTGTACATACATCAAGATAGATATGGCAGCCATAGTACATCAATGATTAATTATTTAAGCGTCAACCATCTAGATTCTAGCAATTACAAACCTGCATGAAAATTTTAAGTATATAATAGATAATAGAAGGTAGAAACTTAGAAAGTATCAAAATTTTAAGCATATAATAGAAAGTAGACATTTAGAAGATACAACATTCAAATAACTTATCTATCAAGTGAGAAACTCTCAACATGAGTCATGACCAAATAATAATGTTTACAAAATAGGCCACCTGGCCACCATCAACTGCACACTAAACTATGAAGATTTAAAAGTTCAAATTCACAACAATAAATTCTAACACTCTAATCTATCATCTATAGAGTCTAGATTGACCAAAAAAATAGTGAATTGTGCATATATCTACTAATATCTCCTCCTTACACCACCACGATCACTACATGAGCCTCCACGTGGTGGCAGTGAAGAAGATGATGGTCGTGGAACTGAAAATTAAGCCCTTGTTATTATTGTTGAATACTGGAACATGGGGACCATGGCACTGGATGGGGATGTCATCTCATAACGATCATCATCATCTTGGATAAGAGAATCCTCCAATTGCTCTAAATTCAACACTCCATCCTCCAAATTGTCCTCCTTTGGATTTTTGTCCCAAATCTTAAAGTCCATATTTTTACTCGCCTTCTCACAGTAATGGGACAAAAATAACAAGTTTGGATGAACATAAACCAAGCTCTCTACCCAATTTACATTTAACATGTTCCTTTTAATACTATGGATGGAACTATAGGTGATCCAACATCTATCTACAAAAAAAGTGTTCACCACCTGCAAGAGCACTTGTATTGCCAAAGATTGTAGATGTGGAGTAGCACCTCCATGCATGTTCCACCACTCAAGAGAAGACAAATTCCTTCGATCTCTAACTATGTGATTGGTCCCCAATGCACCAATGGAAAGGATATAGTTTCTCAATTGTTTTCATATCATGCTACACTCTTCCTCATCAAGGACTAATTCATCCAATGCTTTCATATAACCAACCAAGACCTTTGGATCTTGTTGTGGTTTTCTCTTGGTCCCCCCACCAAGTGTTGGTATTGAAAGCCATGATGGATGATAGTATTTAGGTGTAAGAACATATGCTAAGACATGCAATGGAATGTTTATCATTTCCCATCATTTTTCCATACATGAATGAATATAATTATATAAGGTGATATCTCTAGGGTCAAAAATGTAATATACCCCAACATAATATCCATATATGCATACACTTCCCCAATTACTAGTCGATCTAAATCTGCAAACTTGATCATGTAATAAATTGGCTTGGTGAATGGCAAGACATATTTAACATGTGACCAAAATTAATTGTCAAGAATAGTGTGCTTCATACATTAGCACCATCTCTATCAATGCTCATCTCATCCCATGAATCACATGTCACCATAGCACTTAAAGTTTGTCTCATTTTCACTAGGCACCTAAAGGTGAGGTAATAGCTTGCAAACCTAGTTTTTGAAAGCTTAAGTGACTACAACTTGGAGTAAGTGCCATAAAAATAGTTAACCCTTGTATGCCCCATGACCCTTGTATGCCCCGTGACATATGTAATGATTTTCTTCCCTCTCTTGTATAGCTTATTAATCCATCCACATTCTCTATGCTTCATAATATCATGCATCAAAAGGTTCAATGTGTGCACCAAGCACCTGGACCTAAAGATGTGCAGATGAGTCCGCTCAATGATTCTTCCTACTCCTTTACAATTTGTTGCATTATCAGTGATCACTTTAACCACATTATTGGGACCAACATCATTAATTGTTTTCAATAGTAGATCTACAATGTTTTAGGAAGATGCAATGATAGAGGAAAAGTCATGACTTGCAAGAAACATTGTGTAGCTAGAAGAAACACCAAGAACATTTATAAAATGTTGGTTTCTAACATTTGTGCAACCATCTGATATAATGGATGCCCCAAAATATTCCCACTCATCAATGAACCATGTCAAAGCTCTATGAATCTTTTCTTTTTCTCTATCTAATAACAAAGTTCTAGCTTTCTCATAGTTGGGGCTCATGTATCCTTTTAGGGATACATTGATGACCTTAACCAAATCATGCCAATAGGGACAACAAAGTGCATTGAATGGTATACCACAAGCATAATGAAACCAGACCACTTTGTCATCCACATCATCCCTCCCACCAATATTCAGGAAATGTGTTATTGTTCTTCTAGATTCAAAGGTTCCAAAAGTACCAAGAGGTAATGAGGTGTGGCCACCAAATCTAAAGGTTGCACTTGTATCAAACTGAAGTTTTTGTTTCTTACTTTTATTTGTGTGCAACATCCTCTATTTGGATGTATTTTCTCCTTTGTTCCATTGATACATTAGGGAAAACTGAGATCCCTATAAGACCCCTTTTTTCATCACTATCCATTACCCCATAAATATGCCTCCTCACACAGGTATATAAACCACCATAAGGTTTTCCTCCATGACAATCATGAGGGCATAAAAAATTGAAGGTTCCACCACCTCTCCTCCCTCAAGTTTGTCACATAATTCCACAAGGGTATTAATGCAACTTTTCCCCTTGTATTTCAATTCCCTCTTCATCTCCTTCCTTCTCATCATAAATTGGGTCACTATGAGTGTGACCACTATCCTCTTCTTCCATTTCTTCCCTTCTATGCCTAACCCCCACCAATTCCATGAAAAACATAAGTGGAATTATAATCCAAAAGGACATCCTTTTATATGAACAACCTGTGATAAAATGAACAAGAAGAAAGAATGGGAAAGAGTAGGAGAGGAGGAAAAAAATGCAAACAAGAATGACAAGAAAATGAGGGAGTTAACTAGGATTTACACTTACCTCTTTAGCTCTTGAGAAGTTGAGAACTTGAGGTAGATGGTATCCCTTCTTCACTCCTCCAAGCTCCTCCAATCTCTCCTAAAAAATCTCACAAATATAATTTCAAAATATTTCTATCTCCTCTCTTCTCCAAGCTCAAGCCAAAGATGCAGGAATGAGAAAAAGAGGGGGAAAAGGCATTTTAACCTCATCCTCCCTTTCCCCTAACTCACCCTAGGCCCCACTTAAACCACAGGTCAATTAAAAATAAATAAATAAGTGACCCCTGGAACCATGTGGGTGGGTTCTAAAACTGATTGGGAACCATTCCAGAACCACGATTTGGGCCTACAAAACCATCACAGTTCTGAAAATCCAGGAAGAATGTTTTTTTGGGTGAACCACGGTTTTGAAAATTGGGTTCGTGGTTCGCCCACAGTTTTGCACAGGACACAGTTCTGGGTTCTGATTGATAAATGTGTGGAAATTACTAAGAGGGGGGGTGAATCAATAATTTTACCTTTCTTCTAGTATTTAGGTCAACTTAATATTCTTTTTCAAATATCTTTTTATGTAGCTAATGACTTATGTATATGTTCAATTTTAGTTGTTTTTTTTGCAGTTACTAGAGAAATACATTTTCATATATTCCTATTCAGAATTCAAGAGCATTCACATAACATTCAATAAGAAACACATGAAGACACCAAATATAAGTGGAAACCCATAAGGGAGAAAACCACGAATTTTTGGATGAAAGTGATGAGAAGGCAAGCTCCTACTCCCCTATTACATCAAATTTTATGTAAGCTATGATCTACAAGAGGTTGCTACCTCAAGGAAGCTTCAATTCCCACAAAATTTTTTACATGCTACAACCTACAGGAGGCTCCTACCTCAAGAGGCTACAACCTTTTTTTTTATCAAGCCGCAACTTGAAAGGTGACTGCAATCTCCCAATCACAATACAAAATCAATTTTGTTGGTTACTTGATATTAATTTTCGCCCTCAAGTTCGTTGCTCATCTTCTCTGTTTTTCTTCTTCAATTATGTTCCTCTTCTGCTACTTTTCTCTTCTTCTCCTCACGAGAATGTTTCTCATGAATCCTCTCATACAAACTTATCAACACCAAAAAAGTCCTCTTCTCATTCAAACAATGTATAGTTTATAAGCATAACTTATTGACTATTTGCATTATATGCAGAAATACGAAATGAGGAGTTTTCTCTTGGTCTTCTTTGGTTGCTCACAATCCATCTCTTCATTTTCAAATATGAAATTCATAATTTTGTAATATAAAATAGATTTGAAATAATATAGGCCAGCAACAATGAATGCAAAATACAAATATTGAAAACTTTTCAGATTTGTATTAGCTACATTTTTCAAATTTGTATCAGCCACATGTTAATGCCTTTGAGGTTTCTTGTTTAATAAAAGCATATATTTTCTAGCTTAAGTCTCAAGATATCATGTGCAATTTTTCATTTTAATTGTAATTCATACATCAAGATAGCCAATCAACATATTTAACAATGTTCAATCTTCACAATCTTTAAAGAAATTTTGAGGTAAAAAATGGGCCTCAAAATAAAAATGTACAACAAAATTAAACTTTATAAGAACTAATAGGATTCAATATTATGATGTCAACCATGGGGGATGATTCACCATTTTTGGAGTAAAAAGGTAAACAGATAAAAAAATAAAAAAAAATAAAAAAACTATTTTTTCAACTCATATTTTCAATTTATCTCCCTATGATTTTACTCTAATTTCGAGCAGAAGCGCTCGTTGGATGTGAAATTTAATTTTTCATCCAAGGAGTACCCATGTTGCATACTTTCGATGGAACCTACTACACGAAAAATGTGAAATATATAAAAAAACATAATTGCAATCATGTTTTTTCATGTATTTCACATTTTTTGTGTAGTAGGGTCTATTGAAAGTATGCAACATGGGTACTCCTTGGATGAAAAATTAAATTCTAGATCCAATGAGTGTTTCCACTCGAAATTTGAGTAAAATCATAGAGAGATAAGTTGAAAATACAAGTTGAAAAAATATTTTTTTCTTTTTTCCCTCCAAAATTTGATGAGATAATCTAATATTATTTTATTATTTCCACTATTATTTTATAATATTCCTTAGGAGTCCCATTTTGGACCTCAAAATTTCGCTAATGAATCAACATAGTTAACAATGAACAGCATTTACACTTCAAACAATATTGCAACAATGGCAGTGCAACAATCAACATAAATCAACCTTAACACAATCAACAATAATCAGATTAATGACATCAAACATCCTGAGCATGATCATTTGATATAAATGCCAACTTTACCAACATTCTCCCCCTTTGGCATTGATGGAAACACAATGATCTTTCTCTTGTTTTTCTTAGAAAAAAAAGCCTATGCCTCCATACCTATGCTTACTTCCCCCTTTGACATCAATGGAAACCTGTGGTTTTAAGACTAAAAATGCTCTAACAATTGAGATGTATATTGCCCAAACATTTTGTTGTTCTAATTAAACTTTGTTCCCTCTTGAAATGAAATGCCTTGAATTTGTTCCATACACCCTTAAAATCTCTTTTTCCGACATTTACTCCATGTTAGAATAGAATCTGCAAGTCAATCACTTGGAAGCAATTAGATCAGCGACATATTTGATAAATTAGGGCACAAAACCATAAATTCAATATATTAATATGCAATGGATTAATTCTCTCTATAATAAATTAATGCACAATAGATAACATAGTCTCCAAAATATAAATTTTGATGAATGAACGCTGCTCCATGATGAACTTTGAACAATCAAAACATTAGGGAATAACCATATTAGGGCACAAAACCCTAATTCATAAAAGCATGCTAATTTAATTAAAAAGGTTGCTCCCCATTAAAAACGCTGGGAAATCAATTAAAAACACTACTCTCTATAATGTATAAACTTTTCATAAATACACATTGTATAAATAAATTAATGCTACTCGTAATGTATCAACACTGCATAAATAGTGTATCAATGTTGCTCTCCAAGAGTTGGTATTAACGTTTCTCCAAGAGTTTGTATTAAGAATGAATTAACGTTGCTCCAAGAGGAATTAATGAATTAACGTTGTTCCATGAATGAATTAGCATTTCTCCAAAAGTATGTATTAAGAATGTAACGCTGCTCCAAGAGTTTGTATTAGCATTATTCTAGGCATTGCAATGAGTTAACGTTGTTGGCAATGTAACCTACTTTTAATACTGTATATAACTTGTAACCAAGGAATCACATTGTAACCTACTCCAAATGCTAATGCTCCACCAATATTATGAAGGCATTATAACGCTGCTCCAAATGCTCCAAGATGTTATAAGATGCTTCAAATGATAATCTTATAAATAACGCATATCCACCAATATTATGAACGTTATAACGTTGCTCCAAGATGTTATAAGATGAAAGTTGCTCCAAGATGTTATAACGTTGCTTCAAATGCTAATCTTATAAATAACGCATATCCAACAATATTATGAACGTTGCTCCAACATGTTAAACATTGTTGACATGCTCCAATGTGCTAAAATTAATGAATTAAACGTTGCTATATCAACGGTTGGAAATGTTAATACGTTGGCATTAAACATAGTTAACAATCAAATGATAATTGGACCGATTTCTCACTTTTTAGAGGTAACAAAAAGTCACCTGATTTTGAAATGCGCTGATTTAGAATACACATTTTTTTTTGGAGCATATTTTTGACATTTTAAATTTTCTTAATAAATATTATTTTTAAAATGTTAATGTTTTTCATGTTGATTTCAAAAAATGTTGGCGCAACATCAATGTTGAAAATTTAGTAGTTTAGGGTTGAATTTTTAAAAATAGAAAGCCTCAAGTATGACTTTCCAAAAATAGCAAATCACCTTGTATCAATTGGTAATCAAGTATTGTTGATGGAAAATCCCTTCTGATCATCATTCAATCATTAATAATATTATTATTATGCTTATGATACTATTATGTTATTATTAAAAATAAATTCAAGTCACTCCATCATGGCTTCGATTAGAGAAATTTTGAGGTCTAAAATGAACCTCCTAAGGAATATTACAAAATAATAGTAGAAATAATAAAATAAGATTACAATACATCATCGAGTTTTAGAGGGAAAAAAAATTAATTACTTTTCCAACTTGTATTTTAAACTTATCTACCTATGATTTTACTCAAATTTGGGGCAGGGGCACTTGCATACTTTCAATCGACCCTACTACACGAAAAATGTGAAATGTATACAAAAACGTGATTCCAATCACATTTTTTTTTATGTATTTTACACTTTCATGTAGTAAGGTCCATCGAAAGCATGCAACATGGGTACTCCTTGGATTTCAAATTAAAGTATGCACTCAATGAGTTCCCCTACCCAAAATTTGAGTAAAATCGTTGGAAGATAAGTTGAAAATACAAGTTGAATTATTATTATTATTATTATTTTACCTTTTTACTCAAAAAATGGTGCATCATCCCCCATGGTTGACATCATCATATTGAATCCTCTTGGTTCTTATAAAGTTTATTTTTGTTACACTTTAAGCTTCTGTGGTTGTTTTTTGGTGTAGTATGATCTGGATTATCTACAGTGTTGTTGGGAAAAGTATCTATTCAGAACGCCCCTATCCCACTCTAAGGTGTGACAGTGCCTTAGCAACAAACAAGGAAAACTACTTGTGTATTCTTCTTTATGAAATGTAAACGAAGAGGAAGGATAAACTAACCTGTGTCTTGCGCTAGTTTGTTGATCCAATTGCTCTCCTCTTCAACAGCTTCCAGCTCCTTGCTCCCTTACTGGCCCAGCTTCACCAAATTCCTGCAAGATCACAAGAGAGAGAAACTATACGAAGATATAGATTTACATTCATAAAAAGCTCAGGATCAGATTAAGCTAAACATGCAAATATAACAAAACATCAGTGATACACAAGCATGTATAAGAAACTCAAATAGTTTTATTAATGCAATAAGAAGATCCAGGAGGAGATACAACCAAGTGAGTCTCGATCCAGCATCTACCTCCCAGCAAAGGAATCCCTTCCTCACCTCCAACAAAGCATAAATCACCCAATGCACTAATCTCAATCTCAAACCAACAGCAATTCTCTGCAAAGTACAAAATTCCAGCCTCTGGATCTCTGGGATGAGGGATCCATATATAGATGTAAGCAGAGAGGATGAGTCAGCTTATGTTTTGACTTGTGGCTTTTCTCTGTCAGTTCTTGCTTCCACTTGGAGGCTGAGAGCCTCTTACTCATCACTAGTCGAATTCAGTGAGGCAAGTGTCATTGGAGAAGATTCTGGAAGCTTCCATTGTCTTTCCACCTCGTTGAATGACTTTGCCATTTGTCATTTCCCGCTCAACGCACCCTGGTAGTGCATTCACCTGCGTTGCAACGCACCTAGCCAGTGTATTTGGGTGCTTTGCAACGCAGGCAGCTAGTGGAACATCTGAATTGATCCTGATTTGACTAGTTTTGAGCAGTTTCTGGTGGAGAACTTCTGGGAGAAGCTGTAATTTGTTGACCTTGTTTCTTTAGGAGCTGGAACAACATCTTTTAGGGACTTAGGATCCCTTGGTTTATGGACATTTCATGCTTATAGCTGTAAGGCACAAAAATATCTATAACAGTTGCCCCCTAAAGTATGAGGCCGTTTATCGGGTGAAATGCTTTATTAGGAGGATCCGAAGTTCTTTCAATGCTGGGAGGAGACCTGTAATAAGATACAATACAATACATCATCTTCATACTATTTTCATGATCTAGCTGAGGCGGGCATTCCCATGCTCAGCTTTATAAATTCATTTTTATGTACATAGGACAGACAATCGTCTGATGGTAGACTGATGATTCTGATGAAGTCATCATCCTTTTAGTAGGATGATTATCTGTGCTGCAATGTTGTACATGTCAATGTCTTTATTTTTCCTGAATATATATCGCAGCCCGGATGGATGAAACTAGATCCGGGGTCTTCAATCTCGTCCGATCTTCATTCGAAGTACAAGTCGATCCATGTGAGAAATGTTTTGAAGTCGAACATGGAAAGACATCGCTTGATTACCAGTCAATGATGCAAACTGTTAACAAGCGCGAGAGGAATCACCGATAATGATAATGACCCTCAAGGTACTGCAGTACAATTCACGTGGTGTGAATAAAGGACTTGGCGTCGAACACCACGCAAAATCTTTAGGTCGAAGGTCATTGATGTATACCTGTCGACGGAAGTGAGAAACTTGCCATTGAGGCATGCAAGCTTCAAAGTACTGAAGAGGTGTTCCTAGATCAACTTCTTGGATGATGAGCTGATGTCGACAAGAAGCGATCCGTCAAAGGAGGGCCTTGATGTATCCCACATCAATGAAACAGAACGGAGCAAATGATTTTGATGGAGGTGAAAACGATCTGATGATATATGGTTCAGGATGGTGGTCATGAAGGAATGGAGTATAATGTATGGTAGTGGATGGGACACGGGTGACTTCTCTGGATGACTTCTCTTGAACATGTCGGCGACACTTATATGATGGATTGGTAGCATTTACCCCAAATGTGGATGGTATGGCGAGACCATGGTGATGTGACCGGTGAATGAAACAACCCAACCCGACTCAGGCACGGAGTGGAAGTGTCATGTTCAAGAGCGACTTGCTACCAATAAAGATTCTTTGAGTTTCTTCCCAATTTTTCCCCAGTCATTGCTGACCAGTACCTCTTTATTTTTGTCAAGCTTGAGGAGGATAACATATGCTTGTTCTATAATTTTCCCTTCGGGCAAACCCATCGCTATGTTTTAACAAGCCTAGCGATAGTGAAACTCGTTCTCGGCTAAAGACAAGTTTGTCGCTATTAATCTTTTTAACGAGTCTAACGACAAAGATAACTCGGTCCTTTTCATTTTTAGAGAGTCTGAAAAGGTACGTAAAGATAACTCCGAAATTCCTTTTTCGTCATCTAATCCCTTAAGTCCAAAAAAGTATAAAACAATACAGAAGGGATGAATTTTCGATAGTTTTAACGAGCCGAACAAAACAAGCGCTCGATCTTTTTGTGCAATAATCCCTCAGGTCCAAAAAGATTAAAATCTAGAGGAGGGATAGCTCTTCTGGTAGCTTTAACGAGCTGGAAGGCCAAAACTCGGCAATCTTTTCATATTTTACGAGTCAGATGAAAAGAGCTTAAAGAAGACTCGTCTTTTGAGGAACGAGTGATAAAATGGGTAGCAGCTGATTCCAGGTAAGGGTTGGAATTTTCCAAGCACGACAGTGTCACAAGGATGGCTAGTGAAATCACTCTTCGCAACTGTTCCTCAAAATGGGTAAACAAACAAATGGAGGTGAATGATCGGCCAATGGAAAAGTGGAGGTGACGGTGCAAACATGACCAAGGCTTTAATGGCTGAAATCTTCATTCACGGTGGTTATTTACCGAAGGATATTTCATTTTTTAACGAGCTTAAACACGGGTTGAAACGTTTGCTCGATCTTATGTTTATTTTTTAACGAGCTTGAACTATGCGCTAAAACTGCTCGATACTCCAGTCATATGATAAGAATGTCTCATATAAAATAGCAACATTTAGATTTTTGCCCCACTTCCTTTCTTTATGCAAGTTAGGAAATGACTAATCCAAAAAACAGATAAATAATCGCTCTTTGCTTGCACTCCAAAAGGTTTGCATGCCCCCAGGTATAAAACAGAGTTTCAAGGTTACCTCTACTTCACTTCCGCCAAAACAATTGTTTTACCGAGAGAGGCCTACCTCTTACAGGTCACCCAAAGATTGTTCCATTAATCTTTCAAACAAAACACTTCTTCGGCGATGTCTACCGAGATAAACAAAGGTGAGCGACGATGCCCGCCAACTCACATAACTTTGACAAAAAGAATCTTATTCTAGAATAACCCCTATCTCAATCACGGACGGGGTACAGACTAGTCATATTCTCCCACGGAAACCTACCCTATACCCGAAGTTTTCCTGCCAAAGCAGACCAGGACGCATGCCCCCTGGGTTCCAGTCATATCCGTCTGAATTACTCGCACTCATCGGGAGGACGGACCGTGGGTTGAGACATTTCTTGCGTGAAGAGACCATTTAGGGATGGTATATGACTATTTGCGATGCGTGATCCGGGAAATGAAAGCTGGTCCAAGAGCTTGACCACTCTTCCTTCGTGCGGAAAACACATTACTCTAAAGAGTGAGGAGACGATGGCTCCCATGCAATAAATATAGTCTCGTCCAAGGAGTAGGTTATAATCCAAGGGTCCTTGAACGACCATTACGTTCATTTGAACGGTCTTCCCTTTCAATGTTATGGGCACATTGGGGAGAATTCCTAAAGGTCGACTGGTTCCTTTATCAAAGCCTATCAGATTTCTCATTTCAGGCAAAAGCGATGGCGAACCAAGCGCTTTCCAAGAAATAGAGGAAAGGATACTCACAGAAGCCCCCTCATCAATGATGGTACCAGCCATGACCATTCTGTATATTTGGACGATAATTCTGAATGGTATGCTTACTGGTAAACGGGGTCTGCCTAGTTGATTCCAGTCGAAGGAGACAACTAGGTTGCTTGGTGGTGGGACCAAGTAGACGGCCGGGTATGGCTCTGACGAACTTCCTTCCTACGATAAAGGAATGGGTGGATTGCCCCCGTGTTCGTCGGAGTCTGTGTTGATGAAGAGAATTTGGACGGTGTCATCCTTATTCTCCTCAGTGACTGTATCATTCGAAGATAAAACCTCTGAAGGCAAGACTGAGTCAACTGCCGCCTCGACCTTTTGACATTCGTCTGGTATGGATTCAGTTGGTTTATCCTCAATGATAGACGCTTCAGCTGACCACTTGAGTGGGCCAGCTGGGTTCTCAACTGGTGACGGACTCGGCAAGAGTTTTTTATGTCAAGGAGGAAGTCGCAACGGTGAAACCGGACGATCATCCAAAACTCTTTTAGCCTCGTCTAAGAAGGGACAACGGTGGAGGGCATGATCGCCTTCGCACAGTCTACAGGGAAATCTAGCTTTCCCTTTTTGTCCTGGGGCTTCACTTTCACTAGTTGACGGTGTGCTTTCAACATGATCTCCAGAGGTTGATGACACCGGATTGTGAAAACGAGGAGACCAGTCCCTTAGTATCCGAGGGATGCAAGGACAATCTCTGTGGAAGTGGTCTCCTCTACAAATGACACATGGCGATTTAGGCTTGGTCGGTGCTGTGTGTGGATTTTCATTAGACGACACTTGTTTTCCCTTGTTTGCCTTTGGCTCCTTCTTCTTTTTCTCTTTCTTCTTTTTCTCCTTCTTCTCCTTAGGAACTTGGTTTTTAGTTTTACCAGTCTCGTCAAGCGAAGAGGAAGGAAGAGAGGAAGAATTAGAGGAAGTAGAAGGTTGGTGGGAAATTCTGGATTCGTCTAACTACTGATTCGACTGCTCAGGAATAGTGGTGTTCTGAACGACATTGGTTGAGAAGAGCCAAACTGGCAAGCCAATTGTCAGTCCTGGAAGCGACAATGTGGCCATATGGGGCGCACCAACATCTCCCCAAGAGGAGAAGGGACTAGGATTTCCACCAAGGGGAATTCCTTGGTTGGCAGGCTCCATTTTCTCAACCTAAAGATCAACGCAGGAAAAAGGGTATGAATATTCCGTTTAAAATAAATTTTAACATGCTTTGACACAACTTGTTTTTTCAATTTTAAAGAGTCGAGAAAAAACAAAAGATGACTCTAGTCTCCTTCAATTTTTAATTAGCCTGAAGTGACAAGTGCTCAGATGGACCTTTTCTATTAAGGAGCCTGAAAAGGAACGAAAGGGACTGCTCTGGAGATCTAGGTAGAGGGTGTGCCAAACCAATCGCAAAACTGCAGAATACTTTTTAGGGTACGGGCGGTCAATCTTCCCGAATGTTGTGTTCAGTGCATTGCGATCAGTAGGGCGGTCGACACGGCTTCCTATGGATAAAGGTTTTATGCCTATAGGGGTCTCCCAATATATACTCGACGGTATGTGGGAGCACAATCCGTACTGGCACTTATCGTCTCACAGTGGAGGAATCACCCAACCAACAGTGAGGACAACAGTTACCAGGCTTTACGACGCCGGAACACGTCTCTAGCCTAGACCTCTATGTTGTGCGTTAAGTTACAAAGCGTTGTTAAGTTCATTCAATTTATTTTAGGTTGATATTTCTTAGAAGTTTGCCTTTTTGGATCACCACGAGATGTAGATGTAATTCCTAAATGCAGTCTAAAGATGATAAGCAAGCTTTTATCTCTTTTCAACAATGAAAATCCTAGCTACAAGGGGAAAAGAAAGACAATCTTTTCTCAAAGAGCAAAGAGCACACTGTAAATGCACTTTTCCTAAATCAAGCCATACAAATTGTCAATATGCAAATGCACTTGTGCATGTATTTGTTTTTCACTTTCTTAATATTGATGCCTAAAAAGAAAGTTGTTGTACAAATTCGAATTCGATTTCAAGTGAAAAACACAAACAAGCTTCTTTTCGAAATCAAAAAGGTAGAGACGATTACGACACTTTATGATTTTGAAGTAAACACTTGTTTCGACACTAGAAATTCACAAATTCAAACCAAAAGGAAAAAGTAAAAGCGCAATCAACTGTCAACAGCAAATAAACTTTCTCCTAAGATCAAAACGACACTTACGACAGATCTAGATCTAAGGGCGACAGTATGATCAGTTTACTTTTGCAATGGGAAACTGTAAATGACGTAACAAATACACAAAAACAAATACAGTTTCTTTTATACAACTGAGGCGGAATTAAGGAAAAGAAAAGGGGTTTTCAGATAGGTACACACACTGATAACAGGCTGCAAAAATCAGAGGCAAAACTGGAAAAAGTGAGCAAAGAACCTCAGCTAGGCAGGGCTAGGCTGATCAACGCACCTGCTACACAGAGAAACTGAATTGCAGCGCAGGTAGCCCTCTCGGGACCTGCGTTGAAATGCAGAGTCTCTTCACAGAGCCTGTGCTGAAGCAGAAACGAGAATTTTCTCTGGGTTCTGGGTCACGGTTTGCAGTTTAATCTATGGTTTTTGGCCGGATAAAAGCTATCAGTAAGGTACAATCAGAGGGATGATTTAAAGGAGGACTAAGAGCTATCACAAAGGGAAATTAGAGCATTTGTGGATCAATTGTTCAGATCATAAACAGGCCCAGTGAATGGACTAGAGTAGCAGATCTCTACTTTGCATTTGTAAATGGAAAATGCAGTTCGATTCGCCACTCCTGAGTTTATGAGATGAACAACAATAGAAACACAAATAAACTAACTAGACACGATCCCCAGCGGAGTCGCCATTTTGTTGTTGGGAAAAGTATCTATTCAGAACGCCCCTATCCCACTCTAAGGTGTGACAGTGCCTTAGCAACAAACAAGGAAAACTACTTGTGTATTCTTCTTTATGAAATGTAAACGAAGAGGAAGGATAAACTAACCTGTGTCTTGCGCTAGTTTGTTGATCCAATCGCTCTCCTCTTCAACAGCTTCCAGCTCCCTGCTCCCTTACTGGCCCAGCTTCACCAAATTCCTGCAAGATCACAAGAGAGAGAAACTACACGAAGATATAGATTTACATTCATAAAAAGCTCAGGATCAGATTAAGCTAAACATGCAAATATAACAAAACATCACTAATACACAAGCATGTAGAAGAAACTCAAATAGTTTTGTTAATGCAATAAGAAGATCCAGGAGGAGATACAACCAAGTGAGTCCCGATCCAGCATCTACCTCCCAGCAAAGGAATCCCTTCCTCACCTCCAACAAAGCATAAATCACCCAATGCACTAATCTCAATCTCAAACCAACAGCAATTCTCTGCAAAGTACAAAATTCCAGCCTCTGGATCTCTGGGATGAGGGATCCATATATAGATGTAAGCAGAGAGGATGAGTCAGCTTATGTTTTGACTTGTGGCTTTTCTCTGTCAGTTCTTGCTTCCACTTGGAGGCTGAGAGCCTCTTACTCATCACTGGTCGAATTCAGTGAGGCAAGTGTCATTGGAGAAGATTCTGGAAGCTTCCATTGTCTTTCCACCTCGTTGAATGACTTTTCCATTTGTCATTTCCCGCTCAACGCACCCTGGTAGTGCATTCACCTGCGTTGCAACGCACCTAGCCAGTGTATTTGGGTGCTTTGCAACGCAGGCAGCTAGTGGAGCATCTGAATTGATCCTGATTTAACTAGTTTTGAGCAGTTTCTGGTGGAGAACTTCTGGGAGAAGTTGTAATTTGTTGACCTTGTTTCTTTAGGAGCTGGAACAACATCTTTTAGGGACTTAGGATCCCTTGGTTTATGGACATTTCATGCTTATAGTTGTAAGGCACAAAAATGTCTATAACACATAGTATTATATTCATATGTCGACGTTTTGAACCCCAAAGGGGTTCCATTATCAGGGCCAAAAATTGGTAGATTATGAATGATCATTTTTTGAGAGAAGAATCCTCTGACCAGCATATATATAAACCTAATTAATCCTAAATAGTGATAAATTTTCATAGAAGTCGACTTAACCTACATATATGAATTTTTATTATTATTATTATTTTATTTATTTTTGTTTTAATTATTTTATTTTAATTTAATTATTCTAATTTTAATTATTTTAAATAAACTCATTCTTAATTCTTAATAGATACAACTGGTTAAGACTAATAAGGTATTAATTGTAATAAGTTTATTTATATAATTGTAATTAGTTTCTAGTTTTTATTTTATTATTATATTTAGTTTAATTTAATTTAATTTTAATTTTAATTAAAATCAATTTTTATTTAAAAACATTTTTTAAAATCATTTTTTATTTACTACTAAATTAATTAATCAATCCAGGTATAAATAGTATTATACTAATGTGATGAGATATTTTATTCCTATTTATTTAATTTATTTATAAATTAAATAAATCAATTATACATTTTTTATTTTGAGGCCCATTTTAGACCTCAAAATTTCTCTAATGCTCAAGAATGTTCTCTTACACTCTCATTATTGACATGACATATTCCGCTTACACTCTCATTAATACTCTTACACTCTTTTATGATGTCATTAAAGCATGTCATGAAATATTCTTCTTATTCACTCTTTAATGCATATGTTACACTCCCCTTCTTCATGGCATAAGTTACAAAGGTATGCGTACCTTCTTAATGGCATAAGTTACATTTCCTAAATGGGCATATGTTACTTTCCCTCTTGGCATGCGAGTTAGTCTTCCTTTACGTTGAAATATGTTGTCATTCATGGAAAAGGCAAAGGCGAATGTGATAATGGAAAAGCAAATGTAAAGGCAAAGGAGAAGGCAAATGCAATGGAAAAGGTGATAATGGCAAAGAAAATGCAAAGACAAAGGCAATGGCAAAGTAAGTGCACTAGTAAATATATTTTCATTGGTGGACAAGGTAAATATTGATGAAAAAGACAATAATAGAGGTGGCACAAGCAAAATCAAAGGCAATGGCAAAGGTTGCATAGTCAAAATCAAAGGAAATGGCAAAGATCTACATAGACAAAGCAAAGGCAAAGGAAAAAGCATTGCAATTGGAAAATTCAATTAGAAGGTGCAAGGTGCAGAGACTTTGGAGCCAATTCTAGAGCAGTAGATCATCTAAGGAGTAGATGGAAACCACTCAGCTGGATAGAGCTCTGAAAGAGTTTTCTAGTGGTATGCAGAAATTCGAAAATGGCCTCCTGGATCAAGAGATAGAGCCAGTCAAAGTTGTAAGATCCCCAAGTCAAAATAGCAGAGTTAAAGAGGCCATTAACACAGGGAATTAACCCGCATAGGGCTCAAAGGGCTTAGCACCAGGACTTGGCTCCTGATTGTTTCACGTAGAAACAAAATAAATGGTGTTGAGTCATTTATACAAAGAAATCAACCCACATAGGGCTTGACAAGGCTAAGCACCTAATGGCCTAGCTGATGGTCGTGGCGACTCGATATTATGGCGTAAAAGTAGGTAAAGGGGCCTGTGAAGAGGGTCTAAATGCCAAATTAGGTGGAACTATCAGTTTGACAGCGGAATTGGAAGTCAAGCCAAATTAACTGCAGATAAAAATAGTAGGTGCACTACTAAATCCCATAAAAAATAGAATGACTAAAAACTATAAATAAACTTAGTTAAACTGGAAGAAAAGGTTGGTTAAGGTATGAGAACTCGGTGAACAAGTGCAGAGGACATAAATGAATAGGACAAAGGAAAAAAGTAGAGATTCATGCAAATATTTGAAGAGCAAGATAACTGAAGTTCAATTCAGAATATTAGTCCAGAATTCATTATAAGTAGAATTTGAGCAACAAGTTGAGTTGTTCTAGTGATGAGAAGCAATAGGTGATTGCAAGGGTTGGGGTGTTGAATGAGAATTGAAGCAGCAAATTGTGCAATGTGCAGCAAAATTAGAGAGCAACATAGGGTTGTTGGTGGTTGCATGAGAGTAAGCAACAAAGTGTTGCAAGAGTAGGTGTGTTTACTAATGAAAAATTGCTAAACATATTGGTGATTTGTTCATCAACCAAAGATTGTTTAAGGTGTTTAAGGTGGCTTTGATGAGCAGTTGCAGTAATCATATTTAGTTGTTTGTGAGGTAATTGGTCTCTTGGTTCTAGTATGAAATTGGATGAAAGATGGATCAACAAGACCATCAAGTCGTATCTTGTAGATCAGGGGTAGGACCTCCTTCTAATGGGTGCTAGTAAATATTTGGAGGCAAAAGTACCTTTTAGCAGAGACAGATAAAAGAGTAGGGGCAAGAGTCCCTTCTAGTGGGTACTGGTAAATGAGCATGGGTAGAAGCCTCTTTCATTGGTAGCTTATAAACAAATAGGTATTGAAGTTATTTTTAGTAGCAACTGATAAACCTACAAGTGGTAGCTTGTAGGGACATGATGTAATCAAGTTGAAGCTTGTAATAAAAAGAATATTGGTGTCTTGTATATATGTTGCTCATGTGCTTGATGTTTATGATGTTATGTTCTACATGACTGAGTTATGTTGTTGATCCATGAATAATTTTTAAAGTGATTAAAAAGTGAAATTTGTGAAGAATTGTGTAATTTAGCCACACTACTTATTCACCCACCCCCCCCCCCCCCCCATCTCAATAGTGTCCTGGTTTCCATTGTTTCTAACCATTGGTATCAGAGTTAGTGTCATTCAAGATAAATTTAATAGTTGGGAGGAAGATCAGGGATCATGGAGAAACATGATTGGATTACCTCAGATGGAGTTCCATTTTTGAATCGCTCAAATCATACGACTTGGAAGGTAAGGATGAGAAACTACTTGCAACCTCTTGATCTTGATTTATGGCTATCTAAGGAGTATGGAGTAATAAATAATAAGTTTGATAAACAAAGGAAGGAAATCATGAGAGGGTTGTCCAAGGCAGATGTTAAGAAAGTAATATGTTATAATGCTACCAAGGAGATATGGGATAAATTGCAGTCCATCTATGAAGTAGACATGTAAACTGCAAGCAAGTTGTTGTTGTGTTGTTATTTTAGAACAATAGATCATTTATTTTCAAACTGCTCAGCTAGTGAAAGTGAGAGTTTCTCATGAAGTTGTAGTCAAGAAAGGACCACCCTGATAGTAATAGAAGACCTTGACAATGCTCAAGAAGAAAATTGGTCCATCTCTGGTGAAGAAGAAGAGTCCCTACAGTCATTAAGGGAACAAAATCTTGAACAAGATGAGAGTGAAATAGACACTCATTGTGAATCCAGTTGCTCCTTTGGGGACTTGGAATATCTTAATGAAAAGATGTATTAGAAGCGGGACCTCATACCAACTCTTGATGAGATTGAGAATTTCAGAGCTATAAATATGAAGCTGGAACAGGACAATAAAGAATTAAAAGAGCAGGTGTTGAATATTTAGAAGCATGCAAAGAATTATGAAGCATTTAAATACAATCAAACCAGTGATTGTTCCTCTCAGGCCAAGGTAACGACTGAAGATGATGGTGACTCAACAACAAAATTAAAGGGTCCATAACTTTGGTTAAAAGAAGGCTGAAAATGCTGCAATGGCAAAGAAAAGAACACAAAAAAATAAAGGGACTTCCAGGAGTCAAAATAAAGGTATGCAACCCCTCATATGCTTTTTTTGTAATAATGCAGGGCACTTTGCCTCCAAGTGTCCAAAAAGGAAAATGAAGGTGCAACAACATAGGTGGAATGCACAATTTCAGCCACAACCATGAATTCCTCAGAAGAGAAATTCGACCAACCAAGCACAAAGATCCTTTTCTCCTCAAAGGCAATATTTTCAATGGCCCAAGAGTAGAAAGAGAGCAAATTATAATCTAAGAAATTGCACATGAACAAGATTTGGTAAGAAGTATAATTATTTTGTCCCCTTCTTGAATAAAGTTGAATGTTACAAGTGTAAGAATTTTGGTCACAAAGCACCTGCATGCAAATCTAGCAAGAAATTATTTTTCCAGAATGTTGTAAATAGAGTTGAGAGCCAACAAAAATAATTTCACATGAGCTATTTTATCACCCAAAAGAAAGGAATATCGAATGTTGAATGGAGGAAACACAGAACAATGCTTGATGAAGAAGATTCAGAGCCTAAAAATTCCATTGGTTGATCTCTCTTACAAGTAGAGGCTCTAATCAATTAAAAGAAGCAGCATTAGACATGAAAGATCTCCAAATCAATACAGTGAGAAAGAAGAGAAACAATGGCTTTTATGCTCAAGTAGAAATCCACCTAGTCAAGTGAGTCAGCGCAAGAAACTAGCTCATGGTGTTGAGAAAATTCAACATATGTAGGTGCAGAAGGAAAAGGAAGATAATCTACTCAGGAGGAGTAGATTTGTTGTTCCTCTTCATTGAAAAGAAGGAGGTGGCTTCAGCAGAGCCAAAAAAGTCAGATGCAAGGAGCAGAAAGGAACATGCCAATGAATGCATCTAAAGGATAAAGGGAAGTATGCCTCTTTCATTTTTGAATAGTGTGGTTGTTTGAATGTTGTTATCAAATCAATCGGTAGTCTGAGCATGTGTAGTTGGTGATGATATGTTTACAATATTTTCTAGCAAGTATTGCTTACAGATTTCTAATGCAAAGAGGGAGCATGGCCACAGGGGGAGTATACTCAAGTCAAGATTTGAGTATCAGATTATACATTAACAATTGGTATCATTAACTAGTATTAGTTGTGTGCTACATGATAGAGGTTAACGGTTTTGTTGCATGTTATCTTGAGTTTCTTATATGATAAATGGAGTGATAGTTATGATGTTGTTCCAATTGTTAATTGGCATCAAGAATCAGATTTGTTGGTGAAAGAAGCATGATCAGAGGATGATATCACTTTGTTATCAAGTGCTCAACAATTATATCATTGGCATCAATTCATCATTTGACATCATTTTAAATTGGTATCACATGTACTATCAATTGGTATTTACAGTCATTAGACTCTTTGTGAGAGTATGGTGTTCATGTTGTCAATATGAGATTGTAAGTCCAAGTGTTGGTAAATGAGTCCTGATTTATATGACTGGTTCTTGATGAGTTAAATGTATCATGGTGAGTCCGTTGTCATTAGAAGTCTTCCATGAGAGATACAAGCTAAGTTGTTGGTCTAGGCATGCATTGATTAGAGTCCCTCTATACACTTCTAAGTGTTGTACTTTGATGGTGTCATGCATAGGAAAGATTGTTCTTGTTACTAGAGGTCCAATGTATGTGTCTAGGTAGGAATTTTTATGAATGTAATCCTAGTTGAGACTCATACCAACATGAATCATTTTCTCATGACTCAATTTCACAAGCATGTGTTGTTTCAGCAAGAGATCCCTCTGTCCTGCATGAAGCAGACATTGGGAGTAAATATTCCTTTCCCTTCAATGTAATATTCTTCATAGAACAAAGAGGAAGTTGCTTGGATTAGATCAGAGTTACCTGAGGATTTCAGCATAAGAAGAAGCAGTTGACAGGTCCACAAAATCAGAAGACATAGGGAGATCGTTGACAAGGGGAGCATGTTAGTATATTTTCCATTGATGTCAAAGGGGGAGAAGTATTATTGATCAAACATAAGATGGTAAATGATCATTTGCAAAGCATAGGGAGAAGTATCAAAGAAAATTAATGATCATTGGTAATGATGTGTTGTTTGATCTTGGTGTTGTCATCAATGCCAAAGGGGCAGATTGTTGAAATATGTTTTCCTTGATGATAGAGGCAATGACAAAGGTGATAATGGAAAATCAAATGCGAAGGAAAAGACAAAGGCAAAGGAAAAGACAAAGGCAAAGGCAATGGAAAAGTAACTGCAGTGGTAAATATGTTGTCATTGGTATCCAAGGTAAAGATTGATGGCAAAGGAAATGGCAGAGGTGTCATGAGCAAATGAAAAGGCAATGGAAAAGGTGGCAAAGACAAAAGAAAATGAAATGGAAAATAGATGCACATGCAAAGCAAAGGCAAAGGAAAAAACATTGCAACTAGAAAATGCAATTAGAAGGTGCAAGGTGCCGAGGCTTTGGAGCCAATTCTCAAGTAACATATCATATCACAACTATATGGAAACCACTCAGATTGATAGAGCTCTGAAAGAGATTTCCAATGGTATGTGGAAGTTTTAAAATGGCCTCTTGGATCGAGCGATAGAGCCAGTCAAAATTGCTGGACCCCCAAGTCAAACTAGCAGAGTTAAAGAGGATGAAGACTCTTTTGGTGCATAGCCAAGTTTGGAAAAGAAGCCAAACCCAGTGACATAGATAGTAAAACAACTAAAAGGTGGACCGAGTAGATGTGGTTGACACGTTAGCAATGGGAAGCATGTTTATTGGCCAGAGGAGGAGCGGGATGACGCCATCTCGGTGGTGGTACCTTGTAGGTGCACCCCGAAGGTTTCATATGTGGTGCAAGTGAAAATCGTCGGGATGCATTAAGCAGGTGGAGCCCACCCGACAATGGTAGCCTAGAGGTATACTCTGATGGATTAGATTTAGCAGCCAAAGCAAAGCACCAGGCCATTAATGTCGGGACACAACACCATAAAATGACCAATGAGAGGAGACCCCCACTTTGACAGTTAAGCCTGCTGAGGGTGAGCCCGGAAGGCAAGCCCAAAGATAAAACAAAGAGGTAGTACAACAGGAGAGTCGGCCCTGTAGAAAATCAATGAAATGGCTAGTAAGCCCAAAAATAAATTAACAAAGGAAATGGTCGCAAAATAGACCTCGGAGGACCTTCTCTCTCCTCTTTGACAACAGGATACGCAACAATAGGTGATTGGACTAGACAACAGAAAAAGATGATGTCAGCACATCCAATAGGATTGTGACATCTGGCAGTGATTTTTGGAACTTTCAAGTACCCAAAGGGCCCATAATTAAGTGACACAAGTCACCACTCACAGGTTAACATATGGTAGGAGTGACTTCATCTCGGAGGCATGGCCCTAGCTGTTAATAAAAAGGCACAAAGAGAGAGCATTGGGTAGCGGGAGTTGGGACACGTTGGTAGTTGACTAATTCTATAGATTTGTTTCATTGGCTCTTGTTGTAGCGGGAGGACACCACGGGACAACTCATCCTATAAGGTAGAGCCCAATGGGTTTATTACAGTGCATGCAGTGAAAGTGCCGAGCATCGGGTACCAATACATGAAGGGCAGAAAGCACAACAACGTCAGCAATGAAAAAGGTTTTGGGTGGTCCCCACGAGAAATGTCGACCCAGAGGAATAACCCCAACGGGTGAATAAAGGCACAAAAAAACAAAATATCAAGATGGAAAGGGCTATGGGCTAAGTGCCCACATAGGGCCCTATTAACATGTAATAACCATGGACGCAGTATTTATAAAGAGTCGTGAAGGCTCTTGGAGCAGCTAAGTGCCATCTCCTTAGGTGCCTTGCATAGAGGTGAGACCAATGACGTGAACTCATTAACACAGGGAATTGGCGAGCGTAGGGCTCAAAGGGCTTAGTTCCAAGACTTGGCCCCTGATTGTTTCACGTAAAAACAAAATAAATGGTGTTGAGTCATTTATACAAAGAAATCAGCACATAGAGGGCTTAACAAGGCTAAGCACCCAATATCCTAGCCAATGCTCATGAAGACTCGGTCTTATGGCGGAAAAACAAGTGAAGGTTCTTGCGAAGAGGGACTAAAGGAAAATTAGGTGGAACTATTAGTTTGACAACAAAATTGGAAGCTAAGCCAAATTAGTTGCAGATAAAAATAGCAAGCACACTTCTAAATCCTGTAAAAAGCCAAAATGAATAAAAACTACAAATAAATGTTAAGAAATTTACTGCATAACATAAATAATTACTGAGAGGAATAAATATAAAAATAACCAGCAACAACCATAAACACATAAACACAAATGTTTATCCGGAAAAACCCCAAATCCGAGAAAAACCCAATCTAATAAGATCTCATTAACATTGGCCAAAACCCTGGCCAATCCGACCAAGTAAGCTTTCACCGCTCACCTCCAGGTCTTGCATTACAGTGAAGTCCTTTGAGCCTTTTATAAGCTCCATTACATATAATACCATGGGCAGAATACTATGGGTGCACAATACCATGTGCCCCAAAACCATCACTGTTTAACCTGGTCAACTTTGACTCTATCCTAAGTCAAGTTTACCTAACAATTCCCCCCTTAAAATTCACTTGGGGTTCCTTAACTAACTCCAGCCAAACCTGCTAAGTGAGACAATCCCACTCACTCTAGCTCTTACCCCCCTCAGAGTTTTTACCCGGGGTATTGTTAACCCAACATCCCCCCTATCACCTAGGTCTAACCCAGACTTTACCGGTGATCATCGAGGGGTACACATGCCTTACCAGGTCTTACAGTAGTATGCCCATTTACATGCAATAATAATTTTATTTATTTATTTTTTATTTTTAATTTTTAATTTTTTAATTTTTAATTTTTAATTTTTAATTTTTAATTTTTAATTTTTAATTTTTAATTTTTAATTTTTAATTTTTAATTTTTTAATTTTTTAATTTTTAGTTTTTAATTTTTAATTTTTTGTATTTGTTATTGCTACTGCGATTCTGATCCATCCTCTCTCAATTTGATTTGCTCAAAAACTTCTATCAAACCGCTCCAACTACGAGCCTGACGAGAACCTCGTAGATTCCAGCACCGGTGGCCTCACATAGCAGAAAATGAACAATTTTCGAAGCCGCATGAACAATTTTCTTTTGCTGACCTTATTTAAATAGCCGCATGAATCCCGAACAATTCGTCAACATGTTCCAAACCGGTAAATATCACAAATGCATTGTGATCCGTAGCAGTTACGACACTATCTTCCACACATTCTCCTCGAGGTTCTTCCACGTACGATTGTTCCACCATTATTTTCAGACCGAGATCTGTAAAAAGGCTGCATTGATCTCATCAGGCACTATAAACCCCTGGCTTCAAAGATAAATGAGCAGGGATGAGGGTCCCTTCCAGTGGGTATTAGTAAACAAGTAGGGGCAGCAATCCCTTTTAGTGGTAGTTGATAAACGAGCAGGGATTGAAGTTCCTTTCAGTAGTAGTTAATAAACCTACAAGTGGTAGCTTGTGGGGCCATGATGTAATCAAGTTGAAGCTTGTAATAAAAGGAAGATTGGTGTCTTGTGTATATGTTGCTCATGTGCTTGATGATTATGATGTTATGTTTTACATGATTGAGTTGTGTTGTTGATCCATGAATAATTGTTAAAGTGATTAAAAAGTGAAATTTGTGAAGAATTATATAATTTGGCCACACTACTGATTCACCCCCCCTCTCAATAGTGTCATGGTTTCCATTATTTCTAACACTTTATGGCATGGATTCATTGTTCCACCTATATATGTGTGTGTGTGTGTGTGTACCTTATCCTTTCTCCGCTCACTACTTGTGCATTGTGAAAGAAGAATTCAAACTTGAGAGAGAGTTGGAGAGAGATGAAGAAGATTGTGAGAGACTTGCAGAATAAGAGGAGAACTTGGTGATCCAAGGTTGATTCAGTGTTTCAATGTTGATTCAGTTTAATGGGAGGTTGATTCAGTGTGTGCATCTGTTGCTATTACTAGTCATCTTCATGCTACAACTTCAAATTTGGGTGAACTTACTCATTCTATTGATCACTCATTGTGCTTTGTATCTATGCTAAACAATTGATTTCTAATAGAAGAAGAATCTGGTTAGGTTTTCCCCTTGTGAGTTTTGCCCTGGTCATTGGACCTAAATTCATTGTGTTTCATTTTGTTCTCGACTATCTTCTATTGTGAATTTGATTTATGTTCTATCTATAATTGGTTATCTAATATTACAACATATTTTTTTTCTTTTGTAATAAGTGATTGTTACAGCATATAACATCATGTACAACATGGTATCAAAGCTTTGGTGAAGACAAGCCCAAGAAGATAAGAGCTGTCACTTCTTCCTTACTGCTAAAATCTTATTTGTTGCTCCTTACTGCTGAAATATTACTGCCAAAATTTCCTGTTGAAATATTATTACTGAATTTCACTGTTACTGTTCTTTCAAGATTTCAAGGAACCCGAGATATGATAGTAATTTTGCAAATAGTAATTAAAGTGTTGCATGTGTTTAATAGTTATGGTTTTGGTACTTATTAATGCATGCAAAAGTAAATTATAGTTTTACTTTTGTTTATGCATATGGAAGAAAGTGTTGTCTTGAAAATAAGTATAATGCATAGAAGGTTATCAAAGAATAACCGATAGAAATTGAATGCTGAAGATAGGGGGATTTTGACTCTCTCACATTATATGAGAAAGGTCATAATATCATGGGTTTTGGTAATTTTTATATTAGACTTTACTAATAATAGTGGTTATAGGTAAGCATCATGATTTTTAAAAAATATGGAATGATAGAGATAAAAAAGAGATCATGACTAATATCATTGCAGGCAATGAAGTCAACATGTATAATTATTATTACATGTCTTCACTTTGAGATCAAGATTTGAAGATCTTTATAAAATCAATGGAATACCTATCCATGCATTGGTTCATGATAGTAATCATCAATATAAACATTGGCACCAAAATTTCACTCATCTTCATTATAAAGCATTACCTCATATGAGAGAGATGGTTTCTGAAATGCTTGAGACTAAAGTGGATCATGATGGAGTTTACCAAGGGTTCAAGAAGATGCATTTATTTTTCTAATGACATATAATTGATGGATAGTAGTAACTATTATACGCTAGATCAAGAGGGAGCTAACGAATTCCTTCAATCCCCTTTAAAAAATAAGTATTTTCTAGTATTATGTTGGTTATTTGTGTCAATGTTCTTGTTTATATTTATACTTATAGACCATTGGTTGTTCTTCCTGCATGAGTATTTGAATGATTATTTCACTAACTTCTTTGATGAGGATGTGATCAAGAAAATCAAATCTTGAAGATCATCAGGGTGCAGAATAGTGCAGGAAGAGCAAACTCCAAGAGGAATATGGTGCAAGGATAATGAAGGAGCTACTCTCACATCTAGAAAAGAAGGAAAGACCTACCTCATCACCATGTATACTTTCATTATATTTATTTACTTTGCTACAATTGCTCTTGCTCTTATTTTCGAATCAACACAAACATTTGATGAATGTTAGAACCAAGTATTTTGTATCGATATTGAAGAAGATGTCGAACCATCCCATGACTTGAGTGGACATGAAGTGGACAAGAGCTCAAGACTTCTACAAGGAAGCTGGAATCAAGAAAGAGACCACCGTACCATATAATACAGAACAAAATGGGCACTTAAGGAACTTTGACTACCATATCTACTTTCATGTGCCAAAGGAAAAGAGTACCAAGATAGAAGCTTCAGGTAAGAAATGTATGATTGTTGGTTATTGTGAAAATTATAAAGCTTACAGAATATATGTGCCTAGTAAAAGAACTATAGAGTTTAGTAGAGATATAACATTTGATGAAGATGCATCTCTTTGAAATTTCATAGACACTCCTCTTGGTAATGTTGAAAGGCATGATGATGCCTTGGATGCACAAGAAGATCCTGAGCCTGAAATTGATCTTGTTGATGAACCCATGGAGCCCATGGATCCTTTGGATCCTCCTCCATGTGATCCTCCTACTAAAAGGAGACCTTTATGGTTTTGTTACACCCTTCAATATGTTGATAAACATGCTTCTCCTAGAGGAACCTTAAGAGAAACAAGGAAACCATGTCGGTTCCAAGGATATGTTGTAGCCATGAGAAACATTATTCAAGATGAACCATGCACTTTTAAACAAGTTGTTAAGGCTTGAGAGTGGAAAGATGCAATGGATGAATAATATGAGTTCATCATTCATAATGATGTATGGGAAGTGGTTCCAAGACCCCGAGGTAAACCTATTATGTCTTCTAAATGGATTCATAAAATTAAACATGGTGCTGATGGTAGTATTGAAAAATATAAAGCTAGATTTGTGGCCAAAGGGTTCTCTCAAAAAGAGGGAATAGAGTATGATGAATTATTTGCATCTCTAACCCGATATATGTCCATCAAATCTATTGTGGCTCTAGTTTCTAGCCAAGGATAGTCCCTTCACCAAATGGATGTGAATACTGCTTTTCTGCATGGCTTCGTCAAGGAAGAATTATTTGTGGAGAAACCACAAGGCTTTGAAGAAAATGACTAGAAGACTTATGTGTCTAGACTGAATAAATCCCTTTATGGTTTGAAGCAAGCACCAAGAGCTTGGTATGCCCACATTATAGCTTCTTGATCTTGGTTTTACTAGAAGTAATGTTGATCCAAATCTTTACCTCAAGACAGTCCAAGGTATGCCTTTGATTTTGGTATTATACCTTGATGATTTATTTTTGACAGGTGGTGAACCTCTTATCCTCTAGTGTAAGAAGGAGTTAGATTTTGAATTTTAAATAAAATATCTTCATTTGATGCACTACTTTCTGAGTTTTGAAGTGTTGTAGAAACCTAGTGATATTTTCCTTTCTCAAGGAAAATATGTTGTCAAGCTACTAGAAATATTTGATATGGTAGAATGTAAATCCATGAATACTCCAATGGAGATGAAATTCAAGAAGTTGTGTGGTGAAGTTGCAAGTCCTGATTTGGAAAATACTTCTAAGTATAGACAATTGATTGGGTCACTGATGTTCTTAGTGAACACCAGCCTGAACATATGTTTTGCGGTCAATACTCTTAGCCAATATACGATTAAGCTATCACATGCATACTGGATTGCTGCAAAGCATGTGTTGAGATACCTGCATGGGACTATCAATCTTGGATTGAAATATGTTGCCAGAGATGTAACACTACTTGGGTACTCTAATGCTAATTGGGTTGGTAACTCTACTAACAGAAAAAACACATCTGGGTGTTTCTTTAGCTTAGGATCTTCCATGATATATTAGATGAGCATGAAGAAAAAGTATGTAGCCCTAAACACGGTTGAAGTTGAGTACATTGCTTCTAGCATGGATAGATGTGAGGCAATATGGCTAAGGAATCTCTTTGGGGATCTGTTTGAGCATGTTTTGGACACAGCGGTAATTTATTGTGACAATAAGAGTGGGATTCGACTTGCATAAAATCCCATGTTCCATGAAAAGTATGTTGAAGGAAATGTAACTAGGTTCAGTATTCATAAATTTACTTTTGATATCTGTATTTATTCAAGAAAATAAATATTATTTTTATAATATATTTCGATGAGTTTCTTGCAAATTGAAATAGGTCCAGCACATGTTAAAGTGCTATAGGTGAGTCAAATAGTCAAAATAAAATGTTGAAGACCTTAAGGTCATGTTACAGCATGTACATGTATGTATAAGAGTCAAAGAGTATCCCTCCAAGAAAACTCAACTCTCTCCAAAGAAAAGGCACCACCAAAGAAGCCATATGAAGCAAAGATAGCAATTCGGCCTACAAACAGTCTTCAAGTCGGCCTTCTAGTCAGCCTAAAAGGAGGGACAATCCTATATATATAGAGGATGTCCACTCCACTATAACATCAAGCTATCACCTTTGAAATCAGAGATAACCGAAGGGTTAAAGGGCTAGTTACAACCACATGTGCGATGAAAGGAGAGTTGTCTTTTTGGTTATGACAATAGTAACTTACAGTTAACTATATCTCATTGTTTAGGGTTAAAAATAGGCCTACAAGGCCTCTCATTCAAGCGTGGAAGAAGGCTATACAAGTGAAGGGAGAGGGAGAATTTTGACATAGTTCTTGTGAGGGTATTCCCTCACACACGCAAAGAACTAGGGTTGCATTATTGTTGCTCTAAGTCTACAATATTTGTGAAAGAGAAGAAGGCTCGATTGGGAGGAAATAAGTTAATCTCCTTAAGTTAGAAAGGCTTCATCACAAGCGAAGGAAGAAAATTTCAAAGGTCATTCTAGAGTATACAATCAAAGGTCTCTAACAATTGTCAGAAGAAGTGCCCAAGGAAGAAAGACAAAGTGCTGGAAGGAGGAGGACGAAGTGTTGCAAGAAGAAGTAATCTTGAAAAGGCTTGACTTGTGCTTGGAGGATATTCTTTTCAAGGGTCTAGGATTTGGCATTGATCAATAAGAATCTTCAATAATATAAACTTACTAAAGGGTTTTCCTCTCAAGAGAAGAGAGTTTTTGGCCCTGGAAAAGAGCCAACATCTTGTGTTCTTGTTCTTATGTTTTTGGTAGCAGTTTGATGAAGTACACACATGCATTAATAATAAGAATAAGAATATTAAGATAACAATAAAAAGTAAAAAGACTCCACAAATTGTTATCAAGTCAATAAGAATCAAACTACCCATGATTGCCCTTGATTCTTCAACATGGTGTCGGAGCTAAGGTGAAACATCAAGGGAAGGGCATCTCAAGAACACTCATCAAGCAAGGACATCTACAAAAGTTGAAGCATCTAAACAAGAAGTCTCAATCACTTCAAGGACAAGAAGGTCTACCATCTATCTTTCATCAAGGAAGACTACAAAGCAAGAAGAGCCATACATAAAGGCACCTATAAGAAGAGAAAATCAAAGAAGGGCCTACATCAAGCTACGAGTCATCAAGCAAGCCCACTTGGGAGAAATCAACTTGAATTACATCAAGATCTAAGGAAGTCAAGCCATGGAGTATTCAAGGAGAAATAAAGTCTACTACATCTCAAAATCTATCAAGTAAGTATATGTCCCCTTATGAATATACATCGATGTATTTTTTCAACGAAAACAATAAATTGGTAGGTACCAATAACTTTATTGCATGGAAGAAGAGGATTGATTTACTTCTCAAGGAGAATGAACTTCTAGAACACATCAAAGGGAATGTCACCATTCCTGCTAAGGAATAAACTCAAGCCTTAGCCAAGTATAATAAGGATGAGACAAGATCTCAAAGGATTCTAATAGAATCCATCGAAGACTCTCTCATTCCTTATGTCTCCAAACTTGAAACATCAAAATAAATCTATGACAAAGTAGTAGAGCTATTCTTAGTAAGCACAACTGAGAAGTGATATCTCTTCGAAATGAATTTTACAAGATGAAGATATCAAAGGAAGGAATATCTCCCTACTTCATGAAGATATCTGATATTAGGGATCAACTTCAAGAGCTAGGAGAAGTCATGTTTGACAGAGAAATGACAGTTATAGTATTCAATGCTCTACCTGAGGATTGGGACAACTTCACATCAAGAAAATATGCAAAGAAGGAAGCCACCCCACTAAGTGAAATGTGGTCTCTATGCAATATAGAGGAAACAAGACTGAAAACAAAAGAAGATGTTGTATCAAAGGAGAAAGCATTTGCTACCATGGCCAAGAGAAAAGGAAAATTTGGCGAATTTGGTCCGCACAGAAAAAACGACAAAGATATGTCCAAAGTCCAATGCTTTGGATGCCAAGAATATGGACACTACAAAATGAATTTTCCTAAACTAAAGAAGGACAACGACAACAAAAGAAAAAGGGAATAAGCTCACATGACTCAAGAGGTGAAAGAAGAAGAAAAGAAGCAAAAGAAGGAAGATCCTTCGGATCTCTACTATGACTAAGTCAAACTCTTTACTTAAAGTCTTCTTTCAAAGTTTTTAGTATAGGAGCATGTAGGAATAGAATAAAATTGCATGGCTAGAAACATCTTCTAGAAGCATGATGTACATAGACTTCAAAATACTCATGTCGAAGGAGAATTTATAATAGAACAAAATGCATGGTTAGAAATATCTTCTAGAATATAGGAGCATGGTAGATATAGCTCAAGATATTCATGTAGAAGGAGCATACCTAGAATAAGACATCGTCCAGAATGAAAGAAAATTGGTCATTATTAAGAATCTTAGAAGACCTCCATCATCAAAAGCAAAGAAACATTTGCAGGGTAAGGGTCTTTAAGATCCTATGATGGAGTATTCAAAAGAAGATTCATAAACAAAAGTAGATGTCTCTTTGGGAATCCCATTCATGGGATTCAAGAAAAGGATGATATGCAGGCAAGCTAAGATGAAGCAAGAAGGGACACACCAAGGGCAACCAAATGAAGCTAAGATGGTCAAAGGAGAACAAAGATGGGGTATGTATGAATCAAAGTTTAGTCATGTTATCAATTTTATATTATTGAGTCATGGGAATAGTTCTATGAAATGATCAAGTATAAAAGAATCTCTTTCACCAATTACATGCTTGAAGGCATGTACTAAAATGAAATTAAGGTCAACAAAAAGAAATACTCACATAAGGAGTATAATATTGTTGACTAAGAAGCAAGAAGAAATGTTGACTAGTCCTAAAAGCAAGCAATGAAGAAGCGCTCTCACAAGGAGCAGAAGGTGGTTGATCAATCTATCCATGAAGAAGAAAATGAAGAAAGAGATCAAGAATGTGAAGAACACCATGATCACAAAGAATCAATATCTAACAAAATACTTTGAAGACATCTCCCGAAAGAAGGCATGAAAACACTAACAAAGGAAGAAAAAGATCAAAGGACCCTTGACACCTGTGAAGGCCTTGGAGATATGAAAGTTGCAAATAACTGATTTTACTCTACGAAGATGTCATGATGAAGAAGCCATCCAAAAAAATCATCATTTAATGTTGAAGCAATATCAGGATGAAATCATGAAGGGCTACTAGATCAAAGCATGGGAACAAGAAAGTACAAAGAAGCATCTATGTGAAGAGTAGTCTGTAGCATAGACAAGATCACAAGGAATAACCAGATGACAAGAGAACCTAATATATGACAAGAAGGCCACTTTCCACAAAAGAAGTAGTGACATGAAAAACCAAGAAGGAAAGTGATCGATGGATGGTGCCCTACCAAGAAGAAGTTCGAACAAATACTTCATGACATCAAAGGAAGGAAGGAGATCAAGCAGCTGGAGGACCTATGAAGAAAAAAAATTTGATGAATGGACAAGTCACTATCTAATATGGAGTTATAACCAGTTCCCAATTATAAAGGAACTTGGACAAGTACCTTGTCAGAGGATACTTGGGTATGTCTTCCTCAATTGAGAGGGAGTGATAGACACAACATTATTGTCTTCACTTGGAAAGAAAGAATGGGAGGATTGGGTAATCATCTGGCATCCGATACTCTTTGAGGATGTGTAGGGAATCCAAGACAAGAGTAGGCAAGAGGACCGATATTCTTTGAGGGATGGGAACCCAAGATAAGAATAGTCCTAGAAGGTCATACTCAGTGAACACCCGGGTAGGTATGTACCTTGAGAGACAATGACTAAGGTGTCTATAAGTCATTGGTCTTGCCAACATTGTGCTATGATCTATTGAGAGATAGAGTTGTCAGTTAATGCCTTGATGTGGAAACAATGTTGGTTATTATGATTCTATAACATATGGATTGCCAATCTGGTATCTCTTATGTGAATTATTCAAGATTGAAACATAGTCAAACACCTTGTAATGTTGTATGAATACCTTCCTAGTTAAGAGGGAGTGTTGAAGGAAATGTAACTAGGTTCAGTCTTCATAAATTTACTTTTGATATTTGTATTTATTCAAGAAAATAAATATTATTTTTATAATATATGTCAATGAGTTTCTTGCAAATTGAAATAGGTCCAGCACATGTTAAAGTGTTATAGGTGAGTCAAATAGTCAAAAGAAAATTATGAAGACCTTAAGGGCATGTTACACCATGTATATCTATGTATAAGAGTCAAATAATATCCCTCCAAGCAAAGTCAAGTCTCCTCCAAAGAAAAGACACCACCAAAGAAGCCATCTAAAGCAAAGATAGCAAGTCGGCCTACAAACAATATTCAAGTCAGCCTTCTAGTCATCCTAAAAGGAGGAAAAATCCTCTATATATAGAGGTTGTCCACTGCACTATAACGTCAAGCTATCACCTCTGAAATCAGCGCAGGTAGGAATCCGAGTAAAGGGTAATAAGAAGACAAGAAAAGGGTCTCCAAGGCAGCGAAGAAAGGAGGAGGAAAACCGAAGGGTTAAAGGGCTAGTTATAGCCACACATGCGAGGAAAGGATAGTTGTCTCTATGGTTATGACAACAGTGACTTACATTCAACCATATATCATTTTTTAGGGTTAAAACTAGGCCTACAAGACCTCTCAGTCAAATGTGGAGGAAGGCTATACAAGAAAAGGGAGGAGGAGAAGTTTAACATAGTTCTTGTGAGGCTATTCCCTCACACGTGCGAAGAACTAGGGCTGCATTACTGCTGCTCTAAGTCTACAATAATTGTGAAATAGAAGAAGGCTCGATTCGGATGAAACAAGGTAATCTCCTTAAGTTAGAAAGGTTCCATCACAAGTGAAGGAATAAAATATCAAGGGTTGGTCTAGATTATAAAATCGAAGGTCTCTAACAGTTTCCGGAAGAAGTGTCGAAGGAAGAAAGACAAAGTGTTGGAAGGAGGAGGACGAAGTGCTGCAAAAAGAAGTAATCTTGAAATGGCTTGACTTGTGCTTGGAGGATATTCTTTTCAAGGGTCTAGGGTTTGGCATTGAACAATAAGAAGATTCAATAAAAGAAACTTACTAAAGGGTTTTCCTCTCAAGAGAAGAGAGGTTTTGGCCCTAGCAGAGAGCCAGCATCTTGTGTTCTTGTTCTTATATTTTTGGTAGCAGTTTCATGAAGTACACACACATGCATTAATAATAAGAAGAATAAGATTAAGCTAACAAGAAAAAGCAAAAATACTCCACAAATTTTTATCAAGTCAAGAAGAATCAAACTACACCGGATTTCCCTTGATTCTTCAATAAAGTCCAAGCATATTAAGTTCAAATGTCACTATATTCGGGATATGGTGTTACACAATATTTTTTCATGTCTCATGTTCACTTCCCGTGCCATATCCCAGAGTGCCAAAACATTAACAACTGCGCAGAATATCCATCATGATATACAAGCCAAAACCTCCTTGAAGAATCAAAGGAAAGCTGCCCTAAAATCATTATGGAGAAAGTTGCCTTAAAACCTAGTTTTTGGCATCAACGCGTTTTGCTCCACTGCCTACTTGTGCTGATGGCAGGTTTCTTAGTTATGCACTCATGATTCCAATGTGGGTTTTCATAGCAAAACTCACATTGGCCTCCTTCTGGCAGGTTTTCTCAAACTAGAGGAGAAGCTTCATGATCTAGAGGCTTCTAGAACGATGAGTTGGATGTTGTTCGTCATGGATGTGGTTGAATTCTCCAAATATTACAATTTGATCTTATCCCTGTGAGCTTCCTCCTTGAGATGTGGACCTTCCTCTATCTTTGGTGAGGTCCTAACTCCCTCTCCCTGCCTATAAATTCATTCCCATCCATTCCCAAATGGTTGGTCATTGATTGTTGCATCCATATGATGAGATTATGCTTACATGCTTCCCATTTATAGCTTGGAGAAGGAGTTCTTGAAGAGTCTTGATCCGGATTTAAACAGGAACGCAACAAATTACAGAGATAACCATATACACAAAGATGCAGCGGAAATAATACTTCATTTCATTAATGGAAAATACTGAAATATGCTTACAAACAGAAATGGCAATAAACTAGCTAGGGCGATGGTAGCTTATCTCTGAGAAGAGATGTGATGGCTACATGCCTCTGAACTGTGTTACAATGAGGCTCGAAGGCCTATTTATTGTTGAGAAACAATGGACAACCCTTAACATTCCAAAACCTAACCCTAGGAGATGAAACGCCAAACTGTGGGCCCCGTTTGGGTAAATTGGTACATCAACTTCCCGGGGTCGTAACTTTGGCATACGATCTCTGTTTGACGCGTACAATAGCTCGTTAGAAAGATCTATCCGAGCACTACCACTTTGGGAAGGGCAACATCGGTCCATGGACCCATGTTGCCCCCAGATTTCCCAAAAAACGTCGTTTAGGGCCTCAAAACGGCTCCGGAAGTTCAGGACCCGAAAAACTGCTAAAAATAGTAAGTTGTGCTACAATTAAGGAAACTGAAAATGCTGAGAAAGACAATGGTGGGGGTCCAGGTGGACTTGGCAGGTGGCCACCAATATCCACCTGGATCATTCCTCCCCCCTTAGGAAGCAATGGTCCCCATTGCGTTGAGCTCCTCCATGAGATGAGGAAACTTCTGCTGAACTTGTTCCCTGGTGAGCCACTTGCCCTGCTGAAGGAGTTGGCCCGCTTTGACAACTCGATACAGTTGGATATTCTGTTGGCGAGTGTTCTTGATCTGTGTGTCCATGATCCGATCAGTTGCAGCTTGTTCCATGCAATCTGGATTTAATTCTGTGGGTTTGAGCTGTTCTGCAATGTCGGATGTGTCTAGCAATGGTGGAAAGTATGGCCGAAGGCGGTCCACATTAAATACTGGGTGCAGGCCAAGGAATGGGGGAATGCTGAGCTCAAATGCATTGTCTCCCATAGCCTTAGTAATGGTGTAAGGACCATATCGGAGTGGTCTCAATTTTCGATAGGCTCCAGTAAGGCGTTCCTTTTGCAAATGCAACCAGACTTTGTCGCCCACCTGAAACTTGTGTGGCACCCGATGTTGATCATGTCGCTGCTTGTACTTGGCATTTGATTTCTCAAGAATGTCATGGACCTGCTGGCGAATATGTTGGATGCGCTCAATGAAGCTGGTGGCCTTATCTGTTTCGGACTGGACATGAGCTGAATTCATGTGAGTAGCTGCAAGTGGCATGGCCACATCAATGGGGCATAGTGGCTGGAATCCCAAACCCACCTGAAAAGGGCTATGGCCAGTGGAGCTGTGAAGAGCTCGGTTGTAGCTGTGCTGAACGTAGGGGAGGCTCTCGTCCCATGTGCGTGGATGCTTTGAGTTATACATGCGCAGAATGTGCACAATCATCCTATTGACAACCTCTGTCTGGCCATCAGTTTGAGGATGGAAGGCTGTGGACTTCGTGAGTTTGGTGTCCAGCATTGACCAGAGACTGGACCAAAAGGTGCTGAGAAACCGACTGTCCCGATCTGAGATGATAGACTGTGGGATCCCAAAGTGCACCCACACTCGTTCAAAGAAGAGTTTAGCAGTGGCTTCTGCTGTGATATTCTTCTTGCAGGCCATCATAATGGCCATCTTTGAGAACCTGTCGACGACCACAAAAACACAGTCATTTCCATGCTTAGTGGAAGGAAGGCCTGACATGTAATCCATGGAGATGGATTCCCAAGGTCGACTAGGGGTAGGCAACGGGGTATAGAGGCCTTGCTTCTTAATGGTCGGTTTGGCAATGGCACAGGCAGTACATGATCGGATGTACTTCCCAACATCCTGTCGAAGATTCGGCCAATAGAAATAGTTTTGCAGTACTGCCACTGTTTTCTCGACCCCGAAATGCCCAGCAGCCCGACTGTAGTGTGCTTCCCAAATCATCTTGGCACGCTCGCTTGAAGGAACACAAAGGTGACCGAGGTGGCATAATAGGGCATCCTGGAGGTGAAAATCTGCAACTTGCCGACCCTCCAAGAGTGTCTGGTATGTGTGGCCGAATTCTGGGTCGCTTTTGTAGAGAAGTGGCCAATCAGAAGTCTCGTGCCCGCAAGAGTTGAGCACGGTGGTTAGCGCCATGATCGGTGGTCGACTGAGGCAATCTGCAACATTATTGGTGCTGCCCTTTTTATACTTGATATTCAAGTGAAACTGTTGCAGGTATGTAGACCACTTCTGATGGCGATCATTCTGCAATTTCCCTTGGGTCTGTATGAACTGCAGAGGTCGGTGGTCTGTGTGGATGACCGTTTCCTTCCCCAAAATGTAATGCTTCCATTGTCGGCAGGCCTGTACAATGGAATACATCTCTTTATCATAAGTGGGGTACTTCCGGACTGTGTCTGAAAGTGTTTCACTGTGATATGCCACTGGATGTCCATGTTGAGTAAGGACTGCCCCAATAGCATAGTCAGAGGCATCTGTCTCGACCTCAAATGGTTGTTGTAAATCTGGTAACGCGAGCACTGGTGCCGTGCAGAGGCGATCCTTCAACTCCCTGAATGCCTTCTGTTGAGATTCAGACCAAAAGAATTTTGCTTTCGCCCCGCCCTTGGTGACTTGACTCAAGGGCCAAGAAATATGAGAAAATCCCAACACAAACCTGCGGTAGAAGTTGGCAAGACCTAGAAAGCTGCGGAGCTCTGTTAGAGTGGTTGGAGAGGGCCAATCCCGAATGACTTGGACCTTGGCTGGATCGACATGCACCCCCTGTTCATCAATGATGTATCCCAGATACTGAACCTCGGTCATGCCAAAAGTGCATTTCTCCAAATTGGCACATAGCTTGTGTTGCCGCAGTGTTTGGAGAACCTGTCGGATGTGGTGGAGGTGCTCTTCCCAACTCTGGCTGAAGATCAGAATGTCATCCAAGTATACTACTACAAAGGAGTTGGTGAATGGCCGCAAGATGTCATCCATTAGCCTCATAAAGGTTGCAGGAGCATTCGTCAATCCGAAAGGCATGACCAACCATTCGAAGAGGCCCTCCTTGGATTTGAAGGCAGTCTTCCACACATCTGAGGGTTCAATTGGTACCTGGTGATATCCTGACTTCAGATCGATCTTGCTGAAATATTTCGCCCCCTTTAGTTGGTCTAGGAGGTCATCAATCCGCGGGATCGGGTACCTATTACGGACAGTGATCTTGTTCAGCGCCCGATAGTCAATACAGAGTCTCCACGTCCCATCCTTCTTCTGTACCAACACTATCGGGCTCCCACAGGGCGAAGAACTCGGACGGATGTGACCTTTCTGCAGGAGCTCCTGAATCTGTCTCTTGATTTCATTGTTCTCCAGAACGGAGCGCCGATAAATTGGTCCATTGGGTAGCGGCGCACCTGGGGTCAGATCGATGGAGTGCTTGACTTGACAGTGCAGAGGAACCCCTGCCGGGGAGGTGAAGATGTCTTCGTACTCCTCCACAATCTTGTCCATCTGTAGCTGCCGTGCAGAGGGACCCCGTTTGGAGGCCGCGGCCACTGTCTTCTTCTTCCCTTGAGGGCGTATCATCAGGAAAACAAATTTCCTGGTTTTGGAAATGATCTTACTGCATTGTTTTGCAGTAATCAAAGAGATGGCGGCAGGTGGTGCTACCTCTGGTATCCTGAACAACTTATTTCCCAATGTAATAATAACAGCACGGGGCCTTGATTCATACACAGCATGTCGCTTCCACAAGTATGGTTGTCCTAGTAATACATCACAAACTTCAAGGGGAGCAATGTCACACAATACCTCATCCGTGAAGGGCTTGATGTTGTATGGAAGGCGACACTGCTGGCTCACGCGAAGATCTCGCCCTTGGTGAAGCCACCCAATGGTGTATGGTTGTGGATGTGCTGTGGTCGGTAAGCCCAACCGCTTCACGACCTCTGCCGAAATGAGGTTCTTTTGACTCCCGCTATCAACAATGAACTGTATCGGGGAGCCCTTTACCCACATCTGGGAGTGGAAGAGACGCTCCTCCTCCTCTGGATCTTCGGGTTCATTTTTCTGGATCTTTGCGGTAGCAACAGTGGCGCTGGGATCCGCATCAATGATCTGCTTCCCTTTTTCATACCCCTTATCGGGTTCTGACTCAGAGTCGGAACATGCATCTGATTCTGAAACCTTTAGCTCAGCCACCAGTGACTGCTTGGCCCGACACTCACTTGTGTTGTGAGTGGAGCTCTTATGGAACTCGCACCATTTTCCAGTGTCCTTTCTCGGCTTCGCGGCGTTGCTCTTTGCTTGCAGCTTCGGCTGGTTGTCTTGGGCTGTCCCGCCTTGGCTTTGTCCTTTGTTCTGTGGTTTAGGGGCACCTTTCCCCTGCTTTGGATTCGCAGATCCAAAGTCTCGCTTCTTTTGTTTAAACTTCTGCTCGACCTTGACGGCATACCGGTATGCTGCGCCGAGCGAGGGGATGTTTAGGAACTGTATTTCTTCCTGGATGTACTTGTGCAGGCAGCCACGGTATTTGAGTATCAAATGTTGCTCCGAATCCTTGATACCCAACTTTGTGCGAAGGGTATGGAAAAGATTGGTGAACTCCGGCACGTCTTGGTCCCTTCCCTGCCGCAGCGTGGTCCACTTTATGTATTCATCCTCATAGCTTCCGACAGGGTAGTACTGCTCCTTGATGGCATCCCGGAACGAATCCCAGGTGGGTGCGGCTGAAAATAGTGAGCCAGTACTTTCATCCTTCTGCTCGCAGTAGGTTTCCCACCAGTCCTTGACGTGGGGGGCTGCTTTGAGAAGAGCAAAAACAATCTTTTCCCGACTCGAAAATTCATGAACAGAAAAATAACCCTCTAGCAGATTTAACCATTTATCTACGGCATCGGCGTCTATCTGACCCTCGAATATGGGGATTTCAAAATTAACTTGTACCTTAAAGGGTGTGGCGTTTCCAGAGGAGCTGCTGGAAGCCGATGCGCCGCTTCTGGGTAGCCGCTGAAGGATCTGCGCAAAGCTGTCCATCATCGCGTTCCGTTGTCGCTCGAGCGCTTCTTCGAGCAAGATTTTGATGGGATCTCCTGCCCCCTCGTCTTTCTTCTCGTCCGCCATGGGAGGCCGTCGGGATTTGCGAGGCTGGTCTTGCAAAGGTTCAACCAGTTCAAGCCCTAACTCCTTATATCCCGACCTTGTTGGGGACATGCAAAGAAAAACAGAGAAAAAGCAGACCGCTCTGATACCACTGATCCGGATTTAAACAGGAACGCAACAAATTACAGAGATAACCATATACACAAAGATGCAGCGGAAATAATACTTCATTTCATTAATGGAAAATACTGAAATATGCTTACAAACAGAAATGGCAATAAACTAGCTAGGGCGATGGTAGCTTATCTCTGAGAAGAGATGTGATGGCTACATGCCTCTGAACTGTGTTACAATGAGGCTCGAAGGCCTATTTATTGTTGAGAAACAATGGAAAACCCTTAACATTCCAAAACCTAACCCTAGGAGATGAAACGCCAAACTGTGGGCCCCGTTTGGGTAAATTGGTACATCAACTTCCCGGGGTCGTAACTTTGGCATACGATCTCCGTTTGACGCGTACAATAGCTCGTTAGAAAGATCTATCCGAGCACTACCACTTTGGGAAGGGCAACATCGGTCCATGGACCCATGTTGCCCCCAGATTTCCCAAAAAACGTCGTTTAGGGCCTCAAAACGGCTCCGGAAGTTCAGGACCCGAAAAACTGCTAAAAATAGTAAGTTGTGCTACAATTAAGGAAACTGAAAATGCTGAGAAAGACAATGGTGGGGGTCCAGGTGGACTTGGCAGGTGGCCACCAATATCCACCTGGATCATTCCTCCCCCCTTAGGAAGCAATGGTCCCCATTGCGTTGAGCTCCTCCATGAGATGAGGAAACTTCTGCTGAACTTGTTCCCTGGTGAGCCACTTGCCCTGCTGAAGGAGTTGGCCCGCTTTGACAACTCGATACAGTTGGATATTCTGTTGGCGAGTGTTCTTGATCTGTGTGTCCATGATCCGATCAGTTGCAGCTTGTTCCATGCAATCTGGATTTAATTCTGTGGGTTTGAGCTGTTCTGCAATGTCGGATGTGTCTAGCAATGGTGGAAAGTATGGCCGAAGGCGGTCCACATTGAACACTGGGTGCAGGCCAAGGAATGGGGGAATGCTGAGCTCAAATGCATTGTCTCCCATAGCCTTAGTAATGGTGTAAGGACCATATCGGAGTGGTCTCAATTTCCGATAGGCTCCAGTAAGGCGTTCCTTTTGCAAATGCAACCAGACTTTGTCGCCCACCTGAAACTTGTGTGGCACCCGATGTTGATCATGTCGCTGCTTGTACTTGGCATTTGATTTCTCAAGAATGTCATGGACCTGCTGGCGAATATGTTGGATGCGCTCAATGAAGCTGGTGGCCTTATCTGTTTCGGACTGGACATGAGCTGAATTCATGTGAGTAGCTGCAAGTGGCATGGCCACATCAATGGGGCATAGTGGCTGGAATCCCAAACCCACCTGAAAAGGGCTATGGCCAGTGGAGCTGTGAAGAGCTCGGTTGTAGCTGTGCTGAACATAGGGGAGGCTCTCGTCCCATGTGCGTGGATGCTTTGAGTTATACATGCGCAGAATGTGCACAATCATCCTATTGACAACCTCTGTCTGGCCATCAGTTTGAGGATGGAAGGCTGTGGACTTCGTGAGTTTGGTGTCCAGCATTGACCAGAGACTGGACCAAAAGGTGCTGAGAAACCGACTGTCCCGATCTGAGATGATAGACTGTGGGATCCCAAAGTGCACCCACACTCGTTCAAAGAAGAGTTTAGCAGTGGCTTCTGCTGTGATATTCTTCTTGCAGGCCATCATAATGGCCATCTTTGAGAACCTGTCGACGACCACAAAAACACAGTCATTTCCATGCTTAGTGGAAGGAAGGCCTGACATGTAATCCATGGAGATGGATTCCCAAGGTCGACTAGGGGTAGGCAACGGGGTATAGAGGCCTTGCTTCTTAATGGTCGGTTTGGCAATGGCACAGGCAGTACATGATCGGATGTACTTCCCAACATCCTGTCGAAGATTCGGCCAATAGAAATAGTTTTGCAGTACTGCCACTGTTTTCTCGACCCCGAAATGCCCAGCAGCCCGACTGTAGTGTGCTTCCCAAATCATCTTGGCACGCTCGCTTGAAGGAACACAAAGGTGACCGAGGTGGCATAATAGGGCATCCTGGAGGTGAAAATCTGCAACCTGCCGACCCTCCAAGAGTGTCTGGTATGTGTGGCCGAATTCTGGGTCGCTTTTGTAGAGAAGTGGCCAATCAGAAGTCTCGTGCCCGCAAGAGTTGAGCACGGTGGTTAGCGCCATGATCGGTGGTCGACTGAGGCAATCTGCAACATTATTGGTGCTGCCCTTTTTATACTTGATATTCAAGTGAAACTGTTGCAGGTATGTAGACCACTTCTGATGGCGATCATTCTGCAATTTCCCTTGGGTCTGTATGAACTGCAGAGGTCGGTGGTCTGTGTGGATGACCGTTTCCTTCCCCAAAATGTAATGCTTCCATTGTCGGCAGGCCTGTACAATGGAATACATCTCTTTATCATAAGTGGGGTACTTCCGGACTGTGTCTGAAAGTGTTTCACTGTGATATGCCACTGGATGTCCATGTTGAGTAAGGACTGCCCCAATAGCATAGTCAGAGGCATCTGTCTCGACCTCAAATGGTTGTTGTAAATCTGGTAACGCGAGCACTGGTGCCGTGCAGAGGCGATCCTTCAACTCCCTGAATGCCTTCTGTTGAGATTCAGACCAAAAGAATTTTGCTTTCGCCCCGCCCTTGGTGACTTGACTCAAGGGCCAAGAAATATGAGAAAATCCCAACACAAACCTGCGGTAGAAGTTGGCAAGACCTAGAAAGCTGCGGAGCTCTGTTAGAGTGGTTGGAGAGGGCCAATCCCGAATGACTTGGACCTTGGCTGGATCGACATGCACCCCCTGTTCATCAATGATGTATCCCAGATACTGAACCTCGGTCATGCCAAAAGTGCATTTCTCCAAATTGGCACATAGCTTGTGTTGCCGCAGTGTTTGGAGAACCTGTCGGATGTGGTGGAGGTGCTCTTCCCAACTCTGGCTGAAGATCAGAATGTCATCCAAGTATACTACTACAAAGGAGTTGGTGAATGGCCGCAAGATGTCATCCATTAGCCTCATAAAGGTTGCAGGAGCATTCGTCAATCCGAAAGGCATGACCAACCATTCGAAGAGGCCCTCCTTGGATTTGAAGGCAGTCTTCCACACATCTGAGGGTTCAATTGGTACCTGGTGATATCCTGACTTCAGATCGATCTTGCTGAAATATTTCGCCCCCTTTAGTTGGTCTAGGAGGTCATCAATCCGCGGGATCGGGTACCTATTACGGACAGTGATCTTGTTCAGCGCCCGATAGTCAATACAGAGTCTCCACGTCCCATCCTTCTTCTGTACCAACACTATCGGGCTCCCACAGGGCGAAGAACTCGGACGGATGTGACCTTTCTGCAGGAGCTCCTGAATCTGCCTCTTGATTTCATTGTTCTCCAGAACGGAGCGCCGATAAATTGGTCCATTGGGTAGCGGCGCACCTGGGGTCAGATCGATGGAGTGCTTGACTTGACAGTGCAGAGGAACCCCTGCCGGGGAGGTGAAGATGTCTTCGTACTCCTCCACAATCTTGTCCATCTGTAGCTGCCGTGCAGAGGAACCCCGTTTGGAGGCCGCGGCCACTGTCTTCTTCTTCCCTTGAGGGCGTATCATCAGGAAAACAAATTTCCTGGTTTTGGAAATGATCTTACTGCATTGTTTTGCAGTAATCAAAGAGATGGCGGCAGGTGGTGCTACCTCTGGTATCCTGAACAACTTATTTCCCAATGTAATAATAACAGCACGGGGCCTTGATTCATACACAGCATGTCGCTTCCACAAGTATGGTTGTCCTAGTAATACATCACAAACTTCAAGGGGAGCAATGTCACACAATACCTCATCCGTGAAGGGCTTGATGTTGTATGGAAGGCGACACTGCTGGCTCACGCGAAGATCTCGCCCTTGGTGAAGCCACCCAATGGTGTATGGTTGTGGATGTGCTGTGGTCGGTAAGCCCAACCGCTTCACGACCTCTGCCGAAATGAGGTTCTTTTGACTCCCGCTATCAACAATGAACTGTATCGGGGAGCCCTTTACCCACATCTGGGAGTGGAAGAGACGCTCCTCCTCCTCTGGATCTTCGGGTTCATTTTTCTGGATCTTTGCGGTAGCAACAGTGGCGCTGGGATCCGCATCAATGATCTGCTTCCCTTTTTCATACCCCTTATCGGGTTCTGACTCAGAGTCGGAACATGCATCTGATTCTGAAACCTTTAGCTCAGCCACCAGTGACTGCTTGGCCCGACACTCACTTGTGTTGTGAGTGGAGCTCTTATGGAACTCGCACCATTTTCCAGTGTCCTTTCTCGGCTTCGCGGCGTTGCTCTTTGCTTGCAGCTTCGGCTGGTTGTCTTGGGCTGTCCCGCCTTGGCTTTGTCCTTTGTTCTGTGGTTTAGGGGCACCTTTCCCCTGCTTTGGATTCGCAGATCCAAAGTCTCGCTTCTTTTGTTTAAACTTCTGCTCGACCTTGACGGCATACCGGTATGCTGCGCCGAGCGAGGGGATGTTTAGGAACTGTATTTCTTCCTGGATGTACTTGTGCAGGCAGCCACGGTATTTGAGTATCAAATGTTGCTCCGAATCCTTGATACCCAACTTTGTGCGAAGGGTATGGAAAAGATTGGTGAACTCCGGCACGTCTTGGTCCCTTCCCTGCCGCAGCGTGGTCCACTTTATGTATTCATCCTCATAGCTTCCGACAGGGTAGTACTGCTCCTTGATGGCATCCCGGAACGAATCCCAGGTGGGTGCGGCTGAAAATAGTGAGCCAGTACTTTCATCCTTCTGCTCGCAGTAGGTTTCCCACCAGTCCTTGACGTGGGGGGCTGCTTTGAGAAGAGCAAAAACAATCTTTTCCCGACTCGAAAATTCATGAACAGAAAAATAACCCTCTAGCAGATTTAACCATTTATCTACGGCATCGGCGTCTATCTGACCCTCGAATATGGGGATTTCAAAATTAACTTGTACCTTAAAGGGTGTGGTGTTTCCAGAGGAGCTGCTGGAAGCCGATGCGCCGCTTCTGGGTAGCCGCTGAAGGATCTGCGCAAAGCTGTCCATCATCGCGTTCCGTTGTCGCTCGAGCGCTTCTTCGAGCAAGATTTTGATGGGATCTCCTGCCCCCTCGTCTTTCTTCTCGTCCGCCATGGGAGGCCGTCGGGATTTGCGAGGCTGGTCTTGCAAAGGTTCAACCAGTTCAAGCCCTAACTCCTTATATCCCGACCTTGTTGGGGACATGCAAAGAAAAACAGAGAAAAAGCAGACCGCTCTGATACCACTGATCCGGATTTAAACAGGAACGCAACAAATTACAGAGATAACCATATACACAAAGATGCAGCGGAAATAATACTTCATTTCATTAATGGAAAATACTGAAATATGCTTACAAACAGAAATGGCAATAAACTAGCTAGGGCGATGGTAGCTTATCTCTGAGAAGAGATGTGATGGCTACATGCCTCTGAACTGTGTTACAATGAGGCTCGAAGGCCTATTTATTGTTGAGAAACAATGGAAAACCCTTAACATTCCAAAACCTAACCCTAGGAGATGAAACGCCAAACTGTGGGCCCCGTTTGGGTAAATTGGTACATCAACTTCCCGGGGTCGTAACTTTGGCATACGATCTCCGTTTGACGCGTACAATAGCTCGTTAGAAAGATCTATCCGAGCACTACCACTTTGGGAAGGGCAACATCGGTCCATGGACCCATGTTGCCCCCAGATTTCCCAAAAAACGTCGTTTAGGGCCTCAAAACGGCTCCGGAAGTTCAGGACCCGAAAAACTGCTAAAAATAGTAAGTTGTGCTACAATTAAGGAAACTGAAAATGCTGAGAAAGACAATGGTGGGGGTCCAGGTGGACTTGGCAGGTGGCCACCAATATCCACCTGGATCATTCCTCCCCCCTTAGGAAGCAATGGTCCCCATTGCGTTGAGCTCCTCCATGAGATGAGGAAACTTCTGCTGAACTTGTTCCCTGGTGAGCCACTTGCCCTGCTGAAGGAGTTGGCCCGCTTTGACAACTCGATACAGTTGGATATTCTGTTGGCGAGTGTTCTTGATCTGTGTGTCCATGATCCGATCAGTTGCAGCTTGTTCCATGCAATCTGGATTTAATTCTGTGGGTTTGAGCTGTTCTGCAATGTCGGATGTGTCTAGCAATGGTGGAAAGTATGGCCGAAGGCGGTCCACATTGAATACTGGGTGCAGGCCAAGGAATGGGGGAATGCTGAGCTCAAATGCATTGTCTCCCATAGCCTTAGTAATGGTGTAAGGACCATATCGGAGTGGTCTCAATTTTCGATAGGCTCCAGTAAGGCGTTCCTTTTGCAAATGCAACCAGACTTTGTCGCCCACCTGAAACTTGTGTGGCACCCGATGTTGATCATGTCGCTGCTTGTACTTGGCATTTGATTTCTCAAGAATGTCATGGACCTGCTGGCGAATATGTTGGATGCGCTCAATGAAGCTGGTGGCCTTATCTGTTTCGGACTGGACATGAGCTGAATTCATGTGAGTAGCTGCAAGTGGCATGGCCACATCAATGGGGCATAGTGGCTGGAATCCCAAACCCACCTGAAAAGGGCTATGGCCAGTGGAGCTGTGAAGAGCTCGGTTGTAGCTGTGCTGAACGTAGGGGAGGCTCTCGTCCCATGTGCGTGGATGCTTTGAGTTATACATGCGCAGAATGTGCACAATCATCCTATTGACAACCTCCGTCTGGCCATCAGTTTGAGGATGGAAGGCTGTGGACTTCGTGAGTTTGGTGTCCAGCATTGACCAGAGACTGGACCAAAAGGTGCTGAGGAACCGACTGTCCCGATCTGAGATGATAGACTGTGGGATCCCAAAGTGCACCCACACTCGTTCAAAGAAGAGTTTAGCAGTGGCTTCTGCTGTGATATTCTTCTTGCAGGCCATCATAATGGCCATCTTTGAGAACCTGTCGACGACCACAAAAACACAGTCATTTCCATGCTTAGTGGAAGGAAGGCCTGACATGTAATCCATGGAGATGGATTCCCAAGGTCGACTAGGGGTAGGCAACGGGGTATAGAGGCCTTGCTTCTTAATGGTCGGTTTGGCAATGGCACAGGCAGTACATGATCGGATGTACTTCCCAACATCCTGTCGAAGATTCGGCCAATAGAAATAGTTTTGCAGTACTGCCACTGTTTTCTCGACCCCGAAATGCCCAGCAGCCCGACTGTAGTGTGCTTCCCAAATCATCTTGGCACGCTCGCTTGAAGGAACACAGAGGTGACCGAGGTGGCATAATAGGGCATCCTGGAGGTGAAAATCTGCAACTTGCCGACCCTCCAAGAGTGTCTGGTATGTGTGGCCGAATTCTGGGTCGCTTTTGTAGAGAAGTGGCCAATCAGAAGTCTCGTGCCCGCAAGAGTTGAGCACGGTGGTTAGCGCCATGATCGGTGGTCGACTGAGGCAATCTGCAACATTATTGGTGCTGCCCTTTTTATACTTGATATTCAAGTGAAACTGTTGCAGGTATGTAGACCACTTCTGATGGCGATCATTCTGCAATTTCCCTTGGGTCTGTATGAACTGCAGAGGTCGGTGGTCTGTGTGGATGACCGTTTCCTTCCCCAAAATGTAATGCTTCCATTGTCGGCAGGCCTGTACAATGGAATACATCTCTTTATCATAAGTGGGGTACTTCCGGACTGTGTCTGAAAGTGTTTCACTGTGATATGCCACTGGATGTCCATGTTGAGTAAGGACTGCCCCAATAGCATAGTCAGAGGCATCTGTCTCGACCTCAAATGGTTGTTGTAAATCTGGTAACGCGAGCACTGGTGCCGTGCAGAGGCGATCCTTCAACTCCCTGAATGACTTCTGTTGAGATTCAGACCAAAAGAATTTTGCTTTCGCCCCGCCCTTGGTGACTTGACTCAAGGGCCAAGAAATATGAGAAAATCCCAACACAAACCTGCGGTAGAAGTTGGCAAGACCTAGAAAGCTGCGGAGCTCTGTTAGAGTGGTTGGAGAGGGCCAATCCCGAATGACTTGGACCTTGGCTGGATCGACATGCACCCCCTGTTCATCAATGATGTATCCCAGATACTGAACCTCGGTCATGCCAAAAGTGCATTTCTCCAAATTGGCACATAGCTTGTGTTGCCGCAGTGTTTGGAGAACCTGTCGGATGTGGTGGAGGTGCTCTTCCCAACTCTGGCTGAAGATCAGAATGTCATCCAAGTATACTACTACAAAGGAGTTGGTGAATGGCCGCAAGATGTCATCCATTAGCCTCATAAAGGTTGCAGGAGCATTCGTCAATCCGAAAGGCATGACCAACCATTCGAAGAGGCCCTCCTTGGATTTGAAGGCAGTCTTCCACACATCTGAGGGTTCAATTGGTACCTGGTGATATCCTGACTTCAGATCGATCTTGCTGAAATATTTCGCCCCCTTTAGTTGGTCTAGGAGGTCATCAATCCGCGGGATCGGGTACCTATTACGGACAGTGATCTTGTTCAGCGCCCGATAGTCAATACAGAGTCTCCACGTCCCATCCTTCTTCTGTACCAACACTATCGGGCTCCCACAGGGCGAAGAACTCGGACGGATGTGACCTTTCTGCAGGAGCTCCTGAATCTGTCTCTTGATTTCATTGTTCTCCAGAACGGAGCGCCGATAAATTGGTCCATTGGGTAGCGGCGCACCTGGGGTCAGATCGATGGAGTGCTTGACTTGACAGTGCAGAGGAACCCCTGCCGGGGAGGTGAAGATGTCTTCGTACTCCTCCACAATCTTGTCCATCTGTAGCTGCCGTGCAGAGGAACCCCGTTTGGAGGCCGCGGCCACTGTCTTCTTCTTCCCTTGAGGGCGTATCATCAGGAAAACAAATTTCCTGGTTTTGGAAATGATCTTACTGCATTGTTTTGCAGTAATCAAAGAGATGGCGGCAGGTGGTGCTACCTCTGGTATCCTGAACAACTTATTTCCCAATGTAATAATAACAGCACGGGGCCTTGATTCATACACAGCATGTCGCTTCCACAAGTATGGTTGTCCTAGTAATACATCACAAACTTCAAGGGGAGCAATGTCACACAATACCTCATCCGTGAAGGGCTTGATGTTGTATGGAAGGCGACACTGCTGGCTCACGCGAAGATCTCGCCCTTGGTGAAGCCACCCAATGGTGTATGGTTGTGGATGTGCTGTGGTCGGTAAGCCCAACCGCTTCACGACCTCTGCCGAAATGAGGTTCTTTTGACTCCCGCTATCAACAATGAACTGTATCGGGGAGCCCTTTACCCACATCTGGGAGTGGAAGAGACGCTCCTCCTCCTCTGGATCTTCGGGTTCATTTTTCTGGATCTTTGCGGTAGCAACAGTGGCGCTGGGATCCGCATCAATGATCTGCTTCCCTTTTTCATACCCCTTATCGGGTTCTGACTCAGAGTCGGAACATGCATCTGATTCTGAAACCTTTAGCTCAGCCACCAGTGACTGCTTGGCCCGACACTCACTTGTGTTGTGAGTGGAGCTCTTATGGAACTCGCACCATTTTCCAGTGTCCTTTCTCGGCTTCGCGGCGTTGCTCTTTGCTTGCAGCTTCGGCTGGTTGTCTTGGGCTGTCCCGCCTTGGCTTTGTCCTTTGTTCTGTGGTTTAGGGGCACCTTTCCCCTGCTTTGGATTCGCAGATCCAAAGTCTCGCTTCTTTTGTTTAAACTTCTGCTCGACCTTGACGGCATACCGGTATGCTGCGCCGAGCGAGGGGATGTTTAAGAACTGTATTTCTTCCTGGATGTACTTGTGCAGGCAGCCACGGTATTTGAGTATCAAATGTTGCTCCGAATCCTTGATACCCAACTTTGTGCGAAGGGTATGGAAAAGATTGGTGAACTCCGGCACGTCTTGGTCCCTTCCCTGCCGCAGCGTGGTCCACTTTATGTATTCATCCTCATAGCTTCCGACAGGGTAGTACTGCTCCTTGATGGCATCCCGAAACGAATCCCAGGTGGGTGCGGCTGAAAATAGTGAGCCAGTACTTTCATCCTTCTGCTCGCAGTAGGTTTCCCACCAGTCCTTGACGTGGGGGGCTGCTTTGAGAAGAGCAAAAACAATCTTTTCCCGACTCGAAAATTCATGAACAGAAAAATAACCCTCTAGCAGATTTAACCATTTATCTACGGCATCGGCGTCTATCTGACCCTCGAATATGGGGATTTCAAAATTAACTTGTACCTTAAAGGGTGTGGCGTTTCCAGAGGAGCTACTGGAAGCCGATGCGCCGCTTCTGGGTAGCCGCTGAAGGATCTGCGCAAAGCTGTCCATCATCGCGTTCCGTTGTCGCTCGAGCGCTTCTTCGAGCAAGATTTTGATGGGATCTCCTGCCCCCTCGTCTTTCTTCTCGTCCGCCATGGGAGGCCGTCGGGATTTGCGAGGCTGGTCTTGCAAAGGTTCAACCAGTTCAAGCCCTAACTCCTTATATCCCGACCTTGTTGGGGACATGCAAAGAAAAACAGAGAAAAAGCAGACCGCTCTGATACCACTGATCCGGATTTAAACAGGAACGCAACAAATTACAGAGATAACCATATACACAAAGATGCAGCGGAAATAATACTTCATTTCATTAATGGAAAATACTGAAATATGCTTACAAACAGAAATGGCAATAAACTAGCTAGGGCGATGGTAGCTTATCTCTGAGAAGAGATGTGATGGCTACATGCCTCTGAACTGTGTTACAATGAGGCTCGAAGGCCTATTTATTGTTGAGAAACAATGGACAACCCTTAACATTCCAAAACCTAACCCTAGGAGATGAAACGCCAAACTGTGGGCCCCGTTTGGGTAAATTGGTACATCAACTTCCCGGGGTCGTAACTTTGGCATACGATCTCTGTTTGACGCGTACAATAGCTCGTTAGAAAGATCTATCCGAGCACTACCACTTTGGGAAGGGCAACATCAGTCCATGGACCCATGTTGCCCCCAGATTTCCCAAAAAACGTCGTTTAGGGCCTCAAAACGGCTCCGGAAGTTCAGGACCCGAAAAACTGCTAAAAATAGTAAGTTGTGCTACAATTAAGGAAACTGAAAATGCTGAGAAAGACAATGGTGGGGGTCCAGGTGGACTTGGCAGGTGGCCACCAATATCCACCTGGATCATTCCTCCCCCCTTAGGAAGCAATGGTCCCCATTGCGTTGAGCTCCTCCATGAGATGAGGAAACTTCTGCTGAACTTGTTCCCTGGTGAGCCACTTGCCCTGCTGAAGGAGTTGGCCCGCTTTGACAACTCGATACAGTTGGATATTCTGTTGGCGAGTGTTCTTGATCTGTGTGTCCATGATCCGATCAGTTGCAGCTTGTTCCATGCAATCTGGATTTAATTCTGTGGGTTTGAGCTGTTCTGCAATGTCGGATGTGTCTAACAATGGTGGAAAGTATGGCCGAAGGCGGTCCACATTAAATACTGGGTGCAGGCCAAGGAATGGGGGAATGCTGAGCTCAAATGCATTGTCTCCCATAGCCTTAGTAATGGTGTAAGGACCATATCGGAGTGGTCTCAATTTTCGATAGGCTCCAGTAAGGCGTTCCTTTTGCAAATGCAACCAGACTTTGTCGCCCACCTGAAACTTGTGTGGCACCCGATGTTGATCATGTCGCTGCTTGTACTTGGCATTTGATTTCTCAAGAATGTCATGGACCTGCTGGCGAATATGTTGGATTCGCTCAATGAAGCTGGTGGCCTTATCTGTTTCGGACTGGACATGAGCTGAATTCATGTGAGTAGCTGCAAGTGGCATGGCCACATCAATGGGGCATAGTGGCTGGAATCCCAAACCCACCTGAAAAGGGCTATGGCCAGTGGAGCTGTGAAGAGCTCGGTTGTAGCTGTGCTGAACGTAGGGGAGGCTCTCGTCCCATGTGCGTGGATGCTTTGAGTTATACATGCGCAGAATGTGCACAATCATCCTATTGACAACCTCCGTCTGGCCATCAGTTTGAGGATGGAAGGCTGTGGACTTCGTGAGTTTGGTGTCCAGCATTGACCAGAGACTGGACCAAAAGGTGCTGAGGAACCGACTGTCCCGATCTGAGATGATAGACTGTGGGATCCCAAAGTGCACCCACACTCGTTCAAAGAAGAGTTTAGCAGTGGCTTCTGCTGTGATATTCTTCTTGCAGGCCATCATAATGGCCATCTTTGAGAACCTGTCGACGACCACAAAAACACAGTCATTTCCATGCTTAGTGGAAGGAAGGCCTGACATGTAATCCATGGAGATGGATTCCCAAGGTCGACTAGGGGTAGGCAACGGGGTATAGAGGCCTTGCTTCTTAATGGTCGGTTTGGCAATGGCACATGCAGTACATGATCGGATGTACTTCCCAACATCCTGTCGAAGATTCGGCCAATAGAAATAGTTTTGCAGTACTGCCACTGTTTTCTCGACCCCGAAATGCCCAGCAGCCCGACTGTAGTGTGCTTCCCAAATCATCTTGGCACGCTCGCTTGAAGGAACACAGAGGTGACCGAGGTGGCATAATAGGGCATCCTGGAGGTGAAAATCTGCAACTTGCCGACCCTCCAAGAGTGTCTGGTATGTGTGGCCGAATTCTGGGTCGCTTTTGTAGAGAAGTGGCCAATCAGAAGTCTCGTGCCCGCAAGAGTTGAGCACGGTGGTTAGCGCCATGATCGGTGGTCGACTGAGGCAATCTGCAACATTATTGGTGCTGCCCTTTTTATACTTGATATTCAAGTGAAACTGTTGCAGGTATGTAGACCACTTCTGATGGCGATCATTCTGCAATTTCCCTTGGGTCTGTATGAACTGCAGAGGTCGGTGGTCTGTGTGGATGACCGTTTCCTTCCCCAAAATGTAATGCTTCCATTGTCGACAGGCCTGTACAATGGAATACATCTCTTTATCATAAGTGGGGTACTTCCGGACTGTGTCTGAAAGTGTTTCACTGTGATATGCCACTGGATGTCCATGTTGAGTAAGGACTGCCCCAACAGCATAGTCAGAGGCATCTGTCTCGACCTCAAATGGTTGTTGTAAATCTGGTAACGCGAGCACTGGTGCCGTGCAGAGGCGATCCTTCAACTCCCTGAATGACTTCTGTTGAGATTCAGACCAAAAGAATTTTGCTTTCGCCCCGCCCTTGGTGACTTGACTCAAGGGCCAAGAAATATGAGAAAATCCCAACACAAACCTGCGGTAGAAGTTGGCAAGACCTAGAAAGCTGCGGAGCTCTGTTAGAGTGGTTGGAGAGGGCCAATCCCGAATGACTTGGACCTTGGCTGGATCGACATGCACCCCCTGTTCATCAATGATGTATCCCAGATACTGAACCTCGGTCATGCCAAAAGTGCATTTCTCCAAATTGGCACATAGCTTGTGTTGCCGCAGTGTTTGGAGAACCTGTCGGATGTGGTGGAGGTGCTCTTCCCAACTCTGGCTGAAGATCAGAATGTCATCCAAGTATACTACTACAAAGGAGTTGGTGAATGGCCGCAAGATGTCATCCATTAGCCTCATAAAGGTTGCAGGAGCATTCGTCAATCCGAAAGGCATGACCAACCATTCGAAGAGGCCCTCCTTGGATTTGAAGGCAGTCTTCCACACATCTGAGGGTTCAATTGGTACCTGGTGATATCCTGACTTCAGATCGATCTTGCTGAAATATTTCGCCCCCTTTAGTTGGTCTAGGAGGTCATCAATCCGCGGGATCGGGTACCTATTACGGACAGTGATCTTGTTCAGTGCCCGATAGTCAATACAGAGTCTCCACGTCCCATCCTTCTTCTGTACCAACACTATCGGGCTACCACAGGGCGAAGAACTCGGACGGATGTGACCTTTCTGCAGGAGCTCCTGAATCTGTCTCTTGATTTCATTGTTCTCCAGAACGGAGCGCCGATAAATTGGTCCATTGGGTAACGGCGCACCTGGGGTCAGATCGATGGAGTGCTTGACTTGACAGTGCAGAGGAACCCCTGCCGGGGAGGTGAAAATGTCTTCGTACTCCTCCACAATCTTGTCCATCTGTAGCTGCCATGCAGAGGAACCCCGTTTGGAGGCCGTGGCCACTGTCTTCTTCTTCCCTTGAGGGCGTATCATCAGGAAAACAAATTTCCTGGTTTTGGAAATGATCTTACTGCATTGTTTTGCAGTAATCAAAGAGATGGCGGCAGGTGGTGCTACCTCTGGTATCCTGAACAACTTATTTCCCAATGTAATAATAACAGCACGGGGCCTTGATTCATACACAGCATGTCGCTTCCACAAGTATGGTTGTCCTAGTAATACATCACAAACTTCAAGGGGAGCAATGTCACACAATACCTCATCCGTGAAGGGCTTGATGTTGTATGGAAGGCGACACTGCTGGCTCACGCGAAGATCTCGCCCTTGGTGAAGCCACCCAATGGTGTATGGTTGTGGATGTGCTGTGGTCGGTAAGCCCAACCGCTTCACGACCTCTGCCGAAATGAGGTTCTTTTGACTCCCGCTATCAACAATGAACTGTATCGGGGAGCCCTTTACCCACATCTGGGAGTGGAAGAGACGCTCCTCCTCCTCTGGATCTTCGGGTTCATTTTTCTGGATCTTTGCGGTAGCAACAGTGGCGCTGGGATCCGCATCAATGATATGCTTCCCTTTTTCATACCCCTTATCGGGTTCTGACTCAGAGTCGGAACATGCATCTGATTCTGAAACCTTTAGCTCAGCCACCAGTGACTGCTTGGCCCGACACTCACTTGTGTTGTGAGTGGAGCTCTTATGGAACTCGCACCATTTTCCAGTGTCCTTTCTCGGCTTCGCGGCGTTGCTCTTTGCTTGCAGCTTCGGCTGGTTGTCTTGGGCTGTCTCGCCTTGGCTTTGTCCTTTGTTCTGTGGTTTAGGGGCACCTTTCCCCTGCTTTGGATTCGCAGATCCAAAGTCTCGCTTCTTTTGTTTAAACTTCTGCTCGACCTTGACGGCATACCGGTATGCTGCGCCGAGCGAGGGGATGTTTAAGAACTGTATTTCTTCCTGGATGTACTTGTGCAGGCAGCCACGGTATTTGAGTATCAAATGTTGCTCCGAATCCTTGATACCCAACTTTGTGCGAAGGGTATGGAAAAGATTGGTGAACTCCGGCACGTCTTGGTCCCTTCCCTGCCGCAGCGTGGTCCACTTTATGTATTCATCCTCATAGCTTCCGACAGGGTAGTACTGCTCCTTGATGGCATCCCGGAACGAATCCCAGGTGGGTGCGGCTGAAAACAGTGAGTCAGTACTTTCATCCTTCTGCTCGCAGTAGGTTTCCCACCAGTCCTTGACGTGGGGGGCTGCTTTGAGAAGAGCAAAAACAATCTTTTCCCGACTCGAAAATTCATGAACAGAAAAATAACCCTCTAGCAGATTTAACCATTTATCTACGGCATCGGCGTCTATCTGACCCTCGAATATGGGGATTTCAAAATTAACTTGTACCTTAAAGGGTGTGGTGTTTCCAGAGGAGCTACTGGAAGCCGATGCGCCGCTTCTGGGTAGCCGCTGAAGGATCTGCGCAAAGCTGTCCATCATCGCGTTCCGTTGTCGCTCGAGCGCTTCTTCGAGCAAGATTTTGATGGGATCTCCTGCCCCCTCGTCTTTCTTCTCGTCCGCCATGGGAGGCCGTCGGGATTTGCGAGGCTGGTCTTGCAAAGGTTCAACCAGTTCAAGCCCTAACTCCTTATATCCCGACCTTGTTGGGGACATGCAAAGAAAAACAGAGAAAAAGCAGACCGCTCTGATACCACTGATCCGGATTTAAACAGGAACGCAACAAATTACAGAGATAACCATATACACAAAGATGCAGCGGAAATAATACTTCATTTCATTAATGGAAAATACTGAAATATGCTTACAAACAGAAATGGCAATAAACTAGCTAGGGCGATGGTAGCTTATCTCTGAGAAGAGATGTGATGGCTACATGCCTCTGAACTGTGTTACAATGAGGCTCGAAGGCCTATTTATTGTTGAGAAACAATGGACAACCCTTAACATTCCAAAACCTAACCCTAGGAGATGAAACGCCAAACTGTGGGCCCCGTTTGGGTAAATTGGTACATCAACTTCCCGGGGTCGTAACTTTGGCATACGATCTCTGTTTGACGCGTACAATAGCTCGTTAGAAAGATCTATCCGAGCACTACCACTTTGGGAAGGGCAACATCAGTCCATGGACCCATGTTGCCCCCAGATTTCCCAAAAAACGTCGTTTAGGGCCTCAAAACGGCTCCGGAAGTTCAGGACCCGAAAAACTGCTAAAAATAGTAAGTTGTGCTACAATTAAGGAAACTGAAAATGCTGAGAAAGACAATGGTGGGGGTCCAGGTGGACTTGGCAGGTGGCCACCAATATCCACCTGGATCAAGTCTTTGCTTGGACTTGGTGTTGAACCTCAAAATTACTCTTTCCCTAATAATTCTTCTCATTCATTTTCTTTGTTTTTCCATGAGAAAGATGCATTCTCATCACCAACGACCGGTATATACTGTCTTAAGGAGGACATTTAGTGATTTACATGTTATGCTTTTATGTTTTTCTGTTTGAATAAATTTTTGTATATTAGCTACGAATGCAGCCTATTCTACAGATAATCAACTGTTCTGCAGCTACCTTCATGCTTTAATAGGTTCCAGGTGTCAGAAGGAGAAACTAGCTACATGGGTAGCTTGGAAATCATCGTGACATGGACCTTGTCCTATTCACTTAGCCCAGGTCGACAAAGAAGATGACATAAGACTACGGTCAATGGATAAGTCAAACGCAAAGGCTGAAGGTAACAGGACTCTGTTTCATGGTTAATTAACACATTTCACAGTGATGGGAAGCATTATCCGGAACAACTACCTGTACCTATGGACTCCAACAGTCACTTGTACAACCGAATCCAACAACCACCATGTCTTGGATTTATGTCTCCAGCAGCCAAGGAAGAAATTCCGCATATCTTTCTTCTACGTATTTGGCTATAGCATGTTTTTCTCCACAAATAGTTGTATGGTTTTTCTTATAAATACATGTGTAAAGGACTGAAGAATTTAGTGGTGATAATGATAGTTTTGTTGTGGAATCGAAGTTCTAAACTCTGTAATTTCTGGACATTTGTGTCCCCGTTTTTAATATGAAGACCGCAAGTTTTATGAAAATCTGAAGGAGTTTTCTTGGAGTTGATTGAGCAAGCATAGCCTACTCAGTTGCAGAGGGCCCCTGCACTGAAGAAGGTTTCATTTCATTTTATTTTTCTTCTTCTTGTTAACTGTAAATTCATCATTTTATTTCATAGTGTTTATAATCATTTTCTTACTAACAATGTTTATAATGCAATTTTCATCATTTTCTTATTAATAGTATCCATTATTTAGAGTAGCTTCTATTTGCTTGATCTCTTTCTAGTTTTTATTAGTAGTTAGAAGATGAAACTCAGTAATGTAATCTAGTTTACTTCATTCATTGTTTTACTAGTCTTTAAATTCTCAATTAGACTGATCAGTGCCATTTACTGTCTTTGCCATTTTATTTTTAGTTTACTGACTCATGGTGTTAATGAATGTTTCTAAAAAACCCTTCAAGTTGATAATTCATCCTAAACTAAGTGGTTGAACATTTCATTTATGCAATGAGTCTTTTCTGCATCTCTGTATTTGTTTTCTCTTAGAATAATGAAGTACATAATTCCTCAAATGTCATCCCAAGGAGACTTTCTCCCAAAATTGAGAGGAAAAGTAACTAAGTATTTCATTTAGTTTTATTTCTGTAATTAGTTAGACATCAGTTGCAAATTTCACTTTCAGTTTTAACTCATGATTTGGAAATAATGGTAAAATAGGAATATAAACTTTGTTTTCATTTCTTGCCTAAGCTTTGCTTCCAAGTCTTCCTTAGCTCTGTTTTTATTTCTCTCTTAAGCTCTATTTTCATTTTTAGATTTTGAGCAGTCTTTACGAAAGTTAGATTTAAAGTTCTTGATAATTACATTGTAAATCATTAGGAATTAAAAGACCAAAAACCCCCCAAAACAACATAAAACATAAAAACAACGAAGTAAGAAGAGTTATCTAGCACAAACAGTGCACTACACTTCATCAGTTTACGATACTTGGATTGATAATTTACAATACCGGGGAAGTGTAACTAGGTAGCCTTATCTCTTACATTAAAAAAAAATGGCATGCATAGAGAAAGAGACTCTAGGGGTAGATTTATAGCTAGGGGCAGAAGTTCAATTCCTATAACACCACCTACTCCACCAAGAACAAGAAAAGACACACCTCCATTCCAAACTCATACTCCCAGCCATAGGACTCCTGGAATTCCAGGGGCAGAAATCCAATCAAAATAATCTCCTACTTCATCTACCAAGTCAGTCCTAGGGGAGAAAAGTTTCGAATCTCCAACAGCAGGAATAGCCTTTTTCACCTCCATAGGAGAGCACATTGTAGTTGAAGAATTAGGAATACCTAGTGAGGAAGAAGAAGTAGAACCTCTCTCCCATATTCCATTAATAGAAGAACTAGAGGAGGAGGAAGTAACCTTGCAGGTTGAACCCTATACTAGCTCTGAAGAAACTATAATGGTAGAAGAGGAACAAGATGGAGAATTCTCACTATTTGGAGGAGGGGGTAGAGGTAGAGGAAATAATGGAGGAGGTAGAGGAAATAGGGAAATATATAATTCTTTTGGATTCCCTATAGTGGATGAGGAAACAAATGCCACAATGAAAAATATCTCACCTTCTGTCCTCCCAAACTTCTATGGGTTGAAAAGTGAGGATCTTGAAACATTTTTGTTTGAGTTTGAAGTCTTATGCAGAACTTATGACTATTTAGAAGACTCTCAAAAACTTAAATTGTTTTCTTCAACACTGAAAGGAGCTGCTTTGAAATGGTTCATGGGGTTAGTCACTTAGTCCATTAGAGCATGGAATGACATGAAAAAAAGGTTTTTGGATAGGTATTGGATTATTGCATGCCTACCAATCACAAAGAAGAAAGTGTTCAAAATGATGCAAAGAGAGGATGAAAACTTAGAATATTTGATTGAGAGATTCAACTATAATTTGAAAAGAGCAAAGATGAACAATTTAGATGAAGAAACCTTGAAAGCTCTTTTATTAAAATCCATTAGAGATGAGTGGATACATGTCCTTAACAAGATGGGGAAGGGAGATATCTCTCAACTTCCATTAAATGATATAGGAGCATTGTGTGTTAATCTCTCAATAGGGAAATCTAAAACAGGGAAAGGGCTAAGAGATCCTTCTCTTGTTAGAGTAAACAAATCTGCAATGGGATATGTAAGTAGGGCAAAAATTGGTAATATTCTTGATGAATTTAAAACTGACATTCTAGGGAGCCTTAGTGAGCAATTAGACACCCTTAAAATACAAACCAAGCGGAAAACCAAGGTTGATGCTTTAGCCATTTTTTGTCCAAAATGCAGAGAAAAAAAAAAAAACATGCTCTAAGGGAATGCCCTTTGGATGCAAAAATTGTAGAAACTTGTATGATTTGCTCAAAAAGCCATGAGACCAAGGGTTGTCCTTCAATCCCAAGTCTTAAGGCTATCTTTCAAGAGGAAACAGTTCCAAATTCTGTAGAACCTCTTTGTTTTGTCGCTAGAGGACCTTGGCAGGGGCCACAAAATCAGGGATTTAACAATCAAATGTATCTTCAGCCCCCACCAAACTAGAATTCTTGGCAGCAACCTTGGCCTCAACCTCAACCTCAATCTTAATCTCAACCATGGGCACAAGGAGTACAAAATCATTATGGGAGATTTTCTAAATATTACCAATATCCTCCATCATATCAGAATTATCCTCCCCCACACATTCAGCAACAAAATCAGCAGCCACAATTTCAAAATCAGAACCCCCAACTTTCATTACCATTTCCACAACAACCTCCACAACAAAACCCAAATCCTCAACTCTTACTGTCATTTCAGCAGAAACCAAATCAGCTACGTGCCCAACCGTTATCAAACCCCAACAATAAAAACCCTCAGAATGCTTACATGGTAGAAGGACAACAATTTCCAACTTACATGATTACTCCTCTAGATCTTAATGGAATTCAACTAAGATCTGGAAGGATATTAGAAAAGGAAATACCTTCTGTAGTTATTCAGAAACAAGACAGTTCTGAGGAAGATTCTCTAAAAGTCAATAAAATCTTTGAGGGAACATCCCTCAAAAACCAAAACATTGAAAAAGAAAACCAAAAAGAATCAGTGAACACAACTCCTATCACTAAGCAGCCAGCATCTACTTCTACACCTCCTTTTCCTGAAAGACTACAAATTGATAGAGGGGTAGAAAAACAGATCTTGTTGCCCAACTATGATTTTCTAGATGAATTAAAGAATGTATATATCAAAATTCCTTTGCTACAAGCCATTAGAGAAATTCCAATTCTAGCCAAAACAATAAAGGAGTTGAGCATAAAAAAACTAAGAAGAAAAACAAAAGAAACAAAAAAAATTCACCTAGTAGGAAAAATAGCAAACATAATGATGGGAAAAATTGCCATACAAAAGTATGTGGATCCAGGTAGTCCAATTGTCAAAACACATATCAATGGAATTGAAATTCCAAATACATAGATTGACTTACGGGCAACAATAAAAATCATGAGTAAACAAACTATGGAGCAGCTTAAACTTCCTAATCTTCTCTACACACCTACCTTACTGCAACTAGCAGATAGATCAGTAATCAAACCAGATGGTGTGCTAGAAGATATTTTAGTATCCTTAGATTCTTGGGAATATCCTGTTGATTTCATGATCTTAACTCCCAAGAACAATCTAGGAGGAAATCCACTCATATTAGGAAGACCTTGGTTGGCCACAACTGATGCTTTTATTAGTTGTAGATTTGGTGACATGTATATTTCTGATGGTAATTCAACAAAGAAATTTACTCTATATCCTCCAAGAAAATAAATCACAGAAAAAGATGACAAATAATGGATTGATGATGAAGATGATATTCAGCCTCTCTTTACCATTTCAGAAATTAGTGAAGATAGTCAAATTTTGAATCATCTTCAGAATATGACCATGAGAAATTTCAAGAAAAATCTAATGTTGAATATCTGTCATCTAGGCAGATGTCTCTCTATGCTATGGAAGAGTTTGGTAGCTATACAATTGAAATTTTTCCAGGTAGGACATTGAACATAAACAAAAACTTGGAGAAACTACAACAAGAAGAGCTAATCAAAACATTACAAAAACATTCTGCTGCATTTGCATGGGAATACACCGACATGAAAGGCATTGATCCTAAGACTTGTATCCATCACATCTACATTGAGGAAAATAGTAGACCTATCAGACAACCTCAAAGAAAGATGAATCCAAATCTTAGAGAGATTGTGAAAGAAGAGCTCCAAAAATCATTGAATGTAAACTTCATTTACCCAATTTCAGATAGCCAATGGGTTTCTCCTTTGATAATTGTGCCTAAAAAGAATGGTAAATGGAGGGTGTGAATTGATTACCTAGAATTGAATAAAGCAACCCTTAAAGATCATTTTCCTTTTCCTTTTATAGATCATGTGTTAGATACATTAGCAGGTAAGAAGTATTTCTCATTCTTGGATGGTTTTAGTGGTTATAATCAAATTCAGGTAGCACCTGAAGATCAGGATAAGAGCACATTTACTTGTCCATGGGTAACTTATGCCTGCCGAGTACTTCCTTTTGGATTATGTAATGCACCTGTAACATTCCAAAGAGAAGTACTAGGAATTTTTTCTGATTTGATACATGATTGTGTAGAGCTATATATGGATGATTTTACAATCTATGGAAATACATTTGAAGAAGCTTTGGAAAATTTGGAAAAAGTTCTTAAAAGATTTAAGGAAACAAACCTTTCACTAAGCCATGAAAATTTTTTTATGATGTTTACAGAAGGTATTTTTTTAGGACATCACATTTCAGGAGATGGAATTAAAGTTGACAAATCTAAAGTTGAAGTCATCTCTAAATTATCAATTCCAAATTGCCAAAAGGATGTTAGAAGTTTTCTGGGATTTACAGGGTACTATAGAAGATTTATAGAAAACTTCACTAAAATAGCATCCCCACTCTTCAAATTTCTTACCAAATATTGTGAATTCAATTGGAATTTTGATTGCCAGTTGGCATTTGAAACCTTGAAAGAAAAAATTTCTGAAGCACCCATTTTAAGAGGTCCAAATTGGAAACTCCCTTTCCATATTTCCACAGATGCTTCAGATACAACTCTGGGAGTTGTATTGGGACAAAAATATTTGATTCCTTATGCCATTTACTATACAAGTAAAAATTTGACTCCCATTGCGTTGAATTATATTGTGACTGAAAAGGAATTTTTAGTTGTTGTTCATGCAATTAACAAGTTCAGACACTATATAACAGGCTATGAAGCCTTTGTTCATATAGATCACTCTACAATTAGATATTTGATGAATAAACCTATTACTAATGGTAGAGTTACAATATGGCTTTTACTTTTGCAAGAATTAAACACTACTGTGCTAGATAGACCTGGAAAACAAAACATAGTTGCTGATTTCTTGTCCAGAATTCAGAATATCAAAGAAGATTCTTCGGTTGAAAATAAGTTTCCTGATGAATATCTTTTTGCAGTAACTACTCAAACTCCTTGGTTTGCAGATATTGCTAATTACTTGGTCACAGGAAAGTTACCTTCACATTTATTTCCTAGAGAGAAAAGAAAAATTATTCAGGAAAGTGCAAGATATTCATGGATCACTAACGAATTGTATAAAACAGGGCCAGATCTTATGATCAGAAGGTGTGTTAGGGAAGATGAAATGCCCGAGATTCTTAAGGCATGTCATGATGAGCCGTGTGGTGGACACTTTGCTGACAAGAGAAAAGCCTATAAAATCCTTTCTTTAGGATATTATTGTCCATCCATCTTCAAAGATGCTAAAGAATATGTCAGGAGATGTGACAGCTGCCAAAGGGTAGGGAAACTTGCTTCCTTAAATGAAATGCCATTACAAATTCAGGTACTCATCAAACCTTTTGAAAAGTGGGCCTTAGATTTTATTGGACTAATTAATCCTCCATCTAAGCAGAAAAAGTAAATATTGGTATGCATTGATTATGTCACTAAATGGGTAGAAGCCAAAGCATTACCTATTGCTAATGAAAAATTTGTAATTAATTTTCTTTTTGAGGACATCTTCACTCGTTTTGGTGTTCCAAGAGAAATTTTGACAAATTAGGGATCTCAATTCACATCTAACATGGTGGAAGGGCTTGTGGAAGAGTACAATATTAAACATAGGAAATCTATTCACTATCATCCACAAGTAAATGGTCAAGTGGAATCTACAAATAAAGTGATTGAAGGGATCCTCACCAAGATTGTGCATCTACATAGAAGAGATTGGGCAGAAAGGCTTCTTGAAGCCTTATGGGCCTATAGAACTACATGGAGGAACACAATGGGACATACACCCTATGAACTTATTTATGGGAAACAAGTCATGTTCCCTAGAAAGTTCCAAATCAGAACTTTCAAGATGGAAGTCCAACTGAGACTAGATTTATCAGAGGCACAAAAGCATAGGCTGGAGCAATTAAATGAACTTGATGAAATCAGGAAAGATGCAGTTCAAAGGACTGGTATAGTCCAACAACAGAGGGCTAAATGGCATGACAAATACATCAAGGACAAGAGGTTTCAAGTGGGAGATTGGGCGTTGTTATTTGATTCAAAGTTTAAATATTTTTAAGGGAAGTTTCAAACTCATTGGCTTGGGCCATATGAGATTGAAAAAGTTTTTAGTAATGGAGCAATGAGGACCATAACAATAGATGAAAGTAAAACTCCTCTTCTTGTGAATGGTCATATATTAAAGATATATCAGAAACCAATTTCAAAAGAGAAGTTCATCGAGATTTTCTAAGACAATTCTGAAATGAAGTTAGTGAAGAAGAATCCTTCTTCTCCACTAACTTAAACTTTATTTTCCTATGAAAAAAACAAATTAAAAAAAAAAAACCAAATATAATAAATTGTATAAGTTTGGAAACCAATCATTGATTGGCATACTTATACAGAAAATATAGGGTGAAATTCAGAGGTTTCTGACACCCTATATTTTCCATTTTCTTTCTATAATAAGTAGTGACAAAAAGAAGAAGAAGCCATAGTTACTCTGTAGTTTAGATTCTGCAAAATTTATCATCTCATCTCACCTCACTTTATTTTATTTTGACAGTTTCACTTCATCCCATTGTCATATTTCATCAATAAATTTTTTCTTTTTCAGTATTCATTCCATTTCCATTTCATTTATCATCTTGTCTTACATCTCATTTCATTTCACTTACATAGCCATTTCCATTTCATTCATGATCCATAAGCCATATTTCACTTTCAATTTCATGTTCTGCAGTTGATTCTGTTCTGCAGCTGATTCTGTTCTTCAGCTAATCTGATTTTGCAGCTACAATTTGTCTATCAGTTCAAGCACAATTGTACTGTTCATAATAAAATCATGTACGTAGGGAATTGAAGAAAAATCAATTTTTGAAGACCAATCATGCTCAAGGTACCTGTGAATCAACATCAAAAAAAGAATTAGCAAGCGAAAGGTAAAGGTTCCAAAGGTAAATGCAAAAATTTATTTCAAAAAGCAATTTGAAAACAGAAGTTTGTATAGTATGTATAATCACATGTCTCCTTAATCAACCATCATTTGATTTGACCGCCACGATGTCTCCACCATATCTTTCGTCTTTAATGACAAATGGTCTCAATGATTATTTCATAACAAATCTCCACTTCAAACTTCATAACCTGTACTCAAACGGTCCTCCACAACTACACCTGTTAGTGGTCAATATAACGATGTGACCTACATATCTACGACTCTCTAAACCCTTACTGTCTATTTATTACATGCCAACTCTTAAGTTTTTCTCTCATATTCATGCAGCCATTCTATATACATAGTCATTCCATTTCCATACACACAATCATTCTATTTCCTAAATAGCATTCGTTTTATAGACAGTGAGAGTAATTTTGAGGTTAGTAAATTCCACAAAGCAGAGACCATGGGACTCATCGTTAGGGCAGAACCCGTAGGGGCGAAATTTATGGAAAGGTAACCCCAACTCAAGGAGATGTTGCAAAAGACTGGATGGCTCAAGTTCATTGAAAAGTTTGATGGATATCACAATGAGATCTCGAAATCTTTCGCTAGATCATTTGATGGTACAGAAGTGGAGATTTGGGACATCAAGTTTGCAATAACATAATCTTACATAGCAGAGGCTACATAGCTGCCAAGACTTGGTGAGAGGTGGTTCAAAATCAAAGAATTCATAGTGAATCATAGAAGGTATTCCTCAGGAACCCAGGTATGGATGTCACTGTGTTTAGGAAAGGAATCCCTATTTCCGCACTCAAAAATAAATGGAGAAGCATGCTTTTGATATTACAATAATTTATTACCTATGAGGGAGGATTCGGATGTATGTATGTTTATCATATGCATTTATTGATGAACTTTCTAGACAATGGAAACATCAACCTCCATTTCTTCCTTATAAACAGTCTAAGGAGAATGGCTTCAAATGTACAGAAGAAAATAGAATTTCTGGTCAAAATCACGGTTGAATATCATCTAAAGAAAATAGGGAACACCTGGGAAAACTTTTTGATAAGAAACCATTTCCAAGAGACACTAGAATCTCCTGAAAAAGATAGTGTCAGAAAGAGTAGGAGAAAGAAGACTAATCTCACCATTCAAATCAATCCTAAGCCTTTAGTACATAAAAACGATGAAGAAGAACCAATCTCTAAAAAATTAACAGAGATCAGAAAGAAAATCAAGCAAAGGAAGAAGATAAAACAGCAAGCTAGTGGAATTACTAAGAACACACATGAATCTCCATTACAACCAAATGATGAACAAGCAATCTCTGAAAAATTGACAAAGATTAAGAGACAAATCAAGGGGAAGAAAAAAATAGGAAAAGAGAAAAAGGGTGCAAAGGAGGAGAACACAAAACCCCTTAGAAGAAGCTCTAGGCTCAGAGGAATGGTAAATAAGGTATCATCAAAGGAAATAGAGTTCATCAATATGGAAGGAGAAACCCCAGTATCATCTCCTGAAAATATTCCATTTACATATAGTGCTCAAAACTCTCCTAGACATTATTTTGAAGGCAGCCCTAGTAGAGGATCCCCAGGCATAGATCCAATACAACAACAAATTTATGATTACATAGAATCACTAGAAAAGAAAAATGCCTCAAGGGATCTAGGTTCCTCAGCCAATCCAGAACAACTTGTCAATCCACAAGAACCTCTGAATGACTCACTCAAACAAGAAATCTATGAGTTGGAGATATTGAACAGGCATATTAAGAAAGAAAATGAAGCCCTAAAAGAACAAAGCAAATTGGATAAATCCATTCATGACAACACCATACTGCACCTAGGCCTATGGTACAAGAAAAATAGAAAGTTGAAGAGGAAGAATAGAAACTTGAACAAGACAGTGATCAACCTTAAATACAGACTTCTCATGAAGAAATCAAGGATGGCTATCACTTCAAAGAAAAGCAAGAGAAGGAAGTTAGATGTATTGGCAGAGGTAACTGAGCAGATGCAATAGAAAAAAAGAGTTCACAGTTTTGTAAAATTTACATGGGGACATGCAATGATTTTGCAGTGAGGGTATGTTGAGCCTCAAATTACTCTTTCCCTAGCAATTCTTCTCATTCATTTTCTTTGTTTTTCCATGAGAAAGATGCATTCTCATCACCAATGACCGGTATATATTGTCTTAAGGAGGACATTTAATGATTTACATATTATGCTTTTATGTTTTGTTGTTTGAATAATTTTTTGTATATTAGCTACGGAACGCAGCCTACTTTGCAGCTAATCAGATGTTTCACAGCTACCTTCACGCTTTAACAAGTTCCAGGTATTAGAAGGAGAAACTAGCTACATGGGCAGCTTGGAAATCATTGTGACATGGACCCTGTCCTATTCACTTAGCCCAGGTCGACAAAGAAGATGGCATAAGACTACGGTCAATGGATAAGTCAAACACAGATACCGAAGGTAACATGACTCTGTTTCATGGTTAATTAACATGTTTCACAGTGATAAGAAGCGTTATCCGGAACAACTACCTGTACCTACAGACTCCAACAGCCACCTGTACAACCGAATCCAATAGCCACCATGTCTTAGATTTATGTCTCCGGTAATCGAGGAAGAAATTCTGCATATCTGTCTTCTACATCTTTGGCTATAGCATGTTTTTCTCCACAAACAGTTGTATGGTTTTTCTTATAAATACCTGTGTAAAGGACCGAAGAAGTTAGTGGTAATAGTTATAGTTTTATTGTGCAATCGAAGTTCTAAACTCTGTAATTTATGGGCATTTTGTGTCCCTGTTTTTAATATGAAGACCGCAAATTTTATGAAAATCTGAAGGAGTTTTCTTGGATTTGATTGAGCAAGCGTAGCCTACTCAATTGCAGAGGGCCCTTGCACTGAAAAAGGTTTCATTTCATTTTATTTTTCTTCTTTTTGTTAACTGTAAATTCATCATTTTATTTCACAGTGTTTATAATCATTTTCTTACTAACAATGTTTATAATGCAATTTTCATCATTTTCTTATTAATAGTATTCATTATTTAGAGTATCTTCTATTTGCTTGATCTCTTTCTAGTTTTTATCAATAATTAGAAGATGAAACTCAGTAATGTAATCTAGTTTACTTCATTCACTATTTTACTAGTCTTTGAATTTTCAATTAGATTGATTAGTGCCATTTATTGTCTTTGCCATTTTATTTTTAGTTTACTGATTCATGGTGTTAATGAATGTTTTTGAAAAACCCTTCAAGTTGATAATTCATCCTAAACTAAGTGGTTGAACATTTCATTTATGCAATGAGTCTTTGCTGCATCTCTATATTTGTTTTCTCTTAGAATAATGAAGTATAGAATTCCTCAAATGTCATCCCAAGGAGACTTTCTCCCAAAATTGACAGGCAGAGTAACTAAGTATTTCATTTAGTTTTATTTCTATAATTAGTTAGACATCAGTTGCAAATTTCACTTTCAGTTTTAACTCATGATTTGGAAATAATGGTAAAACAGAAATAGAAACTTTGTTTTCATTTCTTGCCTAAGCTTTGCTTCCAAGCCTTCCTTAGCTCTGTGTTTATTTCTCTCTTAAGCTCTGTTTTAATTTTTAGATTTTGAGCAGTCTTTATGAAAGTTAGATTTAAAGTTTTTGATAATTACATTGTAAATCATTAGGAATTCAAAGACCAAAAACCCCCCAAAACAACATAAAACACAAAAACAATGGAGTAATAAGGGTTATCTAGCACAAACAGTGCACTACACTTCATCAGTTTACGATACTTGGATTGATAATTTATGTTGAGAAATTTAGGACATTAAATTGACCAAACACTTAGACATCCACCCAAAGGAAGGCCTCAACATCAAGGCATGGGTTCTATGCTTCCCTTTTCAATTTCTTAATATATACAATTGTTGGTTCACTTTCCATAAATGTTTGTATTGATGCTTCATTTATCCTAATGCTCCTTGATCTGTTAAGTGGATTACATTTGAATTACGTTGGTTTCACTTTTATGCTTTATTGTGTTCTTGGTCTCTTGTGCAGGTATTCAAATGCCATAAAAAACAAGGATTGAGCTTAAGGGAGCAAGCGATTAAGATCTTCAACAAAGGAATACATCATAGCATCGGAATGAGGTAGGTCTCCTTCTTCTTCTTTAATTTTGATTTTAGTCTAGGAAAGTGTCTTGTAGATTGTCTCATTTGTTGCTAGACCAACTCATTGGGCTAGAGGGATCATCTTTGTCTGTAGAGAGGATTTTCCTTCACAACAAAATGGCGAATTCGTTGGGGAAGCTATATCCTGTTCATCCTCCTTTCTCAATTTATCTCTTGATTAGTTTGACCGACCATAGTGTTCTTAGCTAGTTTGGGTTGATTTACGTTTGCACAATCACTAGTTACTATCTTGGAGTGCTCAATCTGGTCAAGTTTGTGAAATTCTTTTTATTTTTTTATTGTTTCCTTGATGAACATGTTTTCTGATATGACAATCGCGCTACCAATGCACCTTTTCTTAATACACTCACGCTTGTCCCTTGTTTAGCACCTTTTTAGCCTTAACGGCTGTGTTGATCCATGAGATTGGCAAAAATTAGGGTTTCTCTGTCAAACCCTAGTGTGTCTGAGCCCCTGAGATCTGGTTTTTTCCAGTATGATTGCTTTTATTTGATGTTTTGGTTGATTACCTTGTCTTATTAATAAATCTTTTCTTCTTTGAGCTTTCAAGTATATGAGTGCAATTTGATTGATTTTAGGGTTTGTAGGTCGATTGGTTTCCTCTTGTCACATGTAAGTGTCTTTGAGTCTCTAGTTTGCTGGTGATTAGGTCAATCCAGTTGGTAAAATCGCTTGGAACATTAACTTGCATTTATTTTGGTTTTTTTTGTGCAAAATGGTTTTTCATGTGTATTCCGTCATCTAGCATTTGAAATCCATCTTTGTTTCTTATCGAACAAATGAATGTATTTGATTGTCTATTTGAAAGAAAAAGTGAAAGAAATTTCATTGAAGGGCTTTGATTTGGTGTTAATTTGATTAGTTACTTGTTGCACTCAGGAGCATTTTGGAAGAAAATCTTCATTTTTGCTTTAGTTAAGGCTTAGTTGCAAATAGACATCTGCAAATAAAAAAGAATCATATAAGTAAAATTGCATTTTAGTGAAATGAATATCATTTTTTTCTTTCAATAGATTGCATATTCATTAGTGAAAGTGAATTTTAGTTTTGCTTTTACATTTTGCATTTGGAAAAAAGTTAGTGGGGGCATTTGGTTTGATGCATTCTCTTGTTTGATGCATTAATTTCTTATACTCTCTTCCCTCGTTACCATAGAATTCATTGAAATAAAATGTTTCCTTTTTCTCATATAGTTGCATAGTAAGATTCAGGTGACATCGTTGAGCCCGAAATTGAAACCTAATTCAAGAAAAACTTTAAAATTTATTGAATTAACCTAAGGAGAATTTGGAACTTAATGCAAACAATTAGAGGTCTAGGCCAAGGACGTGTTCCGACGTCTATAAACCTAGCAGCTATCGTTAACTCCCTGCACTGTATCCCAGGGGTGAAATCTCGTTCCAGTACAAAATTATATCGAAGGTTCTCTTGTACTTTTGGGTATATCGGAGGCACTTCAGTATGGCAAGTATATTGGAACTCTCTCACTGAACGGTTATGCATTAGACAGTGCTAACATGTACTTTTGTTCCCCGTACGTCAAGTATATTGGGAGACCCCACTATGTTGTTATCTTTTAGCCACAAGTAACTGAGTCAGTCGCTTTGTAAACATGATACATTGAACACAACATTCGAGGAGATCGGTCGTCATACGTTAAGTCCTTGGTTTCGGTTAAGGTGTATATAATGGTTCACAGATACTTGGTAAACCCTCTTGCCTAGTACACCTTTTTTTATTTATTTCTTGTTTTAAGTTCTAAAATTTAACTGCCCACGATAATATGTCAAACCCATGCAGTTATTTCTTGCCCTCATATTGAGTAATTCCTTGTAAATTTTAATTTTTAAGCCCTCAATGAAATCATCTCTTCTCCTTTTTTATAGAAAAAGTCACCGTGGCTAAACCACCATGTTCACCTTACACTTCCCCTTCATCATTGATATTGAAGGGTCATCACAAGGATTTAATCCTGAGTTCTCACAGTCACTTGAAGCCCAAGGTATTGAACTTGGAATTATCCCAGGCATCCAACCCCTTTTTCTCGTCCTCCACCACGAAACTTATCATCATCTCAATAATTTGATCCAGAAACTCCTGAGATTCCACGGAGGTTTGCTTTATTCCCCCCCGAAACCACTTTTTGATCCGTTGGTAATATCTCTTCAACAACCTTATAGTCCATACGATCGACCTGATGTTCCTTTGGATTTATCTCTACGACCATCTCGGATTCCTCCTCACCAACTGTTTCCACCTATGGCTTTAGAAGGTGAGTTTCCAACCTCTTCTCAAGGTCCTCTAGAAGTCTCAACTACTCATACTCTTGGTGTTGATAATGATTCTAAATTTGACTTTCCACTCGAAGGTTATCCATTTGTGGAATGTGTTGCACTTCCACCACCCCGTGAAAGTAGTGGGCCTGTATTTCCACCTAGTTATACATGATTGGCTCAATTGGTTTCAGGCACTCCAAGTGTGTCTTCACTATATCACAATCCCATTTGGTCATCGAGCACCATGCCTACTTCAGGTTTGTTTGCTTCAAATGTGGCCTCCCAAGTTCTTGTACCAACTGTAGTTTCGTCAGTTCTGGTACAACCGATAGTCACGGTTGAGGAAATTAATGCCCCTATAAGTTCCCAAGGTCCTCCACGTGGACAATATGTGCTGCCACCTATTCCACCGCCTAGGGGAGGCAACCACCTTCGCCTTATGTGAGTGTGCCTCAAACTCATGCTACCAGAGCTAGTCAGAATTTTGGTAGTGTACCTTATCCTAGTGGATCATCAATTCCATCTAAATCAGGCCAGATCTCGTATCAACAACCCTTTTTGGCTCAAATATCCTACCAGCAATTGTACCCTCTGTATGGCTCTTAGTAGGCTCAGAAGCAACCCTTTTCTCAACAAGAAGGCCCCCAAATGTAGCCTGGTTCAAATCCCTCGTTTGGTGCAGCTGGTCAAGCTGGAACTTATTAGTACCAAATTGGAACTCAGCAGATTCCACAAGGAACTTACCAAGAATAGCCTTATGTACATCAACAACCTTTCATTCAACAAGGACCTTATGTACATCAAGGGCCTTACCAACAACTGTTGCAGTAGCAAGGTCAACCCTTGTAGTAGCAAAACCAACCTTTATATCAACAAGGTCAACCCTTGCAACCACAAGGTCAACCCTTGCTGCAGCTGGGCCAATAGTTTTATCACCAGAGCCAGCAGTTGCAATAGAAACCTTATAATCCATATGTCGTGCAAACTGTTTATCCACCTTATGGTTCTCAACGGCCTATGGCAAGTCAGTATCAACCTTACACTGGTAACAACCGGCATTTGTGGGGGCAGAATCCACCTTATGGTCAGGGTACCCCTCAGTGGGGGCAATATCAAACTCCTTATGGTAAAAATCCACCACTTTGGGGGCTAAACCCATATCAACAAGGATGGAATCCGTAAGCTAGGTCTTGTCAAAGGCCTTCCATGCCTTTCAACCCGCAATTACCGTTTCTAGCAATGCTGGAACTGTCAGATGTGTCGAAGCTCACTAATGATCCAATAATTCATTCACCTTATTGGCCTCCAATTCCTAATAATATTCCTGGTTATTTCCCAAAGTTCGAAGGAAAGTCTAAAGAAAACCCCTAGGCACCTGCTATGACTTACCACTTATGGTGTTCCTCCAACTCCTGGGTTGATGACTCTGTTCTTCTAAGTTTTCTTCAGCAGACCTTGACAAGTGCTGCAGTGAAGTGGTACATTGAGTTACCTTGAGGTGCCTATCAAGATTTCAACTCTCTGGAAATGGCCTTCCTTACTCACTTCCAAATATCAGTTCATTATGAAACTAGTACCCATTTGTTTACATCTCTGAAACAAGATACTGCTACCCACATCTCCAATCACATCCATGAATGGATACGTCGGCATTTCCTCATCAATTTTGAAATACTTGATGAGTTGTTAACCGAACGGTTTACCAAATCATTCATCAACAAAATTGTTGCAGACATAGAAATGGGAGGTTGTGTTACTGAAGATCAAGCCATTTCCCATGCCCAATATTTGGTATATTTCCAATCTGGCACGTTATATGATCTCTTGCCTGATGCTCCGAGACCATTTACGAATCCAGTATCTTCTAAATCTCCAGATGTACCACCTTTCTATGGTATTATTGGATCAGTGTCTCAAACTTCCAATAAATATTCTTCAAAGCAAAAATTGGTTTCAAATACTGCATCCATTCCTCCTTCGAAACCCTCTTCCAATCCTAGTAAAACCTCTTAGGTTAATGGCATTCAGTCTATCATGGAAGACAAAGCCTCCAAAGGTAAAAAGAAGGGTAAAGGAAAAGAAAAATATTATACCCCAAAAAAGGAACCTCCAAAATCGTCTGTTGATGATGCCTCCAAACATAAGCCTAAATATCCTTGCCTCATTTGTGAGGAAGATCACTATACCAAGGATTTTCCCCATCGTGCAAAAGTTAGTCAATTATTGAAAGGTACTCAACGGACACCGGTTGCACTGAAGGAAACTTTTCCATCACAACAGACCCAACTGGTAGAACAACCACAATCTTCTGCCTCTTCAGGTTCTCGGGTTTACATGAGTGGAACAGTGCCTATTTATGTTGCCACCGGGTCAAAGGATTATTAAACTCCTCAAAAGCATATAGTGGAGAAGGAAGCAACTGATACACCTTCTACTTCTACTCCACCCAGTTCTGGTCCTCTTCACATTGAGAGACCCATTAATGACTCCATTATCTAGCCACCTCCCAAAGGTGTTCTTCAGAAATCATCTTACAATCCAAATGTGTGAGCTGCCCAACATTACAATATTGTAGAAGACTTGGCTCAAGTGCCTTCAGCGATGTCTGCCTTAGAAGTTCTCCAAACTTGTCCAACGCAACAGAAAGAATTATTATCTACTATAGGAGGGATTGACCCTACGGATTTGAATTTGATCACTTCTGACCTAGAAAATCCTGTTCCTCATCTTCCCCATCAAATTGTGTTTTTAATTCAAGTCATTATTAAAGCGGAGACGACTCATCGAACTGTGATTGATGAGGGTGCCTCCACATGCATCATGTATTTTTCATGTTGGAAATCCATCAGCTCTCCACCCCTCAACTAATCTCCAAACACCTTAAAAGCCTTTGATGGCAGAGGATCTCATCCTTATGGTATTATCACGAGTTTTCCCATCATGTTGGAAGGGAAAACTGTCGAATTGGAAGTAGAAGTCATGGATGTGAATTTGAATAATAACCTTCTGCTTGGAAAAAGTTGGACCCATGCTATGTTTTGTGTGGTTTCTTCTTTGTTCTGTGTACTCTGTTTTCCTCATGAAGTAAAAATAGTTACTGTTGACCAATTGGCCTTTTTCTCTTCCAGTTCTTTGAACGACAACATGACGTATGTAGGAAATACTGACATTCCTTATGAAAGCGTGGGAGCAAGTATTTTTAAATAATTTTTTCTTATGGGAAATTTTTCCCTCTCGCCTCCTCATGTCACTTCTTTCAACATGATCTCTACTATTTAAAATCCTTGGATCGTTCCATCTCCTGATTAGGTTGATTCTTTCAACAATGTTATGCCACTCAACCTTGTAGAACAAGATTACCAAGTAGTTGTTTTGGCTTTAGCAGCCGCTTCTGATAGTCATACTACTCTTAGTATGCACCTATATGCATATTCATAGTTTCCTTGGATTTGTTCTTGGGATTCTCCGGATCCTTTGAATGAGACATTTCCTACTTAGGAGAGTACCACAAAAGTTATGTCTATTGATGAAACACCCTAGAATGATGCTCATCATCATTCCTCATTTCTTCCTAGTCTTGGTGAGATTTCATCGTGTCTAGATACCTTTGTTTCCCATACACTCACCCATCCACTTCAAACACCCATCTTGGTGCATGAACTTTTTTCTGAAGGAAACATGGGAAACATCACTGCTACCATGCCTATTGACATTTCTATTAAACTAGGAATTGTCGAGAACATTCATGTCAGGGTTTCTTGCTCTCCTGATGAGATAAATATTTACACTGCCATTTTTAAGGAATTTCGTGATGTCTTTGTCTGGTCATATGAAGAAATGGATGGCATTGGTTCGAATATAGTTGTGCACAAAATTCCTACCTATCAAGATGTGAAGCCTGTTCGTCAACGAATTCATCCAATGCACCCTAGAAAGGCCGTTGCTATTAAGGGAGAGGTTGAAAAACTTCCAGAAGTTGGTTTCATCTACCTTATTTCATTTACAGATTAGGTTTCAAACATAGTACCGGTAATTAAGAAACAATGGACTATCCCTGTTTGTGTTGATCACCGTGATATCAATCAGGCATGTCACAAAGACAATTATCCAACTCCTTTTATTGATTAAATCATTGATGAATGTGCCGGGAGTGAGATTTTTTCTTTTGTGGATGGTTTTTCTTGCTACAACCAAATCAACATTCCTCCAACTGATCAACATAAAATCGCTTTATAATGTCCATGGGGGACCTTTTCCTATAAGAAACTCCCTTTTGGTCTGAAAAATGTTGGTGCTACCTTCCAATGAGTGATGTCTTATGCTTTTCATGACATCAAACACATCGTTCAACCATATCTTGATGACTTTCCATCTCATTCTACAAAGCGTCAAGATCATCCTGACCACCTACAAGCGATTTTTCTACGTTGCATACATTACAATGTTCGTTTTAATCTGCATAAGTGTGTCTTCTTCATTTAATTTGGTCATATCCTAGGGTTTGTAGTATTAAAGGAAGGCATCTGGATTGATCCCCTCAAAGTTGAGACCATTGTAAACTTACCCGCTCTGTCATCCTTGCATCAGTTGCAGAGTTTGCAAGGGAAAGCTAATTTCCTTCGTCGTTTTGTACCTAACTACATCAAGCTTGCCAAGGGATTTACTCGTCTACTTAAAAAGGGGATCCCATTTATTTGGGATGAAATCTCCCAATGATATTTTGATGCATTAAAGAACACTCTCATTAGTGCTACTTTGTTACATCCCCCTGATTATCACCACAATTACTTCTTGTATTTGGTGGCAGCCGATAGTACTATTGCCATGGTACTAGTGCAAGACAATAATGAGGGAAATGAACACGTGATCTACTCCTTAAGCCATAATATTATTGATACCAAGAATCCATATGCCCATGTCGAGAAGCTTACTTTAGTTTCCGTTCATGTTGTTCAGCGTTTTCGCCACTATATTCTTTTACGAAAAACCACTGTGATTTTCGATTGCAACCCCATGACCTACATTTTGACTCGTCAGTTGCTGGGGGACAAATACTCTAAGTGGATTTTTATCCTTCAAGAGTTTGATTTGGATTTTGCTACAGCCAAATCAAAGAAATCGTTGGTTTTTGCTGAATTGATTTGTGACCTTCCCTCTGCAACCACGTCTACTTCTTTTGATGAGTACATTCCTAACGAGACTCTCTTTCTCATCAACACTCTTGACCCATGGTATGGGATATTATTGTCTATCTCCAGACCCAAACTTTTTTATCAGAGTTGTCTAATTTTGAACGTCGTCACATTCGACATCAGTCCCAACCCTATCAAATCATTGGTGATACTTTGTACTGTGTTGGTGTCGATTTTATCCTTCATCGATGTTTGACACTCGAAGAAGCTGAGAGAGTTCTCAATGACTGCCACTTTGGGGCTTGTGGTGGTCACATGTCTGGGTATGCTACTGCTTAAAAAATCATTTGTGTCATTATTTCTAGCCATCCATCTTTAAATATTGCATCTTAGCAGTCCAAAAATGCCATGCTTTCCAGATTTACAACCGTAAACAACGCAACCCACCCACACCCCTCTACCCAGTTATTATCGTCGGCCCCTTTTCTAAATGGGGGATTGATTTCATGACATGTACTACTCGCTCGTCTGGGGGGCATGGTTATATCACCGTCATTGTTGATTATTTTACTAAATGGGTCGAGACGATGCCCACACGAGAAGTTGATGGTAAAATTGTTGCTCAATTTCCATTTAACCATGTCATTGCTTGATTTGGTGTCCCTCAAGCCATCGTTATTGATCATGGATCTCATTTTTGAAACCACATGATGGCAGAGCTTACTGCTTGGATGGGTTTGCGTCACAACAATTCAACCCCTTATTAGCCACAGGCCAATGGCCAAGTTGAGGCAGTCGACAAAGTCCTGGTTACTATGCTTCAACACACCATTAGGATGCATAAATCGAACTGGTATCTTATGTTATTTTCAACTCTTTGGTCTCACTGAACTGTGGGTAAGACTGCCACTGGATTCACACCCTTTCAGTTGGTGTATGGTGTGGAGGAAACTCTTCCAATTGAGTGTGAAATTCCTTCATTGAAACTAGTTGTAGAATTACTCTCGAATACCTCACCTGAAGAGGAACATGTACTTTACCTCGAAAGGCTCGATGAACCCTGTCACCTTGTGACGTTAGTAATTGAAGTCCATAAAAAATGAGTTAAGGCTCAATATGATAAAATTGTTTCTCCTCGTGTTTTTGCTAAAGGAAACTTCGTCTTACTTTATGATCAAGCCAATGAAATATTGGGAGCTAGGAGATTCGAACCAATGTGGCATGGGCCTTACATTGTCAAACGAATTCTACAAAAAGGTACCTACGAGTTAGTGGATTATGAAGGAAATTCTTTGGTTGAGCCCTGAAATGAGCTTTATTTGAAAAAGTATTATGCATGATCATTTGTGTAAATACTTATGTACATTAGTGTGTGTTTTCATTAGTGTGCGGTGTGATTTTGGTGTGTTAGTTTTCTTTTGCAAACCTTTTCCTCTACTTACCTATTGTTCTACTTGGTTTACAAATGTCATCCAACCATTACTTTGGTTGCGTTGATGGTGCTTTTCGTAGTACATGGAATCTATCTTTCGTTGCATGGGAAATCTATGACCCTAATGGTGAGTTATTGAATTTTCAAGGTATATGTTTAGGTCAGACGACTAATAACATTGTTGAATATGGTGCGGTCATCGAACTTTTTTCAGAAGCCATTTCTTTTGGCATTAGGGAGTTAATCGTAAAACTTGATTCACAACTCATTATACTATAGCTTAATGGACATTATTCAGTTAGAAACCTTAAGATTTTGATATGTATTTGCAAGTTCGTTTATTGGAACGAGAGTTTGATTTTATTACGTATCATCACATTCCAAGACACATGAACATTAGCAGATGCATTGGCTAACTATGTGTTAGACATTTGCGAAACTTGTAAAGCATAGAACATCACACATTGAATATGGTAAATGGGAAAATATGTATATATACATATATATAGCGAGTGTTTGCAAAAGAGTTTTCTACATCAAAATAACAAAAGTTGTGTTTCAAGACACATGGCTTTCCAGGCCTACATAGTGCAAAAAGTAAACTAGAAGTTGGCTATTCGCCCACATGGTGTCGATGATAGCACGAGAAAACCCTAATTACTCGGCCCAACAGTCGACATAGTCTGGCGGATACTCCCATTGTGTGCCTCTGATAGCGCAATGGAACCTCATCACTCAAGGCATACTCTGGAATTCCCCTGGTTAAACTTTCTAGATTCCGATCAACCTCAAAAATGGGATATTCTCCTTCTACATACAAGGGAGCATCCTTGATTTGAAATGCCACTCGCCTAGCTATTGGAGAAACCCATGGAGGTCTCTCTGGTCTCATATCTGCACAAAATTACAAATCGAATCTCAGTACACATGAAAAAAATGATATAAACTTAAAAAACTTCAAAAAATATTTTTTTGCTTGATTCAGTCCACTGCTCCCCCAGAGGAAGTGAAATATCTAGATCTCCTCGGAAATCTGTCCCTGCGTACGCCCAATCATCGATCATGATTAGTTGTTGATGTAGCTATCCAAAAAATGTTGGAGGGAAAGAAATCTATTGACCGTCCCCATGTCACGGCATCAGCTCTCCCCATCTAACCAAACATTGATCTTTGGGTGTTGGTGGATCCACTTCCAGCCATTGGTAACGAAATAATGGCACACGTTCCAGGATGAACGTCACCAGAATAGATCTGAAACCAAATTCTTTCAGATTTTTCCTCTTGCACTTGGTTAATTGGTGTTTCATGCATGCCAATAAACCTTCACACCAGTTGAATACCGTGGGGTTTGGGAATTCGATTGCCTACTCGAAGTAAGACTTTGACACCTCATGCAATGCTTGTGCCCCTACTATTTGGGCCATGGTGTGTAAGATGGTTTGCAATGGAATATTGTCGATGGTTGTTATGTGACTCTTCCCACTATTACCCTTTTTGGCTCCCGGTGTAGAGATTTCTACAAATCCAGCTCTGATACCATGTAGAAAATCTCTGATGGTAGGTTAACCCGATAATGCAATATAAATCAAAGCAGAATACTATAACCTACTTCTACTATCAATTTGCGGAAGCTTAAAGATCGAGTTGAACAATATGACCAGAAGAAGAAGAATAAATGGCACAATGCACATGAAAATACTTTGGGGAAAGCCTCAGCTAAAAACCCACACTATTGTATTATCATGCATGGTGGAAATACATAGAAATTATACAAAGCCTTAGCTCTCACAGCTATCCAGCTCCTAGTACAATCCTCACAGATGCTCACATGAAATCTTGGCTTCTCTCCAGCCTTCCTCTCTGCCCTCCAAGCTCCTATTTCCTTGCGTTGTTCCTTGTGGATGATTTCCTATTACCAAGTGGATGATCTCCTTCAAAACTGCGCAATCCTCAAGGATAAATCCTTGACTGCATGCATGATTTTTTTCCATGATAAAACACATGCAACTGATAGTACATTGTCCTTGAACATTAATCTCAACTGGGTCTTTCTCAGAATAGACATGCATGAGTTTTTGATGAGGGAATCTTCAGTTAACTGGAGTAGCACTAGTTGAGTGCATTAATGCATCAACTAACTGTTAACTCACTATTAGTTCCTCAAATAGTTTGGAACTAATTTAACTGGACTTAACTCAGTAAACTAAGTTAACTAATTAAAACTCAAATATAACTCAATCTTATCTCCTTAATTTAAGGGATAACTCTTGCATGACTTCAGAAAGACTTCTAACTTGAATTTCTCCAAATAATTAATTTAAAATAAATTAATTAATTATTTCCAAGTAGCTGTTAAGACTAAATTCGATTTTAATTCACAATTTAATTCAAGGACAAATTAAATTGGAATATTCTTGTTGCCATAATTCAACACTCCCTCTCAACAAGAAAGTGATTATCTGTCACCCCAATCCTATGTCTATGGAACTCGAATTTACACTTTGACAATGCCTTTGTCAAAATGTCATCATCTTGCTCCTCTGTCGAAATATACTACAGCAACATGATCCTCCTCACTACACAGTCTCTGAGATGATGATACCGGATGTCGATGTGCTTGGACCTATCATGAAATACTGGATTCTTAGAGAGTTTGATACAACTCTAATTATCACAATAGATCACAGTTGGATCCATCCGCTGATCAAACAAATTAACTAGGATTTTCTGCATCCAGATGGCCTCACATGCTGCCTGACTTGCAGCCATGTATTCTTCCTCTATCGAGCTGAGTGCAACCGACCTTTGTTTCCTGTTGTACCAAGAAATTTCTACTGACCCAAGGTTGAAAATACCTCCTGATGTGCTCTTCCGATCTGATGGACTCCCTGCCAAATCTGCATTAGTGAAGCCCAGTAGCTTCAGTCCCTCTGTCTGTCTGTACCATAATCCATACTCAGATGTACCTTTGAGGTATCTCAATACATGGTTTTCTTCCTTCCAAAACATCTTGGTAGGCTGAACCATCGCTTGACTCAGCTGTTTCACTGCATAGCACAAATCTGGTCATGTGTTCACTAAGTACATTAGTGAACCCACAAGCTTCCTATACATAGTAGTCTCTACCACTTCTCTTGAAGTAGCAACCTCCTTCCTCTAGTTACCTTCTAGAGGAGTTTTCATGGGCTTGCACTTCTCCATGTGAATCTCCTGAGTATCTCGTTGGCATACTTGCCCTAAGACACAAACAACTTCCCATCCTTCTGCCACACTTCCATGCTAAGGAAGTAATGCATGAGACCCATGTCTTTCATCTTGAATTCTCTTGCAAGGTCCTCCTTGCAAGACACGATCAACTGATCATCACCATTCAATATGAGATCATCAACATAAAGTACGATGATCAACAGCTTACATTTCACCACGATGTGGTACAGGTTCGCATCCGCTTCACTCTTTGTGAAGCCCAACCCGGTGAAGTAGTTGTCTATCCTAGTGTACCAAGCACGAGGTGCTTACTTCAGCCCATACAATTCTCTCTTGATTCAAAACATGTGTGACTCACGATCAAAGGTCTCAAAACCTTCCGGCTGCTCTATGTACACCTCTTCCTCAATCTGGACATTGAGGAATGCAGTCTTCACATCCATCTAATGGATCTTCCAACCCATCTGTGCTGATAGTGCCAACATAGATCTGATAGATGAGTACCTTGCGACAGGAGAAAAAGTCTCATCATAGTCAATCCTCTCGACCTATGAAAAGCCACGAGCAACAAATATTGCGTTATGCTTCTCCACACTACCATCAATAGCTTGCTTTACTTTGTAAAGCCAACGGGAACTCACAACTGACTTGTTATTCGGTCTTGGAACCACGTCCCAAACACTGTTACAAACTATGGAGTCATACTCCTCCACCATAACATCAACCCAAATCAGCTACTGCACTGCTTCCTCAAAGGAAGATGGCTCGGTCTCAACACATTCCCCAGTAAGGGCCATGTATCCAGTGTACCTCTCAGGTGACCTCCTCTATTTGCACTAAGAATATGGTGCACCCACATTCTCTCTCGCATCCTCCAACAATCTGTCAGCTTCTCTTGTGCGCTTCCGTCCATCTCTAGAAGACTCTGCTTAAGTGGATGTATCCACTCCTGGAATCTCTGCATGCGGCTTCTCCACATCAGTCTGAGGCTCCTCCTCCTTAGGAACCAACAGTTCGTCCACAGCCTGTAGTTGGAGCTCCCTCTCAAGGGAAACTCGCATGGCCTTCTGCTCATTAAACTTGAGATCTCTGCGAACCACTTTCCTCTGACTGGTAGGCAAGTACACCCAATAGTTGTGAGGTGTATCAGTGTACCCCATTGAAGTGACCCACATCTAGTCTCTTACCAGAGAAATCTTCCTCTGGTGTCTTCATCCCAAGTATGCAATGCGGCCTTCTATTTTGCAAATAGACCGCTGGGTTGCATGCCTCAGCCCATAAGTGAAGTGGTAGCCCTTGGTCATGCAGCATTTCCCATGCTACCCCTACAATAGTTTTGTTCTTCCTCTCAGCCACCCCATTCTGTTGTGGGCTATGAGGTGCCGTCAACTCTCGTTTAATTCCTTCCACTACACAGAAGTCCTTAAACTCTTGAGAGACATATTCTCCACCATTGTCACTTCTCAAGGCATTGATATTCTTCCTTGACTCTTTCTCGACCAAAGCTTTGAACTCACAAAAAATTGTGAAGGTTTGGTCCTTCTTCTGCATGAAATAAATCGAGCATTTATGAGAATAGTTGTCAATGAAAATCACATAATACCTTCGCTTCGCTATGGATGTCATTGAGAATGGTCCACACAAATTAGTGTGACATCAAATGGAAGCCTACAAGAGTTTTTTAAAGTTCAAAGTTCTGGGCATGTATCGCTTTTACTTCGAACACGAGTGCTGCCTCTTTATTCAATACCCTCACCTTCACCTTATCTTATTGCCAACGCCAATTGGTTGTTGGAAGAGCTTGCAGTTTCTCTTCCTGAGGAGTTGAATCAGGAGATATATAATTCATTGTTAAAGGCCTTTGTTGCACCAAATGTTGGAAATGTATCTTGGTATCCAGTTCGTGCATCTGCAGCTGGTGCTTTTGCAACACTTCTTCAGGAGGAGTACACACCAACAGAGTGGCTAAATTTCTTGCAAGTTCTTGTAGGTGGAACTAGTAAGGATAAGGAAGAAGCCTCCCTTTCACTGCAATTGCTAGCTACTGCAGCGGAAGTAGGTGAAGAGGAAGTTAGGCTTCATGTTCCAGCAATTATATCTGCTATCAAAGGAGAAATACTGAGACACATTCCACCTGTCCCAAAACCTTGGCTCGCTGTTGGGACAGTGCAGAACCAGATGAAAATGGGAATGGAAGTATATCCTTAGAGGAGTGGAATTCTGGTTGTGTTTCAGTTGCAGATACATTTGCTGATCTTTTACAACGGGCATGGCTTTCTCATGTAGAGGAAGTGAATGTTTGTGAAATGCTACCTCCTCCCTCGTGTTTAAATGAAGCATCTGTACTAATATGTTCAATTTTGAAGTATGCCAATGAACCAGAATTAGTGACAACACATAAGATTGAAACACTTTTACAAGTTTGGGCAGATTTGATAGCTGAATGGAGTGGATGGGAAGAAGATGAGGATCTAGCTGTATTGGAAGCAATTCATGAAGCTATTATTTTGAATGAAAGGCGCGAGCTAAAAATTTCGTAATGGCAGTTGTTCCACCACCGCTAGCCCCACCTGTTGCACCACGTTCTATGGTTGAAGGCATTGCCACATTCATAAGCTCAGCAATAGAATTGGCATATTCTGCTGCAACATGGCATGCATGTTTTCTTGCTCATTCTCTTCTTCATGTTCCAAAATTTTCATTTGAAAGTGAAGGCACAAGAACTGCACTAGTAATCCGTTTTGCATAGGCGTCACATTCACGTTTCAATCAACTGAAGAGTAGGTCTGTTCCACTTGGGAAACCACTTCTCCTCATTATTGCAGCATGCTATTTATGCTCCCCGAGTTTAGTGCAGAAGGTTTTGTTAGAACAAAAGGATGGAATGGATCCTGGCAATGGATTTTTTTTAAAATGGTCTGAATCATTGGCATATTTAGCTGACAATTCTTCTGAGCCAGGGTTGACGCTGGAATCAGAGATTAAGCTAGTTGTGATGACATTGGTGAAAGTGTTGGAACATCTTCTAGCATTTCCATGTAATGATATGATGTTGGAGGTGGCACATACATGTTTTCGGTCTCTATTAGATGCAACAAGTCGATTGAAAGAAGTTCAGAAAGCGAAGGTGAAAAGTAAAGGACCAAACACCACGAAGACATCGACCACAACAGAAAAATAGGAACCGATTTCCTATTAATGACTTCAGTTAATAAGTCAAAAGGATATGCGCTCCGGTTTATTAGCCATCAGAGGATTTCAAGGGGAACGATCCTCTGTTTTAGGAAAAAGAAATGATTTTATCTCTTTTTTGTAACTGCAGGTGAAACAGCGCCCCTGTTTTGGGGGTCGATCTGTTGTGTTTTGTTTTTTTTTTAGAATAGTTTATTTAATGTATAAAGATAATCATTTGAAAAGGTTAGCAAGAGGGGAGAGAGAGTTCTGAGAGCTGGTGGAGAACAGAGAGCTTCCATTGTACAGTCTTTGACAGAGATTTTAATGAAAATACACAGCTCTGGCTTTTGAGATTGCTGTGGTATGAAATTTAGCATAAGTTTTCCTTCTGTTTCATATGTAGCCTGTTATGTTTTCATTTCATTTCATGATCGTTTCCAATTGAACAAATGAAGTGTTAAGGTAGAATTCATAATCTTTATGCTCTGCCTTTAAGTTTGTTCATATTCAATGTTTTCTTCTGTTTGACAAGGATTCATATTCTATGCCCTTGTCAGCTCCTCAGCAGTCTTGCCACTCCATGTAATCTCAATTTGATGTTAAATTTCTTGCCTACCTTGCCTCAGGGGATAATCTGTGTTCTTGATTACATTTCTCTGCTCAAGTTGTTACTTTGCCCATGCAGCCCAGAAAAACCCCGTCATTTTATTAAAAACCCCTTTTTTATCAATTTACTAGCCTAAAATCAGTTTCTTTTAAAGTCATCTCAGCCCCTTTTAGAAAACTTTTGTTGAGATAGACCGGAGAGAGCCCTCTCCTACCCCGTAGGGCTAGCTACGAGGCTAAGTGGTTTGATGTTGCCTTGGAGTTTACCTTTTTCAGCCTGAGGTGAAATTTCAAGCGCTAACATATTGGCGACCATACTGGGGAGAACATTTGACTTGTTGATTGTCTTGTCCCAGTACATGAAATCAAATTGCAGATCTGATGCTGATGGTGGACAGCAGTCAGACACATATGCAGGCTGAACCATTCACCTGGCGACTCCAATTCGATCCAGACATTCCAGTGCTTGTTGATTCACTCATGCAATGGTAGGGTATGTGGCAAACCCTACCCTGTGTGAAGCTGTAGAAGAAATAAGAAATGACTTAGCAAATACTGAATTTGATGAATTGGTTGAAATCTCCAAAGTTCCCTTATTTCAAAACTAAATTTTGTGAGTTAATTGTTGAAAGAATCGAAAAGGAGATTCAATGTTTAGATGAGCAAATCCAGTCATATGATTTCCAAGACCCTAAAAAGTTCTTGGAAATCCTTCCTCCTTCGCAACAAGAAATAACAGACTTGCCTACAGATGTTTACATTGACAGTGTGCAGCTGGAAGTATGTATTGCAGAGTTGGGGCAGCCAACAGAGTCCGGCTTCCGCGATCCAATGGAAACATACATGGACACATTTTTCAGTTTGATTGATAGATCAGGCTGTCTTGTACATGACCAGGCTCATTACGTGCATGAAGGGCTGCCAGCAATCACATCTGTGTCCTGGAGGAAGCATTCTCAACCGGCATCATTCTCAGGTTTACTTGAATGGTTAATCTGGAATTTTAGTATTACCTGATCTATTGTTTGTACAGCAGATTAGGGTAGATGTTGTAAATAAATAAGCAGCCAAAAGGCATCATCTTGTTCCAGTTTCATTACAGTTTAGTTTGAAGTTTGCTGAATTAGTCAATTCAGTCAGTTTCCAGTTAATAAGTTGAGTCTTCAGTTGTGTTGATTTGTTGAAATAATGGACTCCATTGCCCAATGGATGGAGGCACTGTCTGCTCTCCCAAAGTTCTGCGGTTCTTGGCACCTCCACGAAGCGGCAGCTGCCATCCCAAGTGGAGCCGATGTTAGACTCCGTCTTGTATGTCAAATGTGAGATTGATTCTTCTTCAAAACCCTGTTTTGAAGAAGAAATCATTAAATGTGTTTTTTAGAATATGTATCAAATTCTCCAGCTCTTCAAAAGGCAGCAGCTTCCTCAGCTCCTATCTCTGCAAAAGCACAAACAGAAGAAAACAAAACATCATCAGCAATCAGAGGCAAAGCAAGTTACAAGCTATTTGGAGAGGTCTCACTGGAAATCCCAAACAAACTTCATTGTCACAGCTATTGAATCAAATGATTGTGTTAGCGCTGGGAATGCCCTGCGTCTTATTGATCAAAGGAATGTGGTTTGAGGCTAAAGGATCCTGGACACGAGCAGAAAAAGTTTACTCAGGCCTATTGGAAGAGCATCCATTAGACCAACAAATTCACAAAAGGACGGTTGCCATAGCTAAAGCACAGGGAAATTTATCAGGAGCTGTGGATCTTCTTAATAAATGCCTGGAGATATTTATGGCAGATTATGATGCATGGAGGGAACTTGCAGACTTATACATTTCTCTTCAAATGTGTAAGCAGGCAGATTTTTGTTTTGAAGAGCTAATACTTGCTCAACCATCAAATCCATTCTTTCACTTATCATATGCTGAGGTGCTTTATACACTTGGCGGTCTTGAAAATTTTAAACCGGCGAAAACAAAAAAATATTATGTTGTGGCTATCGATTTGAGTGGGGGGAGAAATACTCGAGCTCTGTATGGCGTGTACTTGTGTGGAGCGCGGCCATCAATCAAATAAGGAAGGGTCGTGGTAAAGATGAAAAAGAAGGCTCAGAGTTACATTTTCTTGCAGCGGCCTCTTTAGTTAAGAATTTTAAACAAATATCTCTCGACAAGGCCCCTTTAGTCATTTCTGCTCTTAAACAGATGAAGGCCTTTTCATCATAGTTGTCATTGACATCAAATGGAAGCCTACAAGAGTTTTTTAAAGTTCAAAGTTCTGGGCATGTATCGCTTTTACTTCGAACACGAGTGGTGCCTCTTTATTCAATGCCCTCACCTTCACCTTATCTTATTGCCAACGCCAATTGGTTGCTGGAAGAGCTTGCAGTTTCTCTTCCTAAGGAGTTGAATGAGGAGATATATAATTCATTGTTAAAGGCCTTTGTTGCACCAAATGTTGGAAATGTATCTTGGTATCCAGTTCGTGCATCTGCAGCTGGTGCTTTTGCAGCACTTCTTCAGGAGGAGTACACACCAACAGAGTGGCTAAATTTCTTGCAAGTTCTTGTAGGTGGAACTAGTAAGGATAAGGAAGAAGCCTCCCTTTCACTGCAATTGCTAGCTGCTACAGCGGAAGTAGGTGAAGAGGAAGTTAGGCTTCATGTTCTAGCAATTATATCTGCTATCAAAGGAGAAATACTGAGACACATTCCACCTGTCCCAAAACCTTGGTTCGCTATTGGGACAGTGCAGAACCAGATGAAAATGGGAATGGAAGTATATCCTTAGAGGAGTGGAATTCTGGTTGTGTTTCAGTTGCAGATACATTTGCTGATCTTTTACAATGGGCATGGCTTTCTCATGTAGAGGAAGTGAATGTTTGTGAAATTCTACCTCCTTCCTCATGTTTAAATGAAGCATCTGTACTAATATGTTCAATTTTGAAGTATGCCAATGAACCAGAATTAGTGACAACACATAAGATTGAAACACTTTTACAAGTTTGGGCAGATTTGATAGCTGAATGGAGTGCATGGGAAGAAGATGAGGATCTAGCTGTATTGGAAGCAATTCATGAAGCTATTATTTTGAATGAAAGGCGCGAGCTAAAAATTTCGTAATGGCAGCTGTTCCACCATCGCTAGCCCCACCTGTTGCACCACGTTCTATGGTTGAAGGCATTGCCACATTCATAAGCTCAGCAATAGAATTGGCATATTCTGCTGCAACATGGCGTGCATGTTTTCTTTCTCATTCTCTTCTTCATGTTCCAAAATTTTCATTTGAAAGTGAAGGCACAAGAACTGCACTAGTAATCCGTTTTGCATAGGCGTCACATTCACGTTTCAATCAACTGAAGAGTAGGTCTGTTCCACTTGGGAAACCACTTCTCCTCGTTATTGCAGCATGCTATTTATGCTCCCCGAGTTCAGTTCAGAAGGTTTTGTTAGAACAAAAGGATGGAATGGATCCTGGCAATGGATTTTTAAAATGGGCTGAATCATTGGCATATTTAGCCGACAATTCTTCTGAGCCAGGGTTGACGCTGGAATCAGAGATTAAGCTAGTTGTGATGACATTGGTGAAAGTGTTGGAACATCTTCTAGAATTGCCATGTAATGATATGATGTTGGAGGTGGCACATACATGTTTTCGGTCTCTGTTAGATGCAACAAGTCGATTGAAAGAAGTTCAGAAAGCGAAGGTGAAAAGTAAAGGACCAAACACCACGAAGACATCAACCACAACAGAAAAATAGGAACCGATTTCCTATTAATGACTTCAGTTAATAAGTCAAAAGGATCTGCACTCCGGTTTATTAGCCATCAGAGGATTTCAAGGGGAATGATCCTCTGTTTTAGGAAAAAGAAATGATTTTATCTCTTTTTTGTAACTGCAGGTGAAACAACGCCCCTGTTTTGGGGTCGATCTGTTGTGTTTTGTTTTTTTTTTAGAATAGTTTATTTAATGTATAAAGATAATCATTTGAAAAGGTTAGCAAGAGGGGAAAGAGAGTTCTGAGAGCTGGTGGAGAACAGAGAGCTTCCATTGTACAGTCTTTGACAGAGATTTTAATGAAAATACACAGCTCTGGCTTTTGAGATTCCTGTGGTATGAAATTTAGCATAAGTTTTCCTTATGTTTCATATGTAGCCTGTTATGTTTTCATTTCATTTCATGATCGTTTCCAATTGAACAAATGAAATGTTAAGGTAGGATTCATAATCTTTATGCTCTGCCTTTAAGTTTTTTCATATTCAATGTTTTCTTCTGTTTGACAAGGATTCATCTTCTATGCCCTTGTTAGCTCCTCAGCAGTCTTGCCATTCCATGTAATCTCAATTTGATGTTAAATTTCTTGCCTACCTTGCCTCAGGGGATAATCTGTGTTCTTGATTACATTTCTCTGCTCAAGTTGTTACTTTGCCCATGCAGCCCAGAAAATCCCCGTCATTTTATTAAAAACCCCTTTTTTATCGATTTACTAGCCTAAAATCGGTTTCTTTTAAAGTAATCTCAGCCCCTTTTAGAAAACTTTTGCTGAGATAGACCGGAGAGAGCCCTCTCCTGCCCCGTAGGGCTAGCTACGAGGCTAAGTGGTTTGATGTTGCCTTGGAGTTTACCTTTTTCAGCCTAAGGTGAAATTTCAAGCGCTAACAGTACTCAATCCTACACAACCATCTACCTCTAGTTTATAGAGATTCTTCACCCGAATCCCTATCCTTTTGGTCTGACCCGTGGCTATGTGTCTTAGGAACGCCTTTCCTTTATTGAAGACAACATCATAGCCTTTGTCCTCCAACATCACGATCGATACCAAGTTCTTCTTCAGTCCAGGCACATACATCAGATATGTCAAGGTGAGAGGAGCTCCATGCTCCCTCTTAAAAGCAATAGTGCCCACTCCTAAACATTATACCTTCCATCGTCACCCATCTCTATGTGCATCTTGAGGTCTTTCTCCTCCAAGGCACTGAATAAATTTTTATCACCTGTCATGTGGAATAAGGCTCCACTGTCAAGATACTAGACACAACCCATCATCGATGACACCATGCATACGATGATGGTAAATTCCATTTCGAACTGAGAGGCTAATGCCTCACCTTCTGATCCTTCTGAGGATCCCTTCTTGGACTTCTTCGATGGGAAATTAGTTGCATAATGTCCCATCTTGTGACAATTAAAGCATCTTACTTTAGACATGTCACCCTTCTTCCCTCCATGAGAATAATTTGATTTGAAATGGGAAGCCTTCCCCTTCCCTTTCCTTACCTTACTTGCTAAGGCCATATTTTCTTCTTCATCATTCTTGGATGAAGAACCATCTCGTGTGCTCCTCCTGCATAATATCCGACCACAGTCGTTCCCAATCCGACAGTTTCTCCCTTCCATTCACAGAGTCCTGGTAGCTATTCCAACTCTTTGGAAGGCCAAGGAGAGCGAGGCTCACCATATCATCATCAGCAGTAGTTATTCCCACACTGACAAACTCATCTCTGCATGTGGTGATCTTATTCAGATATGTGGAAATAGTATCACCCTTTCCCATCTTGATTCTTCGAAGCTTATCCTTGAGCACCAATTTTCTCTGGTCGCTAATGTTCTGGTAGAGGTCCTTCAATGTCTTCCACATTTAAAATGGAGTATCCTTCCCATGGAGACTCAAGACAATAAGGTCTCGAACTCCCTCAAGGATAATCCGTCTCACCTTTGCCACACACTTCTTCCACTCAGCCAACTCTTGTGAATTAGTTGAAGCTGGCTTTGGGATTTCTTGATCAATGAATTCCTTCAAGCCATTGTCTTCTAATACATCCTCCATTCTATCTTTCCATGCTATGTAATTCGAGCTACCTTCCAAGGCATACTCAAGTCTCAAGCCATAGAACGCCATTGGCCAACCTTGAAGTATGATATGAATTCGATTTGCACTTGCAACCCCGAACTTCAAACTTTGAATTCTCTTCTCAGTATACTATTCACAACTCTGATACCATGTAGACATTTCTACAAATCCAGCTCTGATACCATGTAGAAAATATTTGATGGTAGGTTACCCCAATAATGCGATATAAATCAAAGTAGAATACTATAACCTACTTCTACTATCAATTTGTGGAAGCTTAAAGATTGAGCTAAACAATATAACCAGAAGAAGAAAAATCAATGGCACAATACACATGAAATTACTTTGGGGAAGGCCTCAACTAAAAACCCCACACTATTGTTTTATCATACATGGTGGAAATACATAGGAATTATACAAATCCTTAGCTCTCATAGCTAGCCAGCTCTCAGTACAATCCTCATAGATGCTCACAGGCAATCTTGGCTTCTCTCCAGCCTTCCTCCCTGCCCTACAAGCTCCTATTTCCTTATGTTGTTCCTTGTGGATGATTTCTTGTTACCAAGTGGATGATCTCCTTCAAAACTGCGCAATCCTCAAGGATAAATCCTTGACTACATGCATGATTTTTCTCCATGAAAAAGCACATTCAATTGATAGTACATTGTCCATGAACATTAATCTCAACTGGGTCTTTCTCAAAATAGGCATGCATGAGTTTCTGATGAGGGAATCTTCAGTTAACTAGAGTAGCACTAGTTGAGTGCATTAATGCATCAACTGACTGTTAACTCACTATTAGTTCCTCAAACAATTTGGAACTAATTTAACTGGACTTAACTCAGTAAACTGAGTTAACTAATTACAGCTAACTCAATCTTATCTCCTTAATTTAATGGATAACTCTTGCATGACTTCAGAAAGACTTCTAACTTGAATTTCTCCAACTAATTAATTTAAATTAATTAATTAATTATTTCCAAGTAGCTGTTAAGACTAAATTCGATTTTAATTCACAATTTAATTTAAAGACAAATTAAATTAGAATATTCTTGTTGCCATATTTCAACACCTGGACAATGTCTCGCAATAAGCATGTTTGTGCTCTCTTCTCCAGGTTGTGACCCAGATAGTTGTACCTGTTGTCCCTTTTTGGACAACCCAGTAATGAAGTAGATGTCAGTGACCTCTATTTCAAGATCTTGGTCCCCAAACATAAACAATTGGCGATCTACATCCCACCAACTAATTAAATGCTGCAATAATTTGGGTTGTGCTATGATCCCAGGAATCATGAAGAATTTGAGCAGTCCACATGCTCGAAGGGCTTCGATACAGTCATCATCCTACATTGCCTGATGGTCCTCAGCTTCATGACCCCTCTCTTTCCACTCGATCACCATTTTGGACTGGTTTTTCTGCAAAACATCGATAAAACAACATTTTAGAGCATCCATGGGGGGAAATCAAGATTGACTATTTTTCATGGAGGATTTCATTTCAAAAATTTTACCTCGATGCCAACGTGTTTGTTTCGGAAATTTTTTTTGGCCTCAGGGTGATCAGCACGACCCCGATGGGTGAAACCCGCGCTAATCACCCACGATGTACATTTTTTAAAAATCCTCCTTACAGCCTTCCCTATGGATGAAAGTGCTTAAAATGACTGCCAAAATGAAAAGGAAGGATAGGTCTATTACCTGTGACAAGCAACTCGAAAAATGGCATCCTAGATTGCTCGTGCTCCTTACCTAAAATTCGAGGTAAAATGAGGTAAAAATGCTTCCACAAGTGCAAATTTGTAAAATGGTAAAAAAGATTTAATTTTTGCCTTATTTATAGTTTTTAAATAATATGTTTACCAACTAAGGGAATTTTTCACTCATTTTTTGATATTTTTCCTCGAAATCGCTAATGTGTGTTTCCTTGTGTAGCGACAAGTCATATCTTCTAGATTAAAGTGATTTAATTTGACTAATTCAACAAGTTTTATTATATTACTTTTTCGGAATTGTCAAAAATAAATAGAAAAATGACCCCCCTAGAGTCATCTTTAAGCTCTTTTCTGATTCTCAAAAAATGAAAAGATCGTCGAGTACTTGTCTTTACTAACTCGTTAAATTAAATGAATTGATGTCGTCTAAATATACATTTACCCCTTTTTTGGGTTGGGATTGACTATTTACGAAAAAGGAACACCTTGATCGACTTGGTCAAGAGGTTCTCTCGAATATTGATTTCTACCTTTTTGGGTTCAAGAGACAAATTACGAAAAGGAACCTAATGGAGTTTTCTTTTTTGTCTCTTTTTCAAACTCTCTAAATATGAAAAAGACATCGAGTTACTCTTCCATCAGGCTCGTAAAAAATTAAACGACGAAAGACTTGTCACCATGACGAGACTGAATTCCTCCTACCTAGGGCTCGTAAAACTTAGTAGGATGGATTCATCCGAAGGGTGAACTTATATGGCAAGGATATGATATCCCCTTCAATCTTGTGATAAAAAATATACGGGATACTCACCAGAAATGGTGGGGGAAAAATTGAAAGTGTCCATCTTGTGTATCTTGTAAAGGCAACATGTCACTCTTGAACATGACACTCATCTGTTATTCATGTCAGGTTTGGGATATCATCACTTCGTCATTTTCCTTCTTGGGTTTGGGAAATCCATTTTTCCTCTCATCTGATCATATCGTTCCATCATCATGACTTCTGGTCCTATGTTGAATCTAATGCTACCAAACTCTGGAGTCGTGTCATCGATGTGTTCAAGATATGTCATATTTGCAGTTCTTTACTGCCTATACACTATTTGATTTTCTACTATAGTCTTGAACCTTATTTATTTACTCTATTACATCCTTTGTTTGTGTCAATGATGTGGGATTCATTATGGGCCTCCTTCGATGGATCACTTCCTGTTGACTTCAACTCATTATCTGGGAAGATGATCTAGAAACTCCCTTCCAATACTTTAGAGCTTGCATGCCTCAATGGCAAGTTCTTCGCATTCGACGACAGGTTTACATCATTGACCTTCGATCGGATGACTTCACAGGTGTTCGACTTCAGTTCCATTATTCACATTCGTGGATTGTGTTGATTGTACCTTGAGAGACAATGTCATTATTGGTGGTTTCTCTCATATTTGTAAACGATTTACATCATTAACCAGTAATCAGGTGGTTTTTTATCATGTTTGACTTTGACATATCTATTCACACGTTAGAATTCGTACATTGATCAAATCGAGACGGAGCAGAAGACTTTAGATTTTATTTGATAGAATATAGGTTGCGTGGAGTTATAAGTCATTCATTATTGTATACATGTTTCTGCTAGACGGATGGTTGCGACCATACTGTGGGTCCGTATTTATGATCCTTTCTATTCAGATGGTTGTGACCATACTGTGGGTCCATATTTATGATCCTTTCTATTCGGATGGTTGTGACCATACCGAGGATCCTTACACATGGTCCCTCTTATTTGGATGGTTGTTTCCATACCGTGGATTCATGTATCATTAGATTCCTATTCCTGTATTTTTATGCATGATCAAAAGATATTTCATATATGTATATGTATATGCTTGATTTGCAGGTCTCCTGACAGTGTTGTTCTTGTCCTTGCACTGACTTGTAAATCATCTCAGCCATCACTCCTTGTTCTTCCTTCATGCTTTAGGGGGCATCTGTTACACAATATTTTTTCATGTCTCCTATTCACTTCCCGTGCCATATCTCGGAGTGCCAAAACATTGACTACTGTGTAGAATATCCATCATGATATACAGACAAAAACCTCCCTGAGGAATCAAAGGAAAACTGCCCTGAAATCATTCTAGAGAAAGTTGCCTTAAAACCTAATTTATGGCATCAGTGTGTTTTTCTCCACTTCCTACCTGTGTTGATGGCAGGTTTCTCAGTTATACACTTGCACTTCTAGTGCGGGTTTTCATAGGAAAACTCGCACTGGCATCCTTCTGGAAGTTTTTCCCAAACTAGAGGAGAAGCTTCGTGATCTAGAGGCTTCCAGAACGACGAGCTGGATGTTGTTTGTTATGGATGTGGTCAAATTATCCCAATATTACCCTTTGATATTATCCCTATGAGCTTCCTCCTTGAGATGTGGACCTTCCTCTATCTTTGGTGAGGTCCTAACTCCCTCTCCCTACCTATAAATTCATTCCCCTCCATTCCTAAATGGTTGGTCATTGATTGTTGCATCCCTATGCTAAGATTATGCTTACATGCTTCCCATTTCTAGCTTGGAGAAGGAGTGCTTGAAGAGTATTTTCTTGGACTTGGACATCCACCCAAAGGAAGGCCTCAACATCAAGGCATAGGTTGTATGCTTCCCTTTTCAGTTTCTTAATATATACAATTGTTGGTTCACTTTCCATAAATTTTTGTATTGATGCTTCATTTATCTTAATGCTCCTTGATCTGTTAAGTGGATTACATTTGAATTATGTTGGTTGCACTTTTATGCTTTGTTGTGTTCTTGGTCTCTTGTGCAGGTATTCAAATGCCATGAGCAACAAGGATTGAGCCTGAGGGAGCGAGCGATTAAGATCTTCAACAAAGGAATACATCATAGCATCAGAATGAGGTAGGTCTCCTTCCTCTTCTTTAATTTTGATTGTAGTCTAGGAAAGTGTCTTGTAGATTGTCTCGTTTGTTGCTAGACCCACTCATTGGGCTAGAGGGATCGTCTTTGTCTGCAGAGAGGATTTTCCTTCACAACATATGGTGCAAAGAGGATTTTCCTTCAATTTCAATTATATTTAGATCTTTCATTTTCTTCCATGAAATATAGTTTTAATCCCCAACCAATTTGTTGTTTTCCTTGCAAAAATACATTCTGATAGATTCATATAAGGTCATATACTTGATAGGATGTTGCTTTCTCCTTGCCTCTTCCTTGATGTTGACGATAATATAGAGGATATAAAACTTCTCCTTGATGAAGGTATTTTTCTTCAAGAATGATCCTTTTGTGTCTCTTGATAAGATACCCTTTCTTGACTTAGTTACCTTAGCTCTGATTCCATGTTGACAAATCTAGGGCATAGAGATTAAGTGATTTGTTTTCTATTAGCAACTGCTTGTGAGTGCTTTTTACTTCTTTATATTAGGATCTTCTTTTACTCAGCTTATTAGTGTTCTTATTCATCAAATAGCTACCAATGCATAAACCATAAAGAGACAAGAGACACAAATATAGGCTATCAGTTAGGGCCAAAACCTCTCACTCTTTGAGAGGAAAACCCGAACAAATTCTTCTTATAGAGATTCCAATTGATGAATACCAAGACCACGACCCTTGACCTATTTTCCACTCCAAGACCAAGACATAAGTTCTCTTGACAATCAACATTTTTCTCCTTTCCTCTTCTCGACTCCTCTTCCACTTCTACCCTTCTTAGCACTGAGACATTAATACCATAGATATCTAATCACTATCATAACACCGAGATCTCCTTTCTGAGATATTTTTTCTGTGGTAGTACCAAGATCCTCCTACTGTGATGACACCAGAACCTTCTTACTGAGGTCGCACCGAATTCTTCTTACTATGGTGACACCAAAACAAAGATTGCACCGAGACCTTGACTGTGAGATAACACCGAAACTGTGAGATAGCACTGAGATTGTGAGATAGTGATACTGAGATATCACCAAGACCTTCCCTCTGAGATTATCCAAAATCTTATTCACTATTATCTTTTCTGTGATTTATCCGAACTCCTGTCAATGTATACCAGACTTATCTTTTGAAATTATGCGAGCTATATCTCAGAGATCATCGAACTGTTTTACTATGAAATTTGCATCTTATTTCATAGACTAATCCGCATATGTTTCAGAGACCAATCTGAGCTACTGTGGTGTAGTAATGTGAAGACATTAGACTGGTATTTATAGTTGATTCCGAAAATAAATAAGTCGACATGACTTTGTTGAAAGGTTATGTCTCCATATATGTCGACATGAGTTCACTTATGGAAGTCGATTTGAAAAGGGATGACTTATGCTTGTCTTGGAGGGATACTTGACAATACTATTGACTGATACATAAGTATAATATGCCTAAGAAGGGTCCTTCATACATGACATAGACTCAAATTGATTTTATGACCAATCCTAAGGACTCACAATGCGAGTCATACTAAAATAAAATTCCTTGCTCATGAAACCCATGAGACAAGCATAATAATAATTATATTTTTCTTCTTTTCATTAATTTCATAAAATCACAATTACACATGTCATTATGAAGACCAAACCTAGTTACTTTTCAACATTGTTATTGCTTCCTTGTCCTTCGCTCTTATTTCTTCTTGTTTCTATTGCACATCGAACTTGATGATATTGTGTGTAAAATGGGATCAAATATTTCTCTATATATGGCCTTTCCAAGAGGTTGAATAACCCATCTCTAGGTCAACTTGTCTCTGCCAAGGCCAACTTGTACTAGGAGGCTTCCAGGACTTTCTAGACTCAAAAAATAAATTATTTTACAAGTTACATTTTTCCTGGAAGGGTCTTATAATCATGATGTTTACTCTCTTGATTCATGACATAGATCCTATGACTTAAAAAACCTCAGAAGCACGAGGAACATGCTTTTACCTAGAAGACTATCAATAATGAGCATGAAAGCCATGTTTTAAAATAATAAATTTTCTTTTCTTCTTTTGATTGTTACATATGATACATATTGAAATGAGTACAATAACAATTATGAAGACCGAAAATAGGATTCCAAAATTCCTTTCTATTTGGGAAGTCAACACCACATGCCTTATAGCTTATCTCCATAAGAGTATCAACCACCTGATCTTTACAATTGCATGGCTCCCTCTTTCCTTCGCATCTCATTATATTGATTTTGCTTCCTTTCGAGGTATCGTGGAGCCATCTTCTTTCTTCAATATTTTGTTAGGATCCAGGTCATCAATCTTGCAAGTCAATTTCATCTTGTCATCAACAATAAAGACATTATATTGAGCCTTTCCAACCTTCAAGCTGATCACAGCTTCCTCGTGACATTAGAGAAATTGAGGTCTAAAATGGGCCCCAAAACAAAAATGTACAACCAAAATCAATTTTATAAGAACCAATAGGATTCAAGATGATTCCAACCATAGTGGATGATTCACCATTTTTAGAGTAAAAAAATAATAATATTAAAACATTTAAAAACTATTTTTCAACTCGTATTTTAACCTTATATCCCTATGGTTTTACACAAATTTTGAGCATGAGCACTCATTAGATGCATAATTCAATTTCTCACCCAAGGAGTACCCATGTCGCATACTTTTGATGGACCTTTCTACACAAAAAATGAGAAATACATGAAAAAACGTGATTGCAATCATAGTTTTCATGTATTTCTCATTTTTCATGTAGCAGGGTCCATCGAAAGTATGAAACATGGTTACTCCTTGGATGAGGAATTAAATTTTGCATCCAACAAGTTATCCTACTCAAGATTTGAGTAAAGGGAGATAAGTTGAAAATACGAGTTGAAAAAAATAGTTTTTTTTCCCCTCTGAAATTTGATGGTATAATCTAATAATATTTTATTATTTCCATTATTATTTTATAATATTCCTTAGGAAGCCCATTTTATACCTCAAAACTTCTCTAATGAATTGATCTCCTTGTTCTTGTACAAACTTGACCTTCAGGTTACCTTCTCGCACTGTTACCTTTTAATCCCAAGATGAACACATCTTGACTTCATAATTGCCAAAATCATACCTTGAGTTTGCCTCAACATTCATCATATATTCCTGCAATATCCTTCCAGGTAGTGAAACAAAATTTTAATCAGATAACCAATAATAATAAAATATTAGACTTACCTCATCGTGATGTCTTTCTCATAAAGGCATCTACACCTTCATGTCCCATCTCCACACGATTCTCCCTTCATGCATCAGAGTGCCCAAGGATCAAATTTGAATACTAAATTACAATTTTCTTCCAGAGACTATATTGGATGTTGATCACTATTCTATATAATATAGTGAGAAATTATTGATCCTTTATTCATTCTAGAGTAAGTCAAATTCTATTTTTTTTAATCATCATATAATCATACTAAGAATTTTTTATGACCAACCTCTTTTATAGAATTTTGTATGCATGAATCCTACCCAAGAGTTATTTCAAATTTGAAATTATATGCTTTCATTCAATCATCTAGCTATATACCCTAAAATGGATCTACAACATGGAAAAATACATGCCTTTATCCTTCAAGAGTGTTGTTTCCATGTTACATCGAATATATACTAACCTTGTCATAATGTATCTTCCAAGAATCTTCCAAGATGATGGTTCTCATAGGATCATGATGATCCACATTAGTAAAATGACTATCTCTAACATAATGTTAGACAATGCATGGATGAACATTATGAAACATGGTACCAAGCTTCTCATTCTTGAAATACTAGATGATTCCCACGAAACAACTTAATGAAGTAAACTATAAATATGTTACTATCACATGCTTCTATCTATGATGCCATATGAAAAACCAAGATTATCTTAGAGCAAACAACAATGTATGATATTCTAAAGGAAAGACCAACTTCCTAAAGAACTTGACAGGGAGGATGCCTTCTTTAATAGTAAATATATTTGACATCTTTCTTCAGATTTTTATCAAGTTCTCCCATCTCCTCAACTATGTGAGCTTCGCTTCTTTCCTTTATTTTGTTGTTTTCCTTATTTGGACAGTCCCTCTTAAAGTGTCCAAAATCATTGAATCCAAAGCATTAAACCTTGGACATGTCTTGCTTCTTCTTGGACTTCCCAAACTTTCCCTTCTTTGGCTTCTCGGTTCTTTTAATGAAGGCCTGTGATTTCTCATTTGATTTGATATCATCCTTTGCATTGATCCTAGTCTCTTCCAGGATGCATTGAGCCCTCAACTCATCAAAAGGAGTTGAGTATTTATTAGAGTAGATGCTTGTTGCAAAACTGTTCCATTATTGTGGCAAAGCATTCAATACACATATGGTCATTTCATAATCAGAAATTGTTTCCTCAATCCCTTGCAACTAATCTCTTATTTGAGAGATCATCATTAAAAAGGATACCTTGTCCTCATCCTTTGACTTCTCCATTTGATATTAGTTTATTTCTCAAAGACATGTTTTGTCCTGATGTACTTATAGAGTACAAATTCATTGGCTTGTTATACATAGCCTTAGAAGTATTCAAATTAGAAACAAAGGGAACTAGATGATACTATGTGCCCTTACCTCCCATTTCTTGTATTTTTCTAGTTCATAAGTCTTGTCTTTGCTAGCTTCAGTAACTTCACCAAGGACATATTCCATCACTTCACGTTTTGTAAGTGCCAAGTCAATCATTTTCTTCCATGCTAGGAAATTTGTTGAGCCAATGAGCTTATTTCTTTCCTTGTAGAAAGAACCCATAAGACCTTTAGATTCATACATAGAGCAATAATATGATACTTTCTTATTAATCAAGAATCTTCCCTTCTTTGATGATGTCTCCAACTATCTTGAGGCTTTCAAGATATTCAAAGAGACTTCAAAGATACCCTTCTAGGATATTTTTAGCTTGATGAATGATACCAAGATTCTTTGATTCTTCCTTCAAGGATGTCTTTCAGGTAGGTGAGATCAGAAACATTCAATCCTGCATTAGCTAGCTACTAGTTACACCTTCGTTCCTCATCTTTGAGCTTGCAACTTTGATCTACGCCTTTGATTCTGCAACTGCTACATAAACCCTAGTTTCGATACAAGATAGTTTTTTAAAAGCTCCTCTTTTGAATGACACAGATTCTTCTTTGTGTCCACAAGATGATCCTTCTAGTTGCCTTCTTTTTCACCTTAGTTTTGATACCATGTTGGAAAATGTAATGTGGTAGTAATTGATTCAGATTTTCCTTATTCCTTAATACTTGCTTATGAATCTCATTTATCTTCTTATTTTTCTTTATTAGATATTTTCATCAAATAAATATCAAGATCAAAACAATAAATACAATGAACACGGATATTAGGCTCCAAGCCAGAGCAAAACCTCTCCAAGGGGAAAAACCAAGAAAATCTATTCTCTTCTTATATAATATGGTTCAAATGAGACAACAAATACCCAAACCCTAGACCAAGTCCTCCTCCCAGCACCAAGTTAGCCCTCTAAAGAGACCTTCCATTTAGGTAAAAATCAAACCAAATCAACCAATGACGAACCCTACCAGAACTACACCAATCTTAGATTTTTGACCCTCCTTGCAACATAATTTCATACCTATAGTCGCTACAGAAATTTTGGCCCCTGCAATTACTCCAGAAACTCACACGTGTGAGAGGAAGAGCCAAAAAACTCATCTTCTTTCTTCGCTAGGGTTTTCTTCTTGCTTCTTTGTCCTTTTCTCTTCTTTCTTATTGTTTCTCTTGCTTATCGAACTTGATGATATTGTGTGTCAAATGAGGTCGAAGATGTCTCTATATATAGCCTTTCCAAGACGTCGAAAATCCCCTCTCTAGGCCAACATGTCTCTGTCAGGGCCGACTTGTACTAGGAGGCTTCCAAGACATTCTAGACTCAACGAATAAATTATTTTACAAGTTATATTTTTCCCAGAAGGGTCTTATAATCATGATGTTGACTCTCTTGACTCATGACAATAAATCCTATGACCTAGCAAACCCTAGAAGCATGAAGAACATGTTTTTACCTAGAAGACCATCAATAATGAGCATGAAACCAAAACTTACTTGAAACTTAGAACAAATCCAAAACCGAATTTCTTTCATTTGAACATAAATCTATAAGATAGTTAATCAATGCCTATGGTTTTTTATAGATTTTAAATATCTCTCCTTTTGCATCTTTATCCTCATATGTAAGTTTTCTCACAATAACATCATGAACCAGTACTTGGCTATCTCTTTCCATCTATTACATTTAGAAGAAAAAGCTTATAGCTATCATCTTTTGTCCAAGATTCAACATGGATTAATTCGCAATCACTTATAATTGATTGATCTCCGCAACCAATAATATTTGACTTTTTCCTGTAACATGAAAGAATAAAAATTCAATTAACTTATATATATATATATATATATATATATATATATATAGATATATCAAACACTCAATTTCAATGTATTACCATGTAATATGAATCCTTGAGTTTTATTTTCCCTTGAAGCTTGATAATATCATTGCAAATCGTGTGTTTGAATTAAATGTCACAAATCTCCAAAGTGGTGTTGTAACTTCTTAAAATCTCATAACCACTTTATTAAAAGTTTGATAACTATAGGGCTCACTATCATATCCAATGTTTGGGAAATTGAAACCATGAGGAATATTTGCAATAACTAGGGAATATTCCCTTTTAAATATGAGATTTGCAATGTCTTCACAATCACCTAATATTATTTGATATTAGACAATTTCGAGCCCATTCTAAATGTAATGATTAAGATGAGGATCAATGTTATGAATATAATTCATAACAATTAGATAAATAAAATAAATATAAATATTAAATAATTAAATATTATTTAGGGTAAATAGTCATTAAATTAAGTGAAAAGGCATGTCTAAAAGACATGCCCATTCATGAAAGGTCACCTGTTGAGATAATAAAGCAAGGCCTCATTGTAATCATATTATATCATCTTATATAATTATATATCTATATATATCTATATATATATATATATATATATATATATATATAATAAATTATTATTATGAAATACTTGTGTGTATTTTTATATTAAAGTCTTCAAGCTATCAGTTTTTTTGCTTCAGCATAGTTTTTATGCTATAGTGGTATCAAAGCCATGGCACACGATATAATCATGCAGGCCTTTGAACGTAATTCGCCGCACAATGTGCCATTACATTCATGTCCTGATTACGTTGAGCAGTTTAATAAAATTCAAGAAGTATTTCAACGTTTAGAAAAATCATGTGCCGAAGATACAACATGTTTTAAGGAGACTTATGCAGAAATTGATAATAAGGAATCTTCTCCCGTGCATAATCAAAAATCTGTTGAAAGTGATGTCATTATGACAGATGGGGATATAAGAAATCCGACTGAAGGTAACACACAAGAAAAGAGTGTAGCTAACCAAGAAGACCAAAAGGATAATAAGGAATCTTCTCCCATGCATAATCAAAACTCTGTTGAAAGTGATGCCGATATGACATATGGGGATATAAGAAATCAGATTCTCTATCAAATAAATCACCAATTACCAATTAGGTTGTTCAATTGGAACTCGTCTATCAACTTATATGCCTGCTCCACCAACAAGTCAGTATATTCCCCAATGGACCAATATGGCTGTCAAAATCACTCACCTTGAGACTCATGAAGAGCTGAAGTTTGGTCCAAAAGGTATGAAGTCAGATTCACAAACAGACAATAATGTTGTGTCATCAATTAAAGATTACATACCTCCACCAGAATACAAATCTCATTCTTATGAGAATAAGATAAAAGATAATGAGCCTATGGCTTCTACGGTGGAAGCCATGAGAGAAGATAGTGAGGCTCTGGCTGCTAGGGTGGAAGTAATGAAGGAAATGGTTCGCATGAATCGTGGATTGCATGATCTGGATATTGGACGTCCCCTCAATTGGCTCACAATTCTTCCATGTGAAATTATACCTCCGCAAGAATTTAATATACAGGGTGATCAACAGGAGAATCGTCCATGTGAAATTAGACATCCCCAAAAACCCAATGTACGCGTTGATCAACTTTCAAATCGTTCATATGAACTTAGACCTCCGAAAGAGTTCAACGTACACGGTATGGTTGCCCCTCCATGGCTACCTCTGACGCAATTATTCGAACATGGTGATCAGCTTGCAAACATCCATGTACCTCGATCGTCACCTCCCCGAGAATCGTTGGAACATGGTGGTCAGAATTCAAACGAGAGTGCACCTGCATGGTTACCTCCAGTTCAAGTTCTTGATGGAAAGACAAACTCCTTGCCAGAAACTCTTAGTAATGAATCAAGCTCTCTTGCAGTTGCAGTTGTCACTAGCGAAGATAATTGTAGTTTAAAGTTTTCGATCTGTCCTCTATCTGAAGTATCTGCTATAGATAAAGCAGCAGATGGAATTAAACTATCGCCAGTGAACATGACTATTGTAACAGCATGTGATCTCTCTGATGGTACGGTTTCAAATAGTTATGTTGTTTCTGCACTTGATTCTAGATTAAATCATCATATTCCCCATTTTCCATACCCTGCCTCTGCCAATTCGACAATCCAATCTCGACATCAAACATTTCATCCAAATCAATTTAACACCCACGTATTACGTAACTGTCTTGTTCCACGGTAACGTCTTTTGAAAAAAACGACTCGTTATATGGGTGGTAATAAAGATACGTTGGGTAAAGTGTTTTAAGAGATACGGTGGTGACGTGAGATGAGTTATAGATATAGATATAACAATTAATCAAACGTATTTTGATATGGGTGACAAGCTATATAACATTTAATTTAAACATTAATCACAATTAATTATTTATATAATCACAATTAATTAATTTTATTAATTTGATTGTATAAATTAATTAATTAATTTATAGAAAAAAATGGATCTACAAAAAAAAAACAAAAAAACAAACAACAAAAATAAAAATAAAAAAATTCAATTAAAAAAAATAAAATATAATTAATTAGAGAATATATATATATATATATATATATTATACTTTTTAATATATATATATATATATATATATATATATATATATATATATATATATATTATTAAAAAAAAATCTAAGGAAATAGTACTGTTAAGCTACATGACGAATCAATGACGAGAGGACAGACACTAAAGAGAAGAAAACCTCCAGCGTTAAAGCTTTGAGGACAAAGCTTCCAAAGGAAAAGGCTATGTTATGAATATAATTCATAACAATTAGATAAATAAAATAAATATAAATATTAAATAATTAAATACTATTTAGGGTAAATAATCATTAAATTAAGTGAAAATGCATGTTTAAAAGACATGCCCATTCACGAAAGGTCACCTGTTGAGATATAAAAGCAGGGCTTCATTGTAATCATATTATATTATCTTATACAATTTTATATATAAAATAAATTATTATTATTAAATACATGTGTGTATTTTTATATTAAAGTCTTCAGGCTATCAGTTTTTTTGCTTCAGCATAGTTTTTATGCTACAATCAAGTTCAACATTTTGAAGATGTTGTTTTCTATGTCTTTCCAACTTAATTTTTTCAATAAAGGTTTTGAAACTATTCGTTATTGCTTGTGTATCATTCTTCGACATATTTAATGAAATAAACAAATATATGTATAAGTAATAAATTAAAATAGCTTACATATAAATAAAATGAATGTATAAATCAACATACATTTTTGAGTGCAATATAAAAATCTTTTAGTGTTGTTGTAGAACTTGAATTTGGGTAGTTGCATACAATGTCATCCCAACTCTCTTTATTCAAAATTTTAACCATTCGTTCTTGTATTTTCATATAAACTTTATGACTGAATAAATAAAATAAAAAATGTTAATATAGTGATATGTATAACAAATACTACAAACAAACATATATTATATTTAAAAGAAAATTATAATCCAAAAATAAGAAAAAATAATTTAACAAACTTACTTTTGAAACTCCTCACACATTTTGTCTAATGATAATTCACCTGACTTAACACGAGATAATATTGATTTGATAAGTTTGTCATCCTTCATCTAGAAGATTTTTAATTTCAGGACTTGTCTTGCTGCTGGAACATATTGAGGGTTTATACTTTTTAAACTTATGATTTTTTGTGTCAATATTCTCTTAGATGTTAAAAATCTCATCAATCAAATCACATATCTCCCCAGTTCTAAATTCCAACTGAAAAATGTTATCCATACCTCTGAATAGATCTAAAACTTTGTCACCTTTTCAATTGATTTTTCCTCAATTTGATAACATATTTTCATACAACATTGCTTCCAAAAGTTTAGAGTGACATTTGTCTTATCCCCACCACAATTTTTTCAAATTCACTATGAGTAAATTTGACCCTTTGGATAAAAGTCATAGACATCTTGTACTCATTATTTTTATTATGGTCCCATGTCAATAACTTTTTTTTGTATCTGTTAAATTAGCATAAATGATACATTTCACTGTTTCAAAAAGCGAGTTATTGGGATATACATCCATCAATTGTCTTCTAGCCTCTACACAATGGTTCCCCCCAATGACATAATATTTGTATTTTAAAACATCTTGACCTATCAAATGCCTCTTTGTCGGGAACTTCAATTGGATCAATAAAAACCACATAATCAACCACATGTGCAAATGGATTGTACATAATCAATGTTTTCAAGTCATGAGCATGCAGGTGGTGTGGGTTTCTAATTTGATATTTAGATTCTCCTTCATTTGGATTAGAGAAATTATTGCCATTAAGCTTAAAGGTATGGGTGTCATCAACCAAGTTTCTCTTCGTCACCTGATTTCGAATGGAATTTTGTTTTGTTTTAATAATGGCATCCTTTAAATCAGCACCCAGTGTTATGATTTCTTTGCTGCCTTTAGAGCTTTCACTATGATCTTCATTGGTACCCATGATTTTTTCAGAATGACCAACTTTTGATTTCTTCCTCCTATCAATTAACAGATTTTCTTCCAAATAAACAATCTCCTCATCATCATTTGAAAGAGATACATCCATGGAATTCTCCTTTTTTGTCTTTGATTTCTTCCTCCTATCAATTAACAGATTTTCTTCCAAATAAACAATCTCCTCATCATCATTTGAAAGAGATACATCCATGGAATTCTTCTTTTTTGTCTTTTATAGTTTTTCTCCTTTTCAACAGGAGTTCTAATCTCATTGTCACTAATGGCAACATATTCTTCAGCTTCAACTTCCACATCTTCAAAAGTAACATGTCTAACTTTACTAGATTGATGCATTTTAGTCATTCTTTCCTGATCCCCTAGATGTACTCTTGTAGTTTTAGGAACTATTTTTTTTGTTTCTTTCTCTGAACTTCTTCTATTATCTCTATGTGGAAATTGTTGATCACATTCATAATATTTGGTTTTGTATGATAAATTCCCTTCAACGTAATTGAAATATTCTTAGCAAAATCTTATCAAACAAAATATAATATGTGAATGATAAATAAATTATAAAAAATATAGTGATATTTACAATAATGCATAACACATAAATATAAATGGGAAAACTTACAATGTTATTTGCAACGTTGTGATTGCATTACACATCTCTGTAGAATATTCTGGTGTGTCATATTTGATCTTTAAAAAACTATATCTAACATTCTCAGGTGCCTTGGACAATTTTACGAAAACATAAACGGTATCTGTATTCAGCACCAAACATATGTCTCATACTTTGCCTATCACCTCATAATTTTCACCATATTCAAAGTGACCACAATATAGATATATTTGTACACCACCATTATTATGTCTATCTTTAACATGCCATGTAAATTTCGTTTTATTTATTTCTTGTGTCATCTTATATTCTTAAACAATCTTCGATGAATTTGAGGGGCTAGTTGTTTCACTTTTACCATGTGTCTCAGTATGGTTTTGTTCAACAATATTCATAAGGTCCAACTACAACTTTAGATGTTTTAATTATTAGCATTGATCTAGAAATATTCACATATACCTTCTTTGATGTCATTTTTGTAATAAAATTAAAAAATATATACATATAAATGTATATTTTATTATCATAGGAAATCATATTATTATTATATTAAAAACTAAAAATAAAATCTTTACACCATGAATTTAAAAAAAAAAAAAAAATTTAAAAAAAATGTTAGTAATTTCTTTAAGAGTAAAGTTAACAAGAAAATATTATAGCGTCCAAGAAAAAAAAATAAAAAATTAAATAAATAAACAAAACTATAATAAGAAAAAACCAACATCAATGTAAATAAAAATTAAAAAATAGAAAATAAAATTTAAACAATTAAAAAAAGTAAAAATTAAAAATACAAAACTATAAGATAAGTTTACAAATTAAAAACAAAACAAAACAAAAAATAAAAATTAAATATATCAATTATAGTTTAATTAGAAAAAAATAAAAAAAACTCCAACCACCAGTTGGCACCAAGGCCACGAGCGACCGCTCAGAGCGCCCACCCGTGGCCATGCAACCCCTGTTTAAAAATTAAACAACAAAAATTGAAAATACAAAACTATAAGATAATCTTACAAATTAAAATATATATATATATATATATATATATTAGAAAAAAATAAAAAACTCCAACCACCAGCTGGCACCAAGGTCACAGGGGGTCACTCACAGCGCTCGCCCGTGGCCATGCAACCCCTGTCAAGCGGAGGGCGGATTTCAGGAATCATTCGTTCACCTGTCGAGTGTTGCGGGGCCACGAATGACCATTAACAAGCACCTACTCACTGCCCTGGGCGAGTGGAGGGCCAATTCTGAGAATTGTCCTTTCACCTGCCATGGGCCATAGGGTCGATGGCCTCCCACGGCCCTGCAACCCCCAACAAGTGGAGGGTCATTTCCCGAAATTGGCCCTTCGCCAACTGGGGGCTGCAGGGTCGCAAGCAGCGAGCGACCATGCAACCCCTGACAGGCGGAGGGCCAATTCACGGAATCAGTCCCTGGCAAGCAGAGAGTCAATTCCCGGACAAGGCCGCAAGTTCATGGGTGGCTAGCGGGTGACGTTGTGTTAGCACCAATTGGCGATTCTTTTTTTTTTCATTTTTTTTAAATATTTTAATATAAAATTTCAACGATTTTATAAATTTCAAATTAACGAATTGAGCTCCTCCCTGAGACGAATAAAAAAAATAAGAAATAAAAAAGTTTCAAAAAAAATTGAAAACTGGTTTTTCCATTTCAAAAGCGCTAAAAATATGATTTTCTTATTTTTTATCGTAAAACTCCTATGAATACTAATGTTTTTGGGTATTTTTCCCTATAATTTTTTTTAAATAAGATATTTTTATGTGGCTTTTCCCCTAAAACACGATATTTAAAAAAAAAAAGCGAAACACACTAAAAAAAATTGACATAAAAACAATAAAACAACATATTTTCCGGGAATTCCTCTTTAAATAGTCAAAATAGAAGGAAAACTATGCTTTGAAATGTGAAAATTTCCCTTTGAATGTCTTCTCGATGACAATGTAGCTCTTGCACAAAATAACTCCAAGCTTTTCAATGAATGCTCAAGAAGATTTGATGTGATGTGAGAAATAAAAACAATGAAAGTTATTATATAGCAAAGATTGTGGGATTGATTTAACGTTTCTTAAATGTGGGATTAAAATTAAAATTAAGAAAAAATAATATACAGGTAATATTATAGGTTTAGATTATTTTTTGTTAAATGTGGGATAAAAAATAAAATATAAATTATAAAAATTAACTTAATTAACTAGTCAATGTTAGATAATTTAAGTAAAATATTTATTTTATTTTTGAAGGAAAATTTTAAAAGAAAATTTGTGGAAAATGTGAATTTTAGTAGAACGTTTTCAAATAAATTTTGGAGGGAATATTGCAAACAAATTTTTTGGAGGGAAATTGTTCGGACAAAATTTTTGGGGGGGGGAATTTGGAGTGATTTTTTTTTAGCAAAATTTTCACAGGGGGACTTGTTGAAATATGTATTTGGTCTTCATAATGGCATATGTAATCATGATTTTATGTATTTGATGTAATGAGAAAAAATAAAATTATTATTTTTATTCTTGAGGCATGGGTTTGATGCTCAAAGAAAATTATTTTATAGGTCAAGCTCCCATTGAGAGTTTCTAGGGCCTGTCATTAAGTTTACAATTCAAGAGAGTCATTTTCATGTATTGAAGACCCATTTGGGCATGTTACATATTGCAAAGAAAAATTTTGTATAGTCAAATATTTCAAGAAAACCCTCCAAGACCTTGTCACAATGTCACATCAAGTTGTCCATCAAAGGGGTACAAGTCGACTTGCCTAAGAAGATCAAGTTGACCTATTAAGTCTCTCGAAGAAGCCTATAAATGGTTAACCTCGACCTCACTTGGAGGAGAGACAATCACTCAAGAAATTCGATCAAAACAGATTATAAGGACGAAAAGAAGTCGAAATACTTAGCAAAGAGGAGGAGAAAGATAACAGTGTTTTAGACTGTGTTTTGGGCTCAAACTATTCACACATGTGAAAGTGATAGTGTCATCTACTATAGTAGAGTCAAGGATATTATAATCATCATCACTAGCCGAGTTTTGGGATAAAAGAGGTCTCCTCCCCAATCTGAGTTAACAAGGAAGGAAAGTGAATACACGCGAAGGAGATAGGAGATGAAGTTGTCCATGTTTTGATCACACGTTTTATCCTAGGGTTTCTAAAGAAGAGATAAAAATTTGCAAGTCAAAAGAGGCCGAAAATTACTATCAAGGTGCAAGTCCGAACTTATGATGTAAAGAAGAGAATTGGGTTGACTTTGCTAGAAGTCAAGTTCTTCAAGAAGAATAATGACTTAGTCTTGGAGGGGTCATTTATTTAAGGGTCATAGGTCTTGGAATTCATCAATTGAAGGTCTATAAGAAGAGAAGAATTCTTGTGGGTTTTCCTCTCAGTTGGAGAGTTTTTGGCCATGGTTGATCACCCACATATTGTGTCTTCTTGTCTCATTGTTTTTTATGATTTTGTAGTTGTTTGATGATAAAAACACTAAATATAATCAAGATAAAGAAGAAACTAATTAAGATAAGTACAAATATTTCACAAGCAGCTATTAAGGTAAGAGAAATCACCTATCTAGTTGCCCCTAGATTTCTTAACATGGTATTAGAGCTAAGGTGACTACATCAAGGAAAGGCATCTTAAAAGAAAGATACTCAAGGGCCAAAGCTCAAGAAGCATAAGAATATCATTTATGAAACATTAAAAATGAAGTGATAATAGGGCTTGATAAAATTCTGGACACAAAATTCTCAAGTTTTGATCTCAAAATAGAAAAGATATTACAATGAATTGTATATTTGTCATAAGAATCTCTCTCAAGATATTGAAAGGAACCGAAATCACTCGAAAGAAAAGAGAAGTTATGAGCTATAATATTAGCTCTTCACAAACTAAGTATACCTCTAAACTGTGTGCATAAAAGAATATTTTTTGAGGAACATTATATCATTGTCTCAAGAGGCTGAAGGCATAATTCAAATGTTATGTTGGGTTGTTGGGTACGTTGCATCGGGCGCTGCTGAGGAGTCATAGGGGGGACGGCTGTCCCACCTGCACAGGTTCCGAGGTAACACCCTGGGAAAAAAAATTTGGACCATATATTAGGTGAGCACACCTACTTATGGTTTTGTGCATGGATTTTGCACATGGTTTTGGGCATGATGGTTTTATGTCCATGGTATTTGTAGATCTGGTCAAGCGAACTATGGTTATGTTCTAATCCAGGGTTATGGATTGGAGTTTATGGATGCTTCGGCATGTATATATATGTATTGTAACATTGAAAAGAATACAATGAAAAATCAATCTGGTAGTCTCGGTTTTGGGATCCAAGGAAAAATCTCTATGTATATCTATTTTATGTTCTATGCTCTCGCCATTGTTTATTTTTTGTTTTTAGATATTGTATGCAGGTAATTTCTGTACGGGTTTAAAACCTACATTTGCTATTAGAATTGTTTTGGCTTCAAGGGGAGTCCTTTGTTGTTGAGGGGTTTTTCTCGGGCCTGTGGTAGACCCTGTTCAGTGGGAGATCTGCGGGATCGATTCTTGTGGTGAAAAAAGATGGCGAGTAGTGGAAAAATAGAGATTGAGAAATTTAATGGCCAGAGTTTTGAGTTGTGGAAACTCAAGATGGAGGATCTGCTGGTGGATAAAGATTAGTGGATCGCGGTAGATCCGGTACTAAACCAATGGCAATATCAGCTGAAGACTGAGAAAAATTGGATCGGAAGGCAAAGAGTACAATACGATTATGTGTCTCAAATTCAATATTGTTGAATATATCAGGGGAAGTTTTGGTGAACACTATGTGGGACAAGTTAGGGACTTTGTACTAATCTAATTCTTTGGTGAATAAACTGTTCCTACGGAAAAATTTGTATAACCTAAGGTTGAAATATGGAGACTCAGTGACAGAGCATTTGAACGCCTTTAATATTGTGGTGAGTTAGTTATTATCTGTTGATATTCAAATTTCAGATGAAGATAAGTGCATAAGTTTGTTGTGTTCTCTACTAGATTCGTGGGATAGTCTGGTTGTTGCAATAGGTAGCAATGCAACTGCCTTGCATTTTGATGAAATAGTCTCATCCTTGTTGTCAGAGAAGATGAGACGAAAAAATAGGGAGGGCCAGAATGGTGATGCCTTTTCTGTACAAGGACAGTCCCAGAACAGAAACAATAATAAGTCCTTGAGTGGGAGATCTAAATCTCCAGGGAAACCTATAAAGGTGTGCTGGAAATGCAGAAAGGAAAGGCACTTCAAAAGAGACTGTAAATCTAAAGCTCCTGAGAAAGGAAATGGATCTGATGATGCTCCTTCTGTAGAGGCGAAAACCACCTTAGATGAAGGTGGGGATGTGTACTTGGCTTCTTCTTCAAGTACACATGTAAATCATGAGGCATGGTTGATTGACTCAGGTGCATCATTTCACTTCGCTCCCCATCGAGAGTGGTTCTTCAAGTATGAGAAATATGATGGCGGTGATGTCTTCTTAGGGGATGAAAGGAAGGCTAGAATTGTTGGTTGCGGAAAATACAAGTTGAAGTTGCAAGGTGGAAGGATTAGAACACTTCCGGGTGTTCTGCATATTCCTGCATTGGACAAAATTCTGATTTATGTAAGCAAGTTGGATGATGCAGGTGTAAAAACAGTGTTCGAGAAAGATACGTACAAGATGGTTCTGAGAGCACTGGTATTGATGTGGGGAGTTCAGAGTGGAACTTTGCACAAGCTTTAGGGTAGCACTGTTATTGATGGGTGCAACAGCTCTATGGTTCTTGAAATTAGTGGAGTAGAAAATCTAGTGGTCTCTGGAGAAAATACCATGCTATGGCATCAAAGGCTTGGAAATATTGGAGATAAGGGCCTTCGAATACTTCATGGTAATGGTATGGTAAAAGGTATGTCTAATTTCTCTCTGGATTTTGATTTCTGTGAAAATTATGTATATCAGAAGCAGAATCAGGTGATTTTTCCCTTTGGTGCTAAGAGGGTGAAATAGATATTAGAGCTTATGCACAGTGATGTGTTTGGACCTGTGTCGATTCCATCACTGGGTAAGTTTATGTACTATGTATCATTTATAGATGACTTCTCAAGGAATACATAGATATATTTCCTCGGGAAGAAATCCGAAGTCTTTGACATGTTTAAAGAATTTAAGGCTCTGGGCGAAAACAAGACAGAGAAGAAGATAAAGGTGTTGAGGACAGATAACGATGGAGAGTTTTGCAAGAAGGAATTTGAAGAGTTCTGTAAGAAGTGTGGTAAAGCACGGTAAAAGACTACTTCATACACACCTCAGAAAAATGGAGTTGCAGAAAGAATGAACAGGACGTTGATGGAAAAGGAAAGAAGCATGTTCAGTGGTGTCGGGTTATGATAGGAATTCTGAGCAGTGGTGGTGGAAACTACATGTTACTTAGTCAACATATCACCATCATCAGCGTTGGAGGATAAGACTCCACAAGAGGTATGGACTGGTAAGAAACCTTCTCTTTCACATCTGAGGGTATTTGGATGTGATGCATATGTACATGTTCCAAAGGAGAAAATAACAAAGTTGGATAGTAAATCTAAAAGGTGCATCTTTATTGGGTATAAGGATGATTTAAAAAGTTATAAGCTTTGGAACCCAGAAACAAGGAAGGTTGTGTACAGTCATGATGTGGTGTTTAGAGAGGTCAAAGATGTTATTAAATATGAAGTCCTACCAAAGGAACCTAAAAATATAGAGTTTGAGCTAGAGGAGGAATCAAACTCTAAAGCAGAAGAGGAATCAGAAGATGAAGAGCCACAAACTCCAGCAGTGAGAAGATTAGTTTGATAAAGAAGGCAGCAAGAAAGGTATATTCCAGTTGCTTTCTGTTTAAATTTCGCTTTATCTATTACTGATGATGATCCCAGAATTGTGAGGGAAGTAGTAGATTCAGAGGATGGAAAACTAAAGAAAGAGGCCATGGTTGATGAAATGGCATCTTTGCATAAAAATGAGGCTTGGGATCTAGTGGAATTGCCGACTGGAATGAAACCCATTGGAAGCAAATGGGTGTTTAAGAAAAAGATAAATGCAGAAGGCAAGGTGGAGAAATACAAAGCTCGGTTGGTAGCAAAAGGTTATTCCCAGGTGTCGAGAATTGATTTTGGTGATATTTTTTCTCCTGTTGCCAAAGTAGCTTCTATTAGATTACTTTTATCTGTTGCTGATGCTTTTGATTTTGAGGTAGAACAGATGGATGTGAAGACAACATTTCTTCACGGGGATCTGGAAGAGGAGATCTACATGAAGCAACCTGAAGGCTTTGCAGTGAAGAGTAAGAAAGAACTGGTATGCAAGTTAAAAAAGTCTTTGTATGCGTTAAAACAGTGACCAAGGATGTGGTATCAAAAATTTGATACATTTATACGGGGACTTGGCTTCACCAGAAGCAAAGCAAATCATTGTGTATATTTCAAATTAATTGGTGACCGTGTTATTTATCCGGTCTTGTATGTGGATGACATGTTGCTAGTTGGAAATGATAAAGAAATTATCCAGGATTTGAAGACCCAATTGTCCTCCAAATTCGACATGAAAGATCTTAGTGCTGCAAATTATATTTTGGGCATGGAAATTAAAAGAAATCGGGGAAGAGGAAGCTATGGTTAAACCAGAGAAAGTATGTTGAGACAATATTGCAGAGGTTTAATATGCAGAACAGTAAACCGGTGAAGGTTCCTATTCTTGTAGGTGTGAAGTTATCTGGTGAATAGTGTCCCAAGACACAAGAATAGGAAGAGAACATGTCCCGTGTTCTATATGCAAGTCCATTCGGTAGCCTAATGTATGTGATGGCTTGTACTAGACTAGACATTGCACATGCAGTGGGAGTATTGAGCAGGTTTATGTCAAAACCAGGGAAGGAGCACTGGATAGCAGTGAAGCGGGTTTTCAGGTATTTTCTTGGCACTAGTGATTATGGTATGTACTACCAAGGAAGACCATGATTGGACAGAGTGTTGGATATTCGAGGCTTTATTGATGCAGACTGGGTTGGAGATCTAGAACAGAGAAGATCTACAAGTGGGTATGTGTTTAACCTATTTAGAGGTGCAGTCAGTTGGATGAGTAAGAAAAAATCTGTAGTGGAACTATCAACTACAAAGGCAGAATAGATGACAGCCACTCATACAAGCAAGGAAGCAATTTGGTTGCAGAGATTGTGTTCAAGTATGGGGTTAGTACAGGGAACTATAAGGATAGACTGTGACAGGAAAAGTGCAATTTTCTTGGCAAAGAACCCTGCTTATCATCCAAAGACTAAGCACATTGATGTTTAGTATCACTTTGTGAGGGATATGATAAAAGACAAAAGGGTGTTGTTGGTAAAGGTGGACACTTCGAAGAATACTGCAGATGCATTGACAAAATTTGTGAGCTCTGAGAAGTTCTCTTGGTGTAGAGAAATAATGGGCGTTGCAGGGTTGGATAAATGACTAAGCTCTCATGTCACCCCCTGTGGAAAGAAAACAACAAGTGGGAGAATGTTGGGTTGTATTATATTATTTCCATGACTAGCATCCCTAGTTAACCGGGGGGTTAGATCCGCCCCCCCTTTGTTGCACCAATTGTGTAACGGGGGGGTCACAGGGGATTTGAGGGGGGAATTGATTTTGGTGATATTTTTTCTTCTATTGCCATGGTAGCTTCTATTAGATTACTTTTATTTGTTGTTGCTGCTTTTTATTTTGAAGTAGAACAGATGGATGTGAAGACATCATTTCTTCATGGGAATCTAGAAGAAGATATCTACATGAAGCAACCTGAAGGCTTTGCGGTGAAGGGTAAGAAAGAATTAGTATGCAAGTTACAAATAGTCTTTGTTTGGGTTAAAACAATCAACAAGGATGTGGTATCAAAAATTTTATACATTTATACGGGGACTTGGCTTCACTAGAAGCAAAACAGATCACTGTGTGTATTTTAAATTAATTGGTGACTATGTTATTTATTTGGTTTTGTATGTGGATGATATGTTGTTGGTTGGAAATGCCAAATAAATTATCCAGGATTTGAAGACCCAATTGTCCTCCAAATTCGACATGAAAGATCTTGGTGCTGCAATCTATATTTTGGGCATGGAAATTAAATGATATTGGACAAAGAGGAAGCTTTGGTTAAACCAGAGGAAGTATGTTGAGACAATACTGCATAGGTTTAATAAGCAAGAAATTAAACCAGTGAAGGTTCCTATTCCTATAAGTGTAAATTTATCTGTTGAACAGTGTCAGAAGACACAAGAAGAAGGAAGAAGACATGTCCCCTGTTCCATATGCATGTGCAGTCAGTATCCTGATGTATGCAATGGTCTATACTAGACCAGACATTGCACATGTAGTGGGAGTATTGAGCAGGTTTATGTCAAATCCAGGGAATGAGAATTGGACAGAATTGAAGCGGGTTTTCAGGTATTTGCATGCCACTAATGATTATGGTTTGTGCTACCAAGGAAGACTAGGATTGGATAGAGTTTTGGACATTCGTGGCTTTGTTTATGCAGACTGGGCCAGAAATATGGTCAAAGAATATATACAAGTGGGTATGTGTTTAACCTATTTGGAGGTGCAGTCAGTTGGATGAGTAAGAGACAGTCTGTAGTGGCACTTTCAACTACAGAGGAAGAATACATGGAAGACACTCATGCAAGCAAGGAAGCAGTTTGGTTGCATAGATTGTGTTCCAGTATGGGGTTATTACAACGAGCTATAAGGATAGACAGTGACATCCAAAGTGCAATTTTCTTGGCAAATAACCTTGCTTATCATTCAAAGAGAAAGCACATTGATGTTCAGTATCACTTTTTGAGGGATATGGTTGAGGACAAAAAGGTGTTGTTGGTAAAGGTGGACACTTTTAAGAATACTGCAGATGCATTGACAAACCCTGTGAGCACTGAGAAGTTCTCTTGGTGTAGAGAAAGAATGGTCATTGCAGGGTTGTATCAATGACTAAGCTCTCATGTGGAAAGAAAACAAGTGGGAGAATGTTGGGTGTGTGTTATATTCTTTCCACAACTACCGCACGCGCGGAGGGGTCACAGGAGGTGTGGTATCCCCCCTCCACGGGGTCCGAGGCAGTGCCCTGGGAAAAAAAATTGGACCGTATATTAGGTGGGAAGACCTACCTATGGTCTTGTGCATGGATTTCGCACATGGTTTTGGGCATGATGGTTTTCTATCCATGGTATTTTGTAGATCCAGTCAAAGGAACTATGGTTATATTCTAAGCCAGGATTAATTGATTGGGGTTTATGGATGCTTCAACATGTATATATATGTATTGTAACATTGAAAGGAATATAATGAAAAATAAATCTGGTAGTCCCGATTTTGGGATCCAGGGGAAAATCTTTGTGTATATCTATTTTATATTTTATGCTCTCGCCATTCTTTATTTTTTGTTTTTAGAATTCGTATGTAGGTAATTTTTGTACAAGGTTAAAACCTACATATTCAAATAAATCTAAGTCCTTTGGAAAGAAGAAAAAACCTCTGAGCCTTGAAGAACAGGATTTCTTACATCACCTTAAGAAGACAAACATACTACAGCAACCATAGAACCAAATTTTTCGGCATCCTCAAAGAAGGATCGAACTCTTCAAGAAGACCGAGAACCTCATTAAGATAAGTCATATTTCTATCACTGGTTTCATAACCCGAATTTATGGTGATAAAAATCTTTGTGACACTAATAGTGCAGGAACTAATCATACATATATACTTGTTCTTTGTAACTCGACCAGTCATTCAAGAACGCTGATAACATTTTGTACATTCTGGTAAGCGATGAAACCAAGAAACTACAAGCAGTAAATAAATACAACAACAAGAATCTCTAATGTGAAGTTTTGTAGCAAAGAAGTCCTATAGCCATCAAAGTAGCATAAAAGAGCTACATTCATATTATATCTTAAAGTAACTCTTGGGGAAGAAGGTCCCATCAAAAGAGAAGTAGCATGCTTGAAGACTCATTAAAAAGAAGTCATGAAGATGGAAAAAGGTTAATAAAGATTACAATACATTTATGAAGGAACCATGGCATCTAGGACACTATAGGTAAGTAACCATGAGGTATGTATGGAATATTTTATTAAGGATCCATCATAAGATGTTTTAGGTTTCAAGTTATGGCTCAAAGGTTTGTATTTATTCAAGTATCTTGAACTGTAAACTCAAAATGATTCATAAGAAACCCTAGTAATTAGAAACCCTAATATTACTTGTTCCTGATGATCCAAAACCAAAACACCCTCTAAGTCTTCAAAACCAAAAACTATCGCAAAAAAAAACCTTCACAAAAGGCGGATTCCGAAAAACATGAAGAAACGATGGAAAACAAAGTTATCGAAGGCCTGGACAGCGATGCACAGGAGCCGTCGGATCTGGTCGATCAACGGTCCAGATCCGATCGGCATATCACAATCGGCGATGGCAGGCAGAGGCTATCAGAGGCTACCATGTGAACGTTGCGACAGCTATCAACGCGAGTCAACGAGGACCGTCGATCAAGCATGCAGATTGACGACCCAGGTTAACCCGCAATATCGCGTCAGCAAAATACAAGGAGCACTTACTAACGACTCGGGGAATATGCGATAAGCGATCGCATCGCAATATCGCATCGAAGTAATACAAAGGAGCAGGGCTGATAACAAATGCGACTATGATAGCTGGATCCGATAAGATTATGGATGATATTTCATATGTTTTGAGTTTTGGAAAACGGGTTTTTCTATGTATTTCTCATTTTCGTTAAATAAACGAAATTCAAAGGAAACGTGCTCGATGCGATGAATCCGAACCTAAAAGGGTTTATAGATGCTGCTGTATATTATTTGAAGTTCGCCATGGAGCCATATGTCGGGATTTCAGTGTTTTAATGTATTTTTAAATACAAATAAAAATCACGGCACAAGGGCACTTGCGACTTGCGATAGCGATTACAAGCAGACCCGATAGGAGTCTAGGGTGCATTTAATGATATTTAAGGTCCGATAAATGGTAGATTAGCAAATTTTTCCGTGTTTTAGTGTATTTCTCTGTGTAAACAGAGAATTACTATTATGAGGATTTCAAAGGCGTCGATGGTCCTTCCGTTACAGAACAGGTGGCCACCTTCCCTAAAGGCGTTTAGTAATGATTGCTAACGCTCAGAGGGGGATTTGAGTGTACAGAGGCTGGGAGCCAGAGAGCCCAGAAGAGGAAATGAACAGACAACACCAATTGGCTTAAAAGCCACAGAAGACAGAAGACAGAGACAAGCAGTGCTGAGACAGAGAGAAGACAGAGACAGAGAGTGAGAGAAAGAGTCTGTGTACTCAGAGAGGCTTGAGGGATTCAAGCAAAACTCCTGTTGTTTTGTATCTGTTGTGTTGAGACTCAATTTGAGCTCACATTTTGTAAAACTCTGCTCTTGAAGACATAATAGAGAGGTCACCACTGAAGGTTGGACCAGAAGACATAGCCCAAGAGTTTTGGGTGAACTCCATATTAAACTTGTCCTGTTTATATGTGTTTGTCTATTGTGTTTCTCTAATTGCTCAATTGTCTATATTATTCGCAATCTTATCAATATGTTTCACTAAGTAATATAGGAAAATCCTGCACATGAGTCTGTAATACCTTAATATTAGTCTAAGATCTCATTTTCAGATCAAGTGGTATCAGAGCTTTAGGTTTGCTAAGGTTAGACAAGCTTGTGCTAGATTGTTGAATGCTAACTAGGTCGAAGCTCAAACTAGGAGAAGGAGAGTTTGTTGAGACTAATCCAGAGATTGCAAGAGTCTACGCTTAGAGGAGAATGGTCAGAGAATTCCCATTGGAATCAGAATCTCAGTTCATGGACAACTTTATGGCCATGTGAGCCATGTCGAAGAAATGTATCGATAATTCAAGAAGGGTCGAGGTGAAAGCACCTCAACACCAAAACAAGGAAAAGGAGTAGAGGAACCTTCTCTAGATGCCCATTCAGAGGGCAAAGGGAAAGCGGAAGAGCCTCCTCCACCATCTCCTCCACAAACACCTCCTTCTAGCCCTGAAAAGAAAAAGAAAAAAACATCTTTGATTAAATTAGATGTAAAGTTTGCTTTGCCAATTTATGATGGGGAATTAAATGCAGAAAAGCTAGATAACTGGATTAAACAGATTGATGCATATTTAAGGTTGCAGAACATTGATTCAGAAAGGAGAAAGATTCAGCTGGCTAGCCTTCACCTTGGAGGAACTGCACTAGTGTGGTGGGAAGACAGGGCACAAGCTGATTTGAAGAAGCATGGTAAAATTCTTTCTACCTGGAAAGAATTTGTTTCTGCCATTAAAAAACAGTTCTATCCTCTAGATTATATGCAACAAGCAATGATGAGTTGGCAAACTTTTCACCAATTAAAGGGCCAAAGTGTAAAAAGTTATACCCAGGAATTTAGAAAAAGAGCTTTAACCTTAGGCATATCTCTAGACTCCCCTGAAACTTTGTTGAAGTATATAGGTGGTCTACATAGCTATTTGAAGCACACCATTCTCATGTTTAATCCCACTAGCCTAGATGGTGTATCAGTTCAGACTACACATCTAGAGGCTAGAGGCAAGAATGTGAACCCAGAGATTGGGGGATCATCAAAGCCCTCTGCAAGCAAGAACAAGGAAAAGAAGAAGCTGAGATGGAAAGAGAGGAAGGCAAACGCTCTACAGAAAGACAAACCTTCATGCACTCACTGCAAGAAGGATGGGCACGATGATGAACACTGTTGGTCTTTGCATCCGGAGCTGAAACCCAAAAATTTCAGTGGTAAGAAGAAGAAGATTGTTGCTGCTATTCAGAAAGACTTGGGGTCAGACTCAGGTGATGAAACAACAGTCACAACCACAGGTATAAAAGGTAAAAAATTTAAAGCATCTACAAGTAATTTTGCACAATCCTATTGATAATGAAGATAATGAGAGGAAAAGACATGAGCTTTTTCATATTAGAGTTGTTTCCAAGCACCAAAAGATTGATACTTTATTTCATAGTGGATCACAAGTAAACTTGATTTCTGAAACAATTATAAAGAAGTTGGGCTTACTAACAACACCTCATAAGAAGCCATATCCATTAGGTTGGGTATGTGATAAAGCAAAGCTACATGTGACTAGACACTGTAAACTTAGGTTTGCTATTGGGTCAACATTTGTAGATGAGGTTGAGTTAGATATAGCTCCCTTGGATATATGTGATATTGTTTTAGGAAGTCCTTACTTGTATGATAAAAAACCATTTTATATAGAGCTGAAAATAAGTATCAACTCACTAAATATGGAATAGAATCTATTGTAAGAGCTCATAAACTCAAAAATAATTACTCTCTCATAAACTCAGGGGATATGAAAAGAATTGTAAATCCATGAAAAAAAAAATTACTAATGGTTGTAAAGGAAAAGAACTCTGATAAAACCAATGCATTTGAGGGTTGTGATGCTAAAAGAGGCAGTTTACTTTTCCAAGTTGGACTTGTGTAATGGCTATCATTAGGTCAAAGTAGCAGAACAAGATGCATTGAAGGCTGCTTTCAAAACAAAGCAAGGGTTGTATGAATGGCTGGTTATGCCTTTTGGCTTAACTAATGCTCCTGCCACTTTCATGAGAGTTATGAATGATGTACTAAGACCTTTTATTGATGATTTTTCAATTGTATATTTAGATGACATTCTTGTTTTCAGTAAAACACAGGAAGAACATTTGAAGCATGTAAAGTAGACTTTAGATGTTTTGAAAAGAGAAAATCTCTATGTGAATTTGTCTAAATGTGAATTTAGCAAAACATCTTTAAATTATTTGGGTCATATTGTAGGGTGTGGTGAATTGAAGATAGATCCCTCTAAGGTTGAAGTCATTTTGAACTAGCCTAAACCCAAATCTGCTACAGAAGTTAGGAGCTTCCTAGGAGCAGCACAATATTGGAGAAAGTTTATTGCTAACTTTTCCTTGATTGCAGCTTCCTTACATGTTTTAACAGGATTGAACAAGGTGTTTCAGTGGGGAGGCAAACAGCATAAAGCCTTCGACACCTTAAAAGAAAAGATTAGTACAGCACCAATACTAGCACTGCCCGATCTTCAAAGACCCTTTGAGATTGAAACAGATGCCAGTGACTATGCCATGGGAGCAGTGTTGATGCAGCATGGTAAACCCATATGTTATCATTCTGAGACATTTGATTCTACAGTAGTTAATTATCCCACATATGATAAAGAATTGTATGCATTAGTATAGAGTGTGAAAAAGTGGAAACATTATCTAATGGGAAAAGAGACAGTTATACATACTGATCATCAACCACTTCAATATTTACACTCACAAACTAAGTTGCAGCAATCAAGACATTATAGGTGGATGGGTTTTCTACAACAGTTTCATCTTCTCATCAGATATAAAAAGGGCATACACAATAAAGTTGCAGATATGTTGTTTAGACCAATCATAAATGCATATACTAGCATTGCCCGATCTTCAAAGACCCTTTGAGATTGAAACAGATGTCAGTGACTATACCATGGGAGCAATGTTGATAAAACACGGTAAACCCATATGCTATCATTCTGAGACATTTAATTCTGCAGTAGTTAATTATCCCACATATGATAAAGAATTGTATGCATTAGTACAGAGTGTGAAAAAATGGAAACGTTACTTAATGGGCAAAGAAACAATCATCCATACAAATCATCAACCACTTCAGTGTTTGCACTCACAAACTAAATTGCAGCAATCAAGAAACTATAGGTGGATGGGTTTTCTACAACAGTTTCATCTTGTCATCAGATATAAGAAGGGAATACACAATAAGGTTGCAGATATGTTATCTAGACCAATCATAAATGCATCTACTATACTTAAGCATAACTCAGTAATGCATGAAAGCTACATTGAACAATATGCTCAAGAGATAGATTTTAAAGATGTATATGCAACTTTAAGTCATGGCAAACAAGTAGAAGAATTGGATTATTATGTTAAGGACCAACTCTTGTATCATTTGGGAAAGTTATGCATTCCACAAACTGAAAGAGTTAACATAATCCGAGAAGCACATACTTCTCTTATATAAGGGAATTTTTGTGTAAGTAAAACAGTTTCACAGCTGCAAAGGTTCTGTTATTGGCCAATAATGCATGAAACAGTTTCTAGATGTATTAAAGGGTGTACCATGTGTGCTAAAAGCAAGCCCAACAATAGAAAATTAGGCTTGTACACTCCACTTCCAGTTCCTTCTCTTCCTTCGGAAAGTGTTTCCATGGAATTTTTTGGGGAATTGCCAAAATCTAGAAAAGGTCATGACTATTTATATGTTAATGTGGACAGGTTCAGAAAAATGTGTATTTTAATAGCTTATAACAAACAGATTACAGTTGAACAAACAACGAAGTTGTTCTTTCAGAGTATTTGTGTTCATTTTGGGTTACCCACTTCTACTGTATCTGATCGAGATTCCCGATTTGTTGGGAAGTTTTGGTCAAGTCTGTGGGAATTGATGGACACTATACTGAAGAAGAGCACAACATTTCATCCACAAACAGATGGCCAAACAGAGGTGGTCAACAGGACAGTGACTCAGTTGCTCAGGGGCTATTGTAGCAAGCATCCCAAGCTTTGGGATGAACATTTGTGTTATGTGCAACATGCTTACAACCATGCCAAGCACTATTCTACACAGAGATATCCTTTTGAGACTTGTTTTGGTTTTACACCAAGGTCTCCCTTGGATTTTGTCTTTAGTAAAGACATAGCAGTTGATGGACACAGTGATGTGGACAAAGCAACCAAGTTCATTGAACAGATCCAAGAAATTCACCAGGCAGTACAAGAATAGCTGGAAAGAAGCCAGGCCAAGTACAAGGCAAGGCATGACAAGCATCGAATTGAGCATAGCTTCCAAGTTGGTGATCAAGTCTGGTTGTACATAAGCAAAAATAGAATGCAATGTGAAGGTAAGAAGTTGAAGCCAATAAGGTATGGGCCTTTCAAGATACTTGAGAAAATTGGTGAAAACGCTTTTCGCCTTGATTGCCAGCTTATATGCATATCTATTCAGTCGTTAATGCAGAGAACTTGAGGTTGTATGAACCTTCATTGATTGAAGATCCCGAAGAGAAAAATCAGTTGCCTTCTATTTATGATCTGTTGCCTGAATATCTCAATGAGTTGCAAGAAGATATAGTTCTGGACAGGAAGGTGAGAACTACACACAGAGGGGATGTTGAGTACCTCAAAATCAGACTCAAAGGTTCAAAACCAAGCAGTGCATGATGGATAGAAATTGAACAAGTGAGGAAGTTGTATCCTCACTTGATCGATGCTTAAAAAACCAACTTTTGGTGGTCCAAAATCTTTTTCAGTGGGAAGGCGTGATCCAAAATGGATCCAAAACACCCTCTAAGTCTTCAAAACCAAAAACGATCACAAAAGGAAAACCTTCACAAAAGGCGGATTACACTATCGGGAGCGAAAAACATGAAGAAACAGTGGAAAACAAAGTTATTGGAGGCTCGAACAACGATGCACAAGAGCCTTCAATTTGGCCGATCAACAATCCAGATCCGATCGACATATCGCAATCAGCGATGGCAGGCAGAGGCTATCAGAGGCTACCATGTGAACATTGCGACACGATCAACGCAAGTCAACGAGGACTGTCAATCAAGTGTGTAGATCGACGGCCCAGGTTAACCCACAATATTGTGTCAACAAAATACAAGGAGCGCTTACTAACGGCCCAGAGACTATGCGATACACGATTGCGACATGTTGCATCGCAATATCGCATCAGAGTAATACAAAGGAGCGGGGCCGATAACAAATGCGACTACGATAGCCGGACCCGATAAGATTATGGATGATATTTCATATGTTTTGAGTTCCGGAAAATGGGTTTTTCTGTGTATTTCGCATTTTCGTTAAATAAACCAAATGTAAAGGAAACACGCCCGATGCGATGAATTCGGACCCGAAAGGGTTTATAGATGTCGTTGTATATTATTTGAACTCTCCCATGGAGCCATTTGTCGGGATTTCAGTGTTTTAATGTATTTTTCAAATACAAAGGAAAATCACGGCACAAGGGCACTTGCGACTTGCAATAGCGATTACAGGCGGACCCGATAGGAGTCTAGGGCAGATTTAATGATATTTCAGGTCTGATAAACGGCAGATTGGTAGATTTTCCCGTGTTTTAGTGTATTTCTTTGTGTAACCAGAGAATGACTATTCTGAGGATTTCAAAGGTGCCGATGGTCCTTCCGTTACAGAACAGGTGGCCACCGTCCCTGAAGGCGTTTAACAATGATTTCTAACGCTCAAAGGGGGATTTGAGCAGATAGAGGCCGGGAGCTAGAGAGCTCAGAAGAGGAAACGAATAAACAACGCTAATTGGCTTAAAATCCACATAAGACAGAAGACAGAGACAAGTAGTTCTAAGACAGAGAAAAGACAGAGACAGAGAGTAAGAGAAAGAGTCTGTGTACTCAGTGATTGAGGGATTCAAGCAAAATTCCTGTTGTTTTGTATTTGTTGTGTTGAGACTCAATTCAAGCTCACATTTTGTAAAACTCTGCTCTTGAAGACATAATAGAGAGGTCACCACTGAAGGTTGGACCAGGAGATGTAGCCCAAGAGTTTTGGGTGAACTCCATATTAAACTTGTTGTGTTTATGTGTGTTTGTCTATTATGTTTCTCTAACTGCTTAGTTGTCTATATTATTTGCAATCTTATCGATCCGTTGCACTAAGTAATATAGGCAAATCTTGTACATGAGTCTGTAATACATTAATATTATTCTAAGATCACATTTTCAGATCACCCAATGATTTGATTTATAGGGTTTGTTGGGATTCTAGGGCATGGGATAAACCCTAGTATGACATGAAGAGAAAACAATCTTAACTAAGGTTTGAACTTAAGAAACCCCACGATAACCTCATGATTGTATGAAAACCCTAGAAAGGTAACTTGACATCATGTTTTGGTATCGTATACTTTTCTCGGGGTGCTTGTCAATAAATATTGTAGGTAAAGGAAGTAAAGGAATATGGATGGGTTGATCCTTTGTTTTGAGAAGTATGATGGAAGGAAGAAATTATACAAACCCTTGGATTCTCAAGCACTATTCATGATGTAATTGTGGAAATATTGATGCCTAGGTCATAGCAAGGAGAAGTAGGAGGTGAAAAATACCTCTACCATGGCAGTCAAAATGAGAAGCATTGTAAGTATGGTAGGATGCATCATATTAAAAGATGGAATCATTTTAAAAGCATACAATTGAAGCAAAGCAAGAGCTCAAGATTAGAGAAGCCTGAGAGAATAGCTAAAGTAGAAGTCTACATGGATTTAGCAAAGAAGTAGCTCTTGGTAACTACATTGAAAGCATAAATAGTACATATGGTTGTGTTGATGGTGCTGGACACGCCAACGTTTAGGGGATCTCCCTAGTAAGAAGTCCCAACTTGACCTCAAACCATTTGGAGTATGAGTCCCAGTAGTGGTGCTAACGTAATGCCTTGACTGCGGTAGCGTGTAGAGATAAGTATGATAACTTTGGGTTGAAGCAAGTGTGTGACCTTGTAGCGAGTCAAGTGAGATGCATGGGGGTTCTAGCACACTAAGGGGAAAAGGAAGTGTGCCCCTTAGAAGCCTATAATAGCACGCATCTTGAAAGGAACACAAGAGCGAATGACATCACAAGCTAAAATGCATAATAGTCCACAAATTAAAATGACGGGTTAATCCAACAACACACATTCAACAAGATTCATACAATTGCATACAAAGTAGTTCATAAGAAAATGTGTAAGTTAAACAACATACATTGCTAAAGAAACCAGAATAGTCCAACTATAATAAAAACATACGCATGAAAGTGTGTTGTCTCTGTTATTATTATTATAAGTGAAAGTTTCATCCATACATACACCATTGACGACCACTAGCCCCAATAGTGTAACATTACAGTCAATAACACTTTCTCCTCTAAAGAAGTATACTTGCTCTATGTTGTTGAGAATCCAAGGCTCGTCACAATATGCTCAAGCCTTTTCTAAGCCTAAGCCTAGCCAAAAGCTTGGCTCCCAAAACCCTATTCTATGAGTTATGAGGTTCTATTTATAACAAAGGGTGGGGTGACCCTTGACATTCCCTATTGTGACATTTTGACTACCCTCATGACTTTTCAACTTCTTTACAAATAACTCATTACATAACATGATGACATTTCACATTCCACTAATGACACTTGGAATTTCACTTACAACATATTAACAAATAATATTACATTTTCCACATGTACCCATGTGAAACAGAATAGGCTAGAGACAGCCTAATAAGACAAAACACTATGACTCTGAAGTATGGGAAAGACCAACTTGACAACCTTCACTTGGTGCTTCTCGATCACGTACTCATGCCAAGCTTGGTATTGTGCGATGATGTCCCCAAACCACTTGATGGTGCCTTTCTAATAGAAGACTCTTTCCTCCATACCATTTGGATATGTGGTCTTAGAACTTGTATCCAACTCGTCCTAAAGCATGTGCAACATGGTGTTGACCATGACGGGAGCACAAATGTACTTATGCATGTTATGTGCATTGAGCTCCAAGTCATCCCTAGTGGCCTCTCGTCTTAGCTACTCCATGTACCTGTCAATCTCCAGTCGTACTTGGTTCTTGTGTTTAGCCTCGGTGAGGGAACCGATTGAAGGGACCCTGTGCATTCCACTATGACATCCAAACTCTTGTACAATCATGCATATGAGGCCTTATATGTTGGTGATGAATGGGGTGAGTTTCTCATAGTTTTAGATAAACATCTGAACCTTTGTTTTCTCCAGCTCAGATTGAGGCTTCATCATCTTTGGAAATTGAAGCGAGGCCCCTTTGTACTACATTTTCCACTCTTGCACATAGGCAAAAACAGCATGTATGTTCCTGAGAGTTTGAACAAACTCTTTGCTCCGCTATTGTAAGCCATGCACATGGACAAGTGCTTTATGCACGGTGATGAGTCTGTCATAGAGATTTTGCATGGTAGTCTCAAGTGTTGATACTTCATCAAGTATCGCTTTCCTCATCTCTGCCATTGTGGAAACTGCGCTCTGCTCTATGAGTTGTTTTGCCTCTTGCCTAGCTGCCTACAAGTTCTTTGCCATTTTTTCATTCTCGACCAACAAGAACTTAACATTTGAGCCCGTTTCTCCTGCATAGGCCAAGGTGGCAACAGCAATGGTAGCTGGATGCTTTCTAACATCTGACACTATCACCCTTTCCTTCCTGAATGCAACTGACGTGTGATCATCTCGAAAGTTTACTCCGCACCTATACAATCTTCTTTTGAAACTCGTCAAATGAAAGATTGTACACATCCATAATCGGATCATCATCAAAGAGAACAGCCCCTCTTTTCTCACTCGAGACTAGCTCTGACACTAGAGGTGGTGGAGGCTAAGAGATGACCTCGGGTGATCTCGGCGTAAGGTCAGTGTCTTCATTTTATGGACCATTCCCCAACCGCATGTTTTTCACTTCAATCAGTTGCTCAATCTTCTGAGCGAGTTTCTGATCTTGCATATGTTCACCCTCTTCTTCAGTTGTTTGTTGTTCTGATTCCTCAACCTGTATGGGTGTTGTTTGCTCTGTCATCGCACCTTGCCTTTCTTCTTCCCCCTGTTTCTACTTCTCTTCCCTTTATCTCCTTCTCAGCTCTTGTTCTTCCTTCAACTTCTTCTTTGTTTCCTACAACTTTAGTTCTGCTTCCTGAAACCTTTTATTTTCTTTCTTCCTTCATTCTACTCTTTTTATATGTTGCTCCCTCTTTGCCTCCATTTCCAAAGTTGTTTTCTTAGTGATAGGATTTTCTCTCATCTTGTATCTTTGCTCTACCTATAGATTCTTGACAATCTTCCTCTTGCCCTTGTCCTGTGTTGGATTGCTTCTTATTGTTGTTGTTGTTGTCGCTTCCTGCATTATTGCTACCTGTAGCGCAGCCTTCCACGTTGTGGCTATACTGACTGGCTCTTGGCGCTTGGAGTCATTGTAACAGTACCTCCAAGGTTCCTCCTCGTGCTAGTGAAATATCCCGTGGATCCATGGATAGAACACCTTCGCACAGTGGTTCTTGCATATATTGTGGGGATCATACAGATTAAATTCTTTGGTGCCGAACTCGAACTTCAAGATCTCCTTAGCTTCAGAATCTAAATCTTTCAAGCTCTTAATCTTGTATAAGCTTATCCGCAAAGGAAGAGTAGGTAATTGGTGCCTTCTTCTTCCTGTGCAGTCCTGATGATAACCCTATGGAGAGGTGATATGAGACTTCTTGCATGACCAGCTTGTCTGTGGCATACCTTGGTAGAACCTGCGAAGGCTTCTCTCCACCAAACACTTTTATGAATGTGCCACCAAGTGAGGCATACCAATTTGCAATGTTAAGTATTGCCTCCATCGCTTCTAGGGACATGCAAGGTGGATCTTGCTCAAAGATAAGCTTATACAACGTGATGATGAAATAATGAAATGGTCAATCAACCTTTCCATGACTCCTCGGTAGCTGCAATCGGAAAGCAACTTGCAATAAATGTTGACGACAGTCTCTTTCGGTGTCCATGTCCATCTCATGCCAGGGAATTGTTGCTAGGCACAGATTGCATCTTGTAAGTATGTGGACATGTAGATTCTCGCTTGCTCATCCTTGGGAAGCTTCAGGGTGTTAGTCACATGGAATTTGAACTGATAAGCCAACAAGTCTGACCAGTTGAATGGCCTTCCATCATTCACCAAGTGGTCCAAGACAACTACCCAACCTTCAGGAAAAGTCTTGGTGCTTTCTTGACTATATATTTGACATGAAAATATGATCAAGAACTAGTAGGCCTTCCTTAGTGAATTGGTCTTATAAACATGATTGGGTGTTTGTCTGAACTTTGACGGCTCTTTCACCCAGCGCTTGACTATATCTCTCGTGCTCACTCGCCCATGGTTGGCATAGAAAAATGTGTCCATGCGCCTTTCCAGCTGAGGTAAATGATACATCTGATGATAGTTCTTTGCCCTGAAGGTGGCAAGCTTTATCCCGCTGGAACTACTCAATGTCATAGTCTCTAGATCTATGTGTGAGACAATCAAGTTGATAATGTTTGCACATGGGAAGGCGGGGTACCTGCATGCAACCTTGCATAACCCTAACTATTTGATTATGATATAAATATGTCGATCCTCTAAGTCTTCCTTGAAGTCCTCTGCAAAAGTATCCTTGATCTTTTGCCATGTCAACTTGATTCCCTTCTCAATGAACAATTGAGTGTCTGCATAAACTGGCAAGTTAATTGACACCTGCTCAATTGCTTCCCTAGTACTACTCTTGACAGTTTCCTTTGATGCAGCTCTCTTGGAAGCCATGTTAATTGTAACTGCTATAGAGATGTTCAACAACTGTTGTACCTAGAGATAGAGAGGCCACTCGTGGCATGCAAATGTTAACTTAAAACCAAAAGGAAATTCAAGATCAAATCAATCAACAAACTAAGCTAATGTTGGAAGAGATTGCGCAATTCTGGTTCATAAAGGAGACTAGATGCCTACTGGAACTGCACACTGTGCAGCCCCAACAGTTAGTGGGGAGGCTTACTGACTGGGAATACGCAATACACAATTCAATCTAGGCACAGGCCAGAAGAGACTACACATTGTGTAGTCCCAGTGGCCAGAACTAGGAGATTGGCTCCTATAACTATGTAGTGCGCAGTTGGAGCCAAGCCCGGGAAGCCTCTGCGCAATTCCAGAAGCCAAGGCAGAGGCCTTGAGCTCACAGAATGTGCAGTTCTTTCAAGGGAAAGCGAGATCTGGGCAAGGGAAGCCCAAACCTACCCAAGGGGAGTGTGAAATCGAGCATATTTGAAGGATGGTGTGATGTGTAGTGTAGATCTGACTGAGTGATGATGCATGCAAGTGAAACAAGTGAATCAATCAAATTGAAGGGAACGAATCATGTGGAGAGAGTCACAGTAACAACAAGTGTTAGTGAAAAAAATTGGGTAGTGCATGCAACACTTGGGAAAGGAAATGCAAAACTTAAAACAACACTTATACAAGCTAAAACAAGTTAAAACGGCAGAATTCGTTCAACAAAACAAGTGAAACAACACTCTCAAAAGCTAAAGAAGTAAAAGCGATAGAAAAAGCAGCAATAGACTAGAAAAGCAAGACATACCCAAAAAAGCGATGATGATCGCACCGAAGGTTCCTTGATCTCCTCAAGAATACCAGATCTCCAAGATCAAATGTGAAAATGAGTTGTGGAAACGTCGATTAAACAGTTTTCGTTGATTTAGGGTTTATGACGCGAAAGCCAAAAATCAAGGAAATAGCGACACTTGGCTGCAATTTCCAAAACAACTCAAGTGCCTCCTTTGGACTGCTAAAATAGATCCCTATTTTCTAGGGATGATTTTTGGTTTTTTGGTTTTTTATTTTTCAAGAAAATTTGCCATGCATTTCCTAGAGAGATTGCGTAGTTATGGGAAGGACTGGGCAACTCACTGGCTCATGCGCTGAGCAGCTTCTGAGCAAGAGGCTTCTGGGAAATTTTTGGATTGAGTGGCTCTGGGATGCCTATCCTATTTTGCGCAATTTCCCAACTGAAGGTTGGTTGTCAACTAGTTCTGTGAAATTTTTGAGATGAAGGCTCACTATCAGCGTGAACTGTGCAATTCTGGAGAGCAAGGTTGGTTGCCCTCAAGGATTGCAAAGTTCTCTAAGGCAAGCCCGGAACTGGGTGGAAACCAAGTTAAGAGATCAGTTTGTGGGTTAAATAGTAAACCAAGTAAGCAAACACAAGACATGATGCAAAGGATGAGGCTCAAGCAAAGCACAAGTACTTGAGTCAGTGCAAGATGAGCTGTTGTAATTTAGAAGGGAGGCTCCAAAACGAAGCATGGGAAAAAATTTGGAGGGTGGTTGTAGCCGCTACAACAAGTTGAAAGAAATTAATCTAGCATGATATAAGTAATTCATACATCATCATCATTAGAAAGGAGCATTTTCAAGATAAGTACAATCAAGATCCTTCGTTGGAATCTTCATTAGAAGATTCACCTCTACTTGGAAGAATAAATTGTCTCGCTAATAGTCTACATTCCACCTTGTGTTGGATCCCGTGTTTAGAAGTATGATGGTATGATGACAACAAAGTACAACATGACGAGTTGGTTGAAGTACGCTCTTCTTCAAGCCAGGAAAAGAAGCTGCTGGAAGGAAGTCTAGATGGCCAAAGGAAAGGTATGCATACATATAGTAATAGATAAATAATGTCATGTCATCATATGGTTGCAGATAGTATCGGTAAATTCTCTACCTCGTGAGCATGATAAAGGATCTCTTCCTTTGAAAAGATGCATGAATGCATGGTTAACATATTGACAAGATGAAATCAACATAATATGTCCTCATATGGAATATGAGGTATTTGACAAAGATGAAGGAACAATGGATGAAAGTTCCTAGAAAGCAATATGTGAAGAAAGAAAGAAGAGGTCATGAAAGATACAACTATGGTCAGGTAAGAAAAGGAAATCAGCATTTGATGACTAGAAGAATTGATCATGACATCTCCATAGAGAAAAAGACCATGATCTGGTATGAAAAGAAAGGAGACCCTTGACATATGAAGTCTTGGAGATGTGTTTATGAATGTATAGGATGTTGCAGGCAAGCAAGATGTCATGGTGAAAGGCCATCACAAAAGGAAACTATGATTTTATGTTCATTGTTTGATTTTTGAACAAACATCTAGATGGGTTGATACATGGCTACCAAAAGATGGTTATAGATGTCACTATAACTGACACTGATGTGGTTGGATGGAAGATATGGAAGGAAACGTGACTTGGAAGAGGTAGTCGTATGAAGAAAAGCTAGATGTGGACTAGAAGATCACTTTCCAATGAAGAGAAGGATGACATGACTGATATGGTTCATGAAGGAAAGTGATAGATGGTCGATTCCCTACGAATGATGAAGGCCCCATAATGAAAAGGAATAACTTCATGACATTGAAAGAAGAATCCCCACAAGCAGCTGATAGTACCACGATCTCCACATAGAGCAGAAAACTGTTGGAAGCAAATCCCTGGTTAAGAGGGAGCTTGAACAAGTCCCTCGATAATAGGGAGCTTGTGTACATTCCTTTTATAGGAATTGGTGCATTCCTTTATAGGAATGGCTATATCCTCCATAGTTGAAAGGGAGAGAGATACACATCATTCTTGTATTCATATTGTGAAAAAATAATGGAGAATTAGATAAGCATCTCGCATCTGATAATCTTTGAGGATGTGGTAGGGCATCCAAGACAAGAGTAGTCAAAGAGAACTGATATTCTTTGAGGAATGGGAATCCAAGATAAGAATAGTCCTGTAAGGACATACTCCGTGAACACTCGGGTGGGGTATGTGCCTTGAGAGACAATGATCATGGTGTATGTCAGTCATGCCAACATTGTGCTCTGATCTTGTGGAGAGATAGAGTTGTTAGTCAAGGGCTTGTTATGTGATAATGATGGTTGATATAATGCAAATAGATGGGTTACCGATACAAATCTTCTTATGAGAATTCTTTAGATTGAGAATGTCCAAATACCTTATATGGATTATGAATACCTCCCTAGTTAAGAGGGAGAGTTGAAATATGTAACTACATTCGGTCTTCATAATGACATATGTAATCATGATTTTATGTATTTGATGTAATGAGAAAAAATAAAATTATATTGTTATTCTTGAGGCATGGGTTTTATGCTCGAAAAATTATTTTTTTTATAGGTCAAGCTCCCATTGAGAGATTCTAAGGCATGTCATTAAGTCTACAATTCAAGAGAGTCATTGTCATGTATTGAAGACCCATTTGGGCATGTTACATATTGTAAAGAAAAAAATTGTATAGTCAAATATGTCAAAAAATCCCTCCAAGACCTTGTCATAATGTCACGTCAAGTTGGCCATCAAAGGAGTACAATTCAACCTGCATAAGAATATCAAATCAATCTACTAAGGATCTAGAAGAAGCCTATAAATGAGCAACCTCGACCTCACTTGGAGGAGATAGAAAATCACTCAAGAAATTCGATCAAGATAGAATAGAAGGACAAAAACACGCTGAAATACTTAGCAGAGAAGAGGAAAAAGATAATGATGTTTTGGATTGTATTTTAGGCTCAAACTATTCACACGTGTGAAAGTGACAGAGTGTCATCTAATGCAATTGAATCAAGGATATTACAATCATAATCACTAGCTGAGTTTTTGGATATAAGATGTCTCCTTCCCAAGCCAAGTTGACAATTAAGGAAAGTGAAGACAAGAGAAGGAGATAGGAGACGAAGTTGTCCATGTTTTAATCACAAGTGTTATCCTATGGTTTCTGAAGAAGAGATCAAAAGTTGCAAGTCAGAAGAGGCCGAAAATCACAGTCAAGGTGCAGGTCCAAACTTATGATATAAAGAAGAGAATTGGGTTGACATTGTTAGAAGTCAAGTTATTCAAGAAGAATTGTGACTTGGTCTTGGAAGGGTCATAGGTCTTTGAATTCATCAATTGAAGTTATATAGGAAGGGTAATTCTTGTGGGTTTTCCTCCCAATTGGAGAGATTTTGGCCCTGGTTGATCACCTACATCTTGTGTCCTCTTGTCTCATTGTTCTTTATTATTTGGTAGTTGTTTGATGATAAGAACATTAAATATAATCAAGATAAAAAAGAAGTCAATTAAGACAAGTAAAAATATTCCACAAGCAGTTATCAAGGTAAGAGAAATCACCTATCTAGCTTCCCCTAGATTTATCAACAAAACTTTGGAAGGAAAATTCCATTCTCTAAGTTATAAATTATCATTGAGAGAGTGTGCATTTGTATCATTAAACATCTTCTGTGAAAAGTCGTGGATTCTTCTTATAGTGGAGTTTCTATTTTTGCAACATCAACATCTTCCTCACGTAACAACTCTATTCATATTGATGAATATAACAAGAATTCATTCACTATGAATAGAAAGTCAAATTTTCCACTTAGTCCTAATCTTGAGGATTATGAAAGCACCACTTACAAAAAGGGGGGATGAATAATTTCCTCCAAATGATAATTTTAGAGGCACATATGAGGATAATGCATTTTCTCTTATTCGGGATTTCAAAGGTGTTCATGGTGATGATGAATTTCTTTCAAGCAGGGATTTAAAAAGCACATATGAGGATGGAGAACGATTTCCTCCAAGCAACGATTTGAAAGGCACAACGGATGATGATGAATTTTCTCCAAGCGAGGATTTCAGAAGCACAAATGATGATAGTCAAGGGTTTCCTCCAAGCAATGACTTGAAAGATACAAACGATGATGATGAATTTCCTCCGAGCGAGGATTTCAGAAGCACAGATGGTGATGGTGAAGAATTTCCTCCAATAAATTATTTGAAAGGTAAAAACGATGATGATGAATTTCTTCCAAGCAAATATTTCAAAAGCACAAATGATGATGGCGAAGGATTTCCTCCAATCAATGATTTCAAAGGCACAAACGATGATGATGAATTTCCTCGAAGCGAGGAATTCAAAAGCAGTGATGATAATGACAAATTTCCTCGAAGTGAGGATTACAAAAGTACGGATGATGGTGGTGAAGGATTTCCTCTAGGTGAGGATTTCAACAGAAGAAATTAGGATGGTGAATAATTTCCTCCAAGCGAAGTTTTTAAAAACACCGATGATGATGATGAATTTTCTCCAAGCGAGGATTTCAAAAGCACGGACGAGGATGGTGAAGGATTTCCTCCAAACAGGGATTTCCTCCAAAAAGGGATTTGAAAGACATAAACAATGATGATGAATTTCCTCCAAGAGAGGATTTCAAAAGCACAGATGATGATGGTGAAGGATTTTATTCGAGCGAGGATTTCTATGGAAGAAATGAGGATGGTGAAAAATTCCCCCCAAGCGAGGATTTCAAAAGCATTGATTGATGATGATGAATTTCCTCCAAGAGAGGATTTCAAAAGCATAGATGATAATGGTGAAATATTTCCTCCAAGCGAGAATTTCAATGAAAGAAATGAGGATGGTGAAGAATCTCCCCCGAGCAAGGATTTCAAAAGCACTGATGATGATGATGATGGATTTCCTTCGAGCGAGGATTATAAAATCACAGATGATGACACTGAAGGATTTCCTCTAATTGAATATTTTAATGGAAGAAATGAGGATGGCGAAGAATTTCCTCCAAGCAAATATTTCAAAAGCACCAATGACAATGATGGATTTCCACCTAGCGAGGATTATAAAAGCATAGACAATGATGGTGAATGATTTCTTCTTAGTGAGGATTTCAATGGAAGAGAAGAGGATGGTGAAGAATTCCCTCTGTGCGAGGATTTCAAAAGTACGAATGAATATGGGGAAGAATTTCCTCCAAGTGAAGATTTCAAAAGCATAGATGATAGTGAAGAATTTCATGTAAGTGAGGATGGTAATGCATATTTTCCAAGAAATGATTGTGACATTTTTCTAAACTATTTCAAAATGATCATAGTGAAGATAATATTCCTCCTTAATGATGATGAAAATGCTTATAGAGAGGATAATGACATGATGGAAACATTGAAAGCAAATATTGTATTTAGGAGTAGGACTAGACCTTTTCATATCAATCCAAGATATTCCAGTTATGCAAGATATATGACAGAATACCACACAAGAAAAAGTTCTATTAGTTATCTAATTTCAAGTGAATGTTGTCAAAAGAATTTCTTGAAACATATGGATTTTAAGTTTGCATTAGAAAAAAGGAAGAGATATTTGTCAATGAATAAAAACTTGTAAATTTCATTTTTAGTGGTGTGCATGCAATCTACATTGACAAGTTATGATTATCATAATGGGAAGTTATTGCTCTGTAGAAAGGCTTTCAAAATGTTTCATTCAATTAGTAATTTTCATCTGTCAAGAATCAAAGCAAGATTGGAAAAAGATCCCACATTTTATTCAAAAGTACATTTTATACAAGAGAGTGGGCCATTAGCAAATATTGTAATGTCATGGATACAAGACTTCTTTTCAAAACATGGAGAGTCTATACAAAATAAAGACACAATACATATTCTAGATAATTTATCATAACGAGAAATCTACAAATTATACAAAGAATGTGCAAAAGGTGTTGAAGGATATGGTAATTTTATTACATATTCATATTTTATGAGGATGTGGAGGAAAGAATTCAACAATGTATGTATTCCTAAGAAGACAAGGATGGGGGTTTGCAGTACGTGCTCTCCTATTAAATAAAAAAGGTATATATGTCGAGGGGCATAAAGAGGTATGCATTAATAACATTATTTTTAAAAATTGGATAGTTATCAACTATGAAAATGAATTTATTAATAGGTTTCTTTTATGTTATGTGTAAATTCCATTTTCAAAGCACTTCAAGAGCATCACAATCAACAAACAAGTGAAATGAATAAGTTGTATAAGCATCAAAAGAACTGTTATGATAATCCAAATAAATATTTGGGTTTGATGATTGATGATATGGACCAGAATAAAACACTTATACCACATTTTGTCCGCATACCAAAAAAAATTACAAGAGGAAAAATTTATTCAGTTTCACTTGGTTGTATGGTCTTTAATGGGAAAATGTGGCCAAGGGTTTACTTCATAGCTCAAAATATTCATAATAATGCAAATCTAGGCATGTCAGTTCGAATTAACGAGGAGCTAAGCCAGTTCAAAATACAAGTATACAATATAGTGATAAGCCAGTTGCCTTCAGTCTTCGTTCGGTGCAACCTTCCTTTTGTCAGCTCGTCTGGCCTTCCAGTTGCCTTATTATAGTTTCCTGATTGAGGCCCTAACCTTCCATTTATTTTCTATCCTGCCACCAGGGGTGTAGTTATCCATCGAGGGTGTGTTGGTTCGTCGAAGCAGGTAGGCAAGAAGTTAGGACATCATACCATACTTACCACTATGGGCACATACACTGCACACAAGATCTACGTCATCCACAAACACACATCATATCATAAGGATGGGTCCTTCCTCTCCTCTTGGAGTCTAATGCTAAGGTTACACAACTTCTCCATCATGATGTGATTTCTCATTGGTCTAGTAATCTTCTTGAAGTTTTGTATCTACAATTAGAGGACACTAGTCATGAAAACAAAAATAAAATTGTTTTTTGATATCTAAACATGCTTGTTGAATTGGGAATTTTTCAAAAGGTAAAATTTAGTTTCCTTCTTGTTGGGCACACTCATAACCATATTGATCAAATGTTCAACATTTTTCAGTAACATTTAGGAAGGATGTTGGGAGCATGGCAACAGTAATTGAATGTATTAAAAAACCATACATTCCAGAGCTTAGTTTTCACGTGTTGCAAGAAACTATTGACATGTGAAGGTTTATTATGGGATTGCATGGTGAGGAGAAATGCATTGAAAAACTTAATGACATTAGCCTCTAACGTCAATTTCATATCAAAAAAATTGATGGAAAAACACCTATATGGGGCAAGAAGTATTCAACTACTGCAGAATGGGGGTTGTCATTAGGTTTAACATATTTGAAGTTCATTTCAGATCATCCAATATTTGCATCAAATATATTGTTATTACAATCAATTGTTGAAATTGTTGGGTTGTGTTATATTCTTTCCACGACTAGCATCCTTAGTTAACCAAGGGGTTAGAGGGGAGGTGGAGCCCCCCCTTCATTGCACCAATTGCGCAGCGGGGGGGTCACAGGGGGTTTGAGGGGGGGCGGTTATCCCCCCCTCTACAGGGTCCAAGGAATCACCTCGGGGAAAAAAAATTACCCTATATTAGGTGGGCGAACCTACCTATGGTTTTGTGCATGGTTTTTTGCACATGGTTTTGGGTACAATGGTTTTCGATCCATGGTATTGGATGCTTCGGCATGTATATATATATATATATATATATATATATATTGTAACATTGAAATGAACATAATGAAAAATCAATCTACTAGTCCTGATTTTGGGATCCAGGGGAAAATCTCTATGTATATTTTTTTTATGGGTTATGCTCTCGCTATTGTTTATTTTCTGTGTTTTAGAATTCGTATGCAAGTAATTTTTGTACGGGGTTAAAATCTACATTTGGTATCAAAGCAGTTTTGGCTTCAAGAAGACGCATTTGTTGCTGAGGGGTTTTGCTCGGGCCTGCGGTAGACCCTGTTCAGTGGGAGATCTTTGGGATCGATTCTGGTGGTGAAAGAAGATGGCAAGCAGTGGAAAGATAGATATCAAGAAATTTAATGGTCAGAGTTTTGAGTTATGGAAACTCAAGATGGAGGATCTATTGGTAGATAAAGATCAGTGGATTACGGTAGACCCAGGTACTAAACCAATGGGAGTGTCCGATGAAGAATGGAAGAAGTTGGATCGGAAGGAAAAGAGCACAATATGATTGTGTGTCTCAGATTCAATATTGTTGAATGTATCAGGGGAAGCTACGGCTAAGGCTTTGTGGGACACGTTAGGGACTTTGTACCAATCTAAGTCTCTCGTGAATAAATTGTTCCTACGGAAAACGTTGTATAACCTGAGGATGAAAGATGGAGACTCAGTAACAGAGCATCTGAATGCATTTAACACTGTGGTAAGTCAGTTATTATCTGTTAATATTAAAATTTCAAATGAAGATAAGTGCATTAGTTTGTTTTGTTCTCTACTAGATTCGTGGAATAGTATGGTTATTGCGATAGGTAGCAAAGCAACTGCCTTGCAGTTTGATGAAATAGTCTCATCCTTACTGACGAAGGAGATAAGATGGAAAAATATGGAGAGCCAGAATGGTGATGCCTTGTCTGTACGAAGAAGGTCCCAGAACATAAACAAAAATAAGTCATCGAGTGGGAGATCTAAATCTAGAGGGAAATCTAAATCTCTAGGAAAACCTGTAAAGGTGTGCTGGAAATGCGGAAAGGAAGGGCACTACAAAAGGGACTGTATATTAAAACTCCTAACAAAGAAAAGGGATCTCATGATGCTCTTTCTACAAAGGTGAAAACCACTTCATATGAAGGTGGGGATGTGTACTTGGCTTCTTCAAGTACACATGTAGATCATGAGGCATGGTTGATTGACTCAGGTGCATCTTTTCGCTTCACTCCCCATAGAGAGTGGTTATGGGAGTATGAGAAATATGATGGTGGTGAAGTCTTATTAACGGAAACGTTAAGTTGAATTTGCAAGGTGGAAGGATTAGAACACTTCCGAGTGTTCTGCATATTCCTGCATTGGCCAGAAATCTGATTTCTGTAAGCAAGTTGGATGATCCAAGTGTAAAAACAGTGTTCGAGAAGGATGCCTGCAAGATGGTTCGAGGAGCACTAGTATTGATGCAAGGAGTTTGGATTGGAACTATGTACAAGCTGCAAGGTAGCACTGTTGTTGATGGATGCAAGAGTTATGTGGTTCCTGAAAGAGGAGTAGAAAATATAGTGGTCTCTGGAGAAAATACCATGTTATAGCATCAAAGGTTTGGACATATTGGAGAGAAGGGCCTTCGAATACTTCATGGTAAAGGTATGGTAGAAGGTATGACTAATAGCTCTCTGGATTTTGATTTCTGTGAAAATTGTGTATATGGGAAGCAGAATCAGGTGAGTTTCCCCTCTGGTGGTAAAAGGGTGAAACAAATATTAGAGCTTGTGCACAGTGATGTGTTTGAACTTGTGAAGGTTCCATCACTGAGTAAGTCTGTGTGCTATGTATCATTTATAGATGACTTTTCAAGGAATACATGGATATATTTCCTTAAGAAGAAATCTGAAGTCTTTGACAGGTTTAAAGAGTTTAAGGCTCTGGTGGAAAACCAAACAGAGAAGAAGATAAAGGTGTTGAGAACAGATAATGGTGCAGAGTTTTGCAAGAAAGGATTTGAAAAATTCTATAAGAAGTGTGGTATAGCATGGCAGAAGATTACTCCATAAACACCTGAGCAAAATGGAGTTGCAGAAAAAATGAACAAGGCATTGATGGAAAGGGCAAGAAGATGCTCAGTGGTGTCGGGTTAAGACAGGAATTCTAGGCAGAGGCGGTGGATATTGCATGTTTCTTGGTCAATAGATCACCTTCATCAGTGTTGGAGGTAAGACTCCACAAGAGGTATGGACTGGTAAGAAACCCTCTCTTTCACATCTGAGAATACTTGGATGTGATGCATATGTACATGTTCCAAAGGAGAAAAGAACAAAGTTGGATAGTAAATCTAAAAAGCGCATCTTTATTGGGTATAAGGATGGTTTAAAGAGTTATAAACTTTGGAACCTAGTAACAAGGAAGGTTGTGTACAACTGAGATGTGGTGTTCAGAGAAGTGAAAGATGTTATTAAACATGAAGTCCAACCAAAGGAATCTAAGAAAATAGAGTTTGGGCTAAAGGAGGAAGAATCAAACTCTATAGCAGAAGAGAAATCAGAAGATGAAATCAGTTTCAGAAAGAAGGCAGCCAGAAAGGTATAGTCCATTTGCTTTCTGTTCAAATTTTTGCTTTATCTATCACTAATGATGATCCTAGAATTGTGAAGGAAGCAGTATATTCAGAGGATGGAAAACTCTGGAAAGAGGCCATGGTTAATGAAATGACATCTTTGCACAGAAATGAGGCTTGGGATTTGGTGGAGTTGACGGCTGGAAGGAAACCCATTGGCAACAAATAGGTGTTCAAGAAGAAGACAAATGCAGAAGGAAAGATGAAGAAATACAAAGCTCGATTGGTAGCAAAAGGTTATATCTAGGTGTCGGGAATTGATTTTGGTGATATTTTTTCTCCTGTTGCCAAGGTAGCTTCTATTAAATTACTTTTGTGTTGCTGCTGCTTTTGATTTTGAGGTTGAACAAATGGATGTGAGGACAACATTTCTTCACAGGGATCTGGATATTGAGATCTACATGAAGCAACCTGAAGGTTTTACAATGAAGGGTAAAAAAGAACTGGTATGCAAGTTAAAAAAAGTCTTTGTATAGGTTAAAACAATGACCAAGGATGTGGTATCAAAAATTTGATACATTTATACGGGGACTTGGCTTCACTAGCAGCAAAGCAGATCACTATATGTATTTTAAATTAACTGGTGACCGTGTTATTTATCTGGTCTTGTATGTGGATGATATGTTGCTGGTTGGAAATGACAAAGAAATTATCCAGGATTTGAAGACCGAATTGTCCTCCAAATTCGACATGAAATATCCTAGTGCTGCAAACTATATTTTGAGCATGGAAATTAAAAGAGATCGGGAAAAGAGGAAGCTATGGTTAAACCAGAGAAAGTATGTCGAGACAATACTACAGAGGTTTAATATGCAGGATAGTAAACTGGTGAAGGTTCCTATTCCTGTAGGTGTGAAGTTATCTATTGAATAGTGTCCCAAGACAAAAGAAGAGGAAGAGGACATGTCCCGTGTTCCATATGCAAGTGCAGTCGGTAGCCTGATGCATGTGATGCCCTGTACTAGGCCAGACATTGCACATGCAGTGGGAGTATTGAGCAGGTTTGTGTCAAAACCAAGGAAGGAGCATTGGATAACAGTGAAGCGGGTTTTCAGGTATTTGCATGGCACTAGTGATTATGGTTTGTGCTACCAAGGACCAGGATTGGACAGAGTGTTGGATATTCGTGGCTTTGTTGATGCAGACTAGGTTGGAGATGTAGATCATAAAAGATCTACAAGTGGATATGTGTTTAACCTATTTAGAGGTGCAGTCAGTTGGATGAGTAAGAAACAATCTGTAGTGGAACTATCAACTATAGAGACAGAATACATGGCAGCCACTCATGTAAGCAAGGAGGCAGTTTGGTTGCAGAGATTGTGTTCAAGTATGGGGTTAGTACAGAGAGCTATAAGGATAGACTGTGATAGGGAAAGTGCAATTTTCTTGGCAAAGAACTCTGCTTATCATTCAAAGAGAAAGCACATTGATGTTCAGTATCACTTTGTGAGGGATATGATAAAAGAAAAAAAGGTGTTGCTGGTAAAGGTGGACACTTCGAAGAATACTGCAGATGGATTGACAAAATCTGTGAGCTTTAAGAAGTTCTCTTGGTGTAGAGAAATAATGGGTGTTGTAGGGTTGGATAAATGACTAAGCTCTCATGTGGTCCCCTGTGGAAAGAAAACAAGTGGGAGAATGTTGATTTTTGTTATATTCTTTCCATGACTAGCATCCTTAGTTAACCAGGGGGTTCGTTGCACCGATTGTGTAGCGGGGGGGTCATATGGGTTTTGAGGGGGGCGGTTAGCCCCCAGGAAAAAAAATTGGACCCTATGTTAGGTGGGCGGACCTACGTATGGTTTTTCGCATATGGTTTTTCGCGCGATGGTTTTCGGTCCATGGTATTGGATGCTTCGGCATGTATATATATGTATTGTAACATTAAAAGGAACATAATGAAAAATCAATCTAGTAGTCCTGGTTTTGGGATCCAGGGGAAAATCCCTGTGTATATTCGATTTATGTGTTATGCTCTCGCTATTGTTTATTTTTTGTGTTTTAAAATTCATATGCAGATAATTTCTGTACGGGGTTAAAATCTACAGAAATCCATAATGCATGAAGGCATAATATAGATAAAAATTATTCTGAATGCTTGGAAGAAAAAAATGAAATCTATTAGAGATACATATGAGTACTTTGATGTTGCTAATTCAGTTTGACGGGAGATTCTTTTCAATTATCAAAGTGATATCATTTCAAAATCAAGAAATGAAGATATACTTTTGAAGGTTCCATTTATTTGGTCACAAAATATGCCAAAGGAACATGAGGAAAGAAACATTGTTGAACAACAACAATCTCAAGGTATTATTAATTCTTTTCATGTAGAGGAAAGAGAAATATTGGTTCTAGAAGATCACGTGCATAACGTGAAGCCATGGAAGACCTTTACAGGGGTTCTGTGTAGAATGTTAAGGAGGATTGTGTGATCACAGTGTTAGTGAATGGAGATCCACATGGCTATCCATTATGGGTCGTTAAGGTTATAAAGGTCATTAAATAAAATGAAGATGTTACAACAATTGAAGTACATTGGTATGTTACAAATACACACACATTCAATGGTGTGTACAAGCCAAAGATGGTAGTTGATAAACAAATTAGCAGAAAGAGAAAAAGAAAGGGTACAAATATAAATCATCGCCACACAGACCTCTTAAAATTAGAGGAAGTTGACATACTTGTTTATGATTTCAATTTAACCAAAAAAAAACTCTTTGCTTCAAGACCATAGAGAATTTGAAAATGTTGCTACTAGAAGAAGCAATGTTAAGATGGGAGTCTATTGAACCCTGTCATAGATCTAGAAGACTTTTGAAACCTAAAATGGTGGGCATGCATGTTGACTCAAATAGGACACTAGTTGATGAAAGAGAACAATATGGGTCATCTTCATCTGCATCTATTCATTCATATGAAGATGTTGTAAATTTTGATGGCGTGTCAAAACATATGTGTGATTTTGAGTAATTGTGTATGACATTTTATGTAAATGATGTTTGCTTGGTAACTTGAAATAAATATTTTAACTCCCATATGATCTTATATGAAGTTATGAGTCATTTATATGTTTGTTGGATTATATTTTTTAATTATGAAGAATTCATTTGTTTAGAATATCTGCAATGCAACAATAACTCTAAAAAATAACTTATGTTCCATTCAATCTATCATTATTTTGATTAAAAGTAAAAAATATTAAAAATTAATATGGAAATTTTAAATTATATAGTGATATTGTCATGATACTATTTATTGTTATCATTGGACCATAGTTTAAAAAAAAATGTTGCAATTTTAATGCCCCATTAAAAGGGGATACTTTGCTTTGATAATTGATCTTTAAGTTTTTATTACAATGGAATAAGTTGTCATAGGCTAAGACTTGAAAAAATATATATTTTTAGCCTTTAAAATAAAAATTACTCTTGGAATAATGACTTTTTCATTCAGGTGTTTATTTTTAAAAAAAACTAGTCATATAATTTGTCTCAATATAAAATATCATATTTAGACAAATTATATAACATTCCCAGTGATGGAATTTTAAAGCCTTTCAGAGATGTGATATTTTATCTTTAACATCATGCCCAAAAATTGTTAGAATTTTAAGGTTTTTTGAAGTCTTCATATTTCATCTTTAACATCATTGCTAAAAAATGTTGAAAATGTACTCAAAAAAAAAAAATTGTTCCAACATCAACACTTTTCATTTTTAGGGTGTTTTTTGATCTTTTAAAATTTGGCTTTTACGACCATTTTAAAAAAAAAGTTGAAAATATACCTTAAAAAAAATGTCGTTCCAACATACATACTTTTCATTTTTTGGTTGTTTTTTCATGTTTTTTGGGGGTTTTTTTGCTAAGAGTTCTCGTTTTGAGGTCACAGTTTTCGTTTGATCAATAACTTTGTTATTAAATGACACTGCAAAATTTTGTTGTTATTAATGTTTTATATTAAATGAACGTTGATATTGAACATCACATTGCATTGTTGGGAGAATCTATTAGAATGAATTTTGTTCTATTAGAGTGAACATCGCATTACATTGTTGAAAATAATGCATGCCATTGCATTGAAAATAACTCTACCATTGAATATTAACATGTTATCACCCCAAGAAACTCTCCTAGGTTGTATATCACAGATGCTCGAGAACATTACAAACTCAACAAAAATGTTGGAAAAAATGTGGATGAATGGAATGAATGATGCATATTCAAGCCAGATAACCACTTCTACTATGCTTAACCCCAGACATGGGTGAACACCCCCAAACTAAAAGGCTTTAGACCAACAATTACTCACAGTTTGAGGAATAAGTGAACATGGAGAATACTAACCATACCAACAAATGCACAGGACCCTGTGATGGCTGGTTGCAACCAGTTTAAAAGGTCTGTAAATCTATTTCTTAATGCACGGACAGGATGACAGATATCTGGCACCAAGAAAACAGAAACCTGCATACACCTTCAATAATACATACTATATTCTAACACAGAAGTGGGATGACAGCCCCTCTAATGCTAAACATCAAGAGCACATGAACAAATGCATAACAAGCACAGTCTGGAACAGAATAGAAGTGGAAAGTGGAAAGTGAGCAATTAACAGCAAAAGAAGCTTGTATTAGCTGAAAATGAAGACCAGACACTGCAAGTATCATAGTAATTACAGTCTTCGGAAGTTGAACTTTACATCAATACAATATCCATCAACCTTCATTACATCTTGTTTCTGGGTATATATGGAGGTTGATTACAAAAAATATCTGCTAACCTATGCGTGGAAGGGTCATAACTGACCACCAACCACATTCACTGTTTGATTTGGGTCTTTAACACAATTTGCTTGTTTTAATGAACAAAATGACCCTTTCTGGTACTCTGTTGTACTTCATGAACCGGTGGAGTGCTATATTGAAGGGGTTCCATAACTGATTAATGCTTTGATCTGCTCGAGGCCATCCTTTTCATCCTTCGAGTGTACACTGCGTTGAATGCAGTAGGTGAAGCTTAATTGCGCAGAGCACTGGTGGATGATTTCCTTCGTCCCTTGGAAGCATGGTATAGGCCAAACATAAGAAAACTGCATGGAGAATGAACAAAGGGCTGGGAATGAATGCTAGCCGCGGATGGACGACGGAGATCTATCGGCAGGAGACTTTGGGAGGACGCGGGGCGGAGTGAATATGAACCATCGGATCTCGCAAATAGATGGCGGGGATCAAGTTGCAGGGGATATCGGGAGATACGTGAATGGAGAAATGTGGGCCATTGGATCATGGTCGGGCAGATCCAACGGCTATCGAGAGGTCAAACAACGTGGGAGATAATGCACGGGAATCGTACAGGATGGCGGTAAACGATTTTCCCACCCCGCTTATCGGAGGCGGGTGGTATTCGTACTTAGCCGAGCGATCGCAATAGGAGGGCGCCACGTGGCTGATGTGACAAGGTACAAACCACTCTCCCCGTGGATTATTGTGTGCGCAACTTGCGGGATCGAGATCAGCAAACATCGTCGGATAACATACATGGATGATCAGACGGCAGGGTCTAAGACATGTTTTGCTCGACTGATGTGACAGGTAAAAACTATGTGGAAGCGCGCGGTTGCATTAGTTAAAACCTTAGCACCGGGGGTTTTAACTAAAAAGGGGCTTATGCTAGGACTTGGAGAAAAGCGGAAATGACGAGGGCTATGAGAGTATAAACAGAGACAAAGGGGTTTAAAGGAGAATAAGGAGAATGAAGGGGAAGATGAAACCAACTGTTGCGAACCTCTTGAAGGCACAACCGGCACTGCCAAACCTGTTTTTTACCCATCAAAAACTTAGTCTTATAGCAAAGCTAACACTGGCTCCTTCTGGGGATGAGATCTTCCCTGAGAGGTCTCAAGAACCTGCAGACCAATGCCTTCCTGATAAAAACAAATTAGCAAAATTCCTAGTGTTCCATTGGGCATGGAATCTTACTAAAACTAATAAAACCAAATATTTACAACCCTTAAGGCCAAAAGACCTTAGATCACATAAATTTTTAGAAAATGCCCATTAACTGGGCCATCAAAAACTGCTTCCCCTCCCATACTTTTCAGTATGAAGGTGTTATTCCCTTGAATCTGAGAAATGATAAAAGGCCCTGTCCAGAAAGCATCAAATTTCTCATGATTGTCTTTCTTTTCCTTCAATGCGTCCCATTTCAAAACTAATTCTCCAACCTGAAAATTATCTATTTTTGTTCCTTTGTCAAAGGCTCGCTTGATCCTCTTTTGATGTGCTGCAGCCTTTTCAACTAGTTGTTCTCTAATCTGATGTACTTCTACTAAATCAGTGATCCTTTTTTCCATGTCTTCTTCTTCATCCTGTTCTGTTTGAAGGAATTTTGCCACAGGGAGAGTTAGCTGAATTGGGAATACAACTTCAGTATCATATACCAGCTTGAAAGGAGAATTCCATGTGGATATTTTAATGGTCACTCTGTCAGCCCACAGTGCATACTTGAGCTTAGAATCCCAGTTCTTCTTATCGTCCTCTAACAGCTTCTTAATCATCCTTATCAGGGTTTTGTTAGAGGATTCTGCGAGACCATTTCCTTGAGGATAATATGAGGTGGAATGAACAAGTTTAATACCCATTGAGTCACACATTTCCACCAATTCATTTGCCCTAAAGGTTGTTGCATTGTCTGTGACTACTTTACGTAGACAACCAAACCTGGTAAAGATATTTTCAATTAAAAACTTCATGACCACCTTATGATCAGCCTTCCTGGTAGGAGTTGCTTCAATCCACTTAGTAAAATAATCAGTGGCTACTAATATCCATCTGTGCTGGCCACTAGAATGTGGATTGATTTCTCCAATGAAATCTAAGCCCCACTGCAGAAAAGTTCCATTTGCAAGTATTGGTTTTAAGGACAGGGACTTCAAATGTTGTTTTCCTTCAAATCTTTGGCACCTGTCACAAGATTTAACAAATGAAAATACATCAGAAAATAAAGTGGGCCAATAGTATCCAGCTCTAAAGATTTTATGGGTTGTAGTCTTCCAGTAATGGTGCCCTCCACACATGCAGGAATGAAACTGCTGCATGACTTCTATTGACTTTTCTTTGTCCAGACACCTCAAAAGCACTCCAAATGGACCCCTCCAGTAGAGCAGATTTTCATTAATGCAATATTTAGCTGCCCTAAGCTTAATAGTTCTGGCTTGACTTTGATTAAACCCTGGAGGGATTTCTAGCTTGAGAAAGAAATTAATTATTGCAGAATACCAATCACAAGAAACTAGATTTTCTGCCACTCACTGGTTTCTGTCTGGTTCAGCTGCTTCCTCTTCTTCATCTGTCTGACCAATTTCTGCAATTGTGCACAGGAAATCAATATCCAATAATCTGCAATTTTCTTCAGCCAATAGTTTGGCAAGACCCTGACCTCTGACCAACATGGTGGGCTTTAGTTCTATATTAAATTCAATCAATTTTGTAATCCATTTAGCCCTTCTTCTATCAACATCGGGTTGTGTTAAGACATCTTTTATTGCAGCAAAGGGTACATATGCAATTATCTTGGAATGCAAGATATAAACTCTGAAAGCTTTCAAGGATTTGATAAAGGCATATGCATGTTTTTCAATAATATCGTACCTCACTTCAGCATCCCTTAAATTCTTGCTGAAAAATGCTACTCGATGTTCTGAACCTTTTTCATCTGCTTGCAATAAAACTGTTGTAATGGTGTCTTCAGAGGCAAATGAGAATACATGGAATTCCTTGCTGTAATCTGGACTTATTAATGTGGGAGCCTCCATAATAGATTTTTTTTATGGACTCAAAAGATTTTCTTGCTGCATCAGTCCATTTGACATCTGACCCTTTCTTCAACATGGAGGTAACATGCTTTACCAATTCTGCAAAATTTGATATAAACCTCCTTACAAAATTAATTTTGCCCAAAAATGATTGGATATCTTTCTTTGATCTTGGGACAGACAAAGTCTGTATTACTTTTACTCTTTCTGGATCAATTTGAACACCTGCAGCAGAAACAACATGTCCTAACAGCTTGCCTTCATCTAAAGCAAATTGTGACTTTTTAGGATTGACTGAAATCCCAAACCTTTTGCACTTCAAGAAAAAAAATTTTAAATGCTGCAAATGATTTTGATGGCTGCTGGAGTAAAGTGTTATGTCATCAAGGTAGATAAGAACAAATTTATCCTTCTCTCCCACAAATTCTATATCCATAGCTCTCTGAAAGGTAGCTCCAACATTCATCAACCCAAAAGGCATCTTGGCATACATAAAAGTGCCCCAAGGAGTGGTGAACGCAGTCTTCTCTTGGTCATCTGGATGCACAGCAATCTGATTAAACCCTGAAAATCCGTCAAAAAAAGACATTACTTTGGCTCCTGAGACTTTTTGCAGCAAATGCTCCATCTTTGGTAGAGGATAGTTGTCTTTCTTAGAGCATTTGTTTAAGTTTCTGAAATCAACACACAATCTGATTTCTCCACTTTTCTTCCTCGCCACTACTAGGTTGGCTACCCATTTAGAGTATCTGAGAAGGACTATGATTTTGGCAGCCAGCAACTTTTTAATTTCTTTTTCAATCAGAGGAAGAAGCATCAGATTTATTGGTCTCAGCTTCTATTTGAAAGGAATAGTGTCTTTCTCTAGAGGGATTTTATGCTGGATTATCTTCTTATCATAAGTTTTCAGATCACTATACTCCCAGGCAAACACATCAGCAAATTGCTTCATTAATTTGCAGTATTCAGAACTTTGGTCAGCAGATAAATGAGTAGACAAATTTACGTATCTAGGTTAACCTGGACTTCCTATATCATGCCTACAGACTGCAAATTGATCTTCTTTTTGGGCAACCTTGTAAGGCACATCATTCTGGTCAAACAGTCTCTCAAGAGGAATTAGACCCTTAGGAATATGATTAGTGGGAAGCTGGACAATGCTATTTTTTCCAATTTTATTTCTAAGCTGGGATTGGGGCTTTTCTTCCAAGGCAACATTTTCTTGATCAATTTGCATTTTAGAAAATTCGTCAATGACTTGCAGAAACCTATTTATCTCATCATCATCATCAAAAACTTTCCAATGCTGGACATTGTCAGGCAAGGATGGTCTGTATTTCATTTGGGCTTGATAAACTAGTCTAGGAGGCAAGGGAGGGACAAACATGCTAGCAGACACAGCAAGGGAATCAGCAAGCTAATTTTTGGCTCTTGGGACATGAAATACAGAAAAAATCAAAGGAATCTTTGAGTCTCCATACCTCATCTCTGTATGCTTTTGGCCTTGGATGCTTTGCTTGAAATGTTTTATTTACTTGCTGAATGATCAAATCAGCGTCTCCAAATACCTTTATGCTTCTGATTCCTTTGTCTTTTGCTGCATTAAGGCCCAATAGTAAAGCCTCATACTCTACTATATTGTTTGTGACTTGAAAATCCAGCTTAAATGACAGCTGTGTTCTCTTCTGTTGTGGAGATATCAGCACCACCCCTGCTCATGCAGTCTCCCTAGAACATGCTCCATCAAAGAACATCTCCCAAACCTGACTTCCTTGCTCTTCTTCAGCCTGAACTGTTGGTTTCATGATCTGCAATGAGGTCGTTTGGGATTCTTCTATTTGGAGAATTAATGCTCCAAAATCGGTGTCCAAAGCATACATGGGGTGATTAGTAGGATTCTTCTCATCACTGATGATGTATGCCAACTGTGCTTCTCTGTACAATCTCCTGCTTTCTCCTCCAAAAACTAAGACAGTGGCATAAGATAGATCATTCTGTAATGTCCCACCTAGTCTCTTAATCCATCCTCTGGACGACAGCATGCCAAACTTAGGAGGGACATCTGCTACCACAATATCCATCATCATACTCTTCATGGGCAGCTGAGTTAGGGTAATGGCCAGATCTTTGATTAATCCTAGGCATTTCACTTTCCTTGAATTAAAAAAGAACAAATCATGATATGGTCTGGTGATGTCAAGGCCTAACTTCTCCATGATAGCTTTAGGCATTAAATTGTCACTGGCCCCTGTATCTAGCAGGCAATTGTGGAGGATTTTGTCATGAATGGTCAAGGAAACATAAAAAGATGGAGAATTATTATCAGCGGGTTCAATCATGGGGCTAAGCACAATGGCAGGCTTATCATCTTGCAGATTAATAGAGTTAGTGGAGGTTTGCGTGTTTTCCAGCTCAAGGGCTTCAAGGATAGGATTTCTAAACATTTCACTCTTTACCAACTCTACCAGAGGCACGGAGATTTTCATCTTTTGGACTTCTGACTCTAAGTTGAACGAGGAAGGTAATTTATCAGAACCTCTTACCTCTTGAATTGGAGCTTTGAGGATGACTGGATCAGCGACTGGTCTTCTCTGTTTGATATTCTATGACTCTGTTTGGACAACATCTCTTTGGGCAGTATTCTCCTTGACATTTTTTGCATTCGACATCAGGTTATATCTTTGTTGCTCCTCAGTTTGTAGGACAACTTCTCTATCCCATTCTTGACTATCTTGTTCCTACAGCAAAGATTCTTCATAAGCAGCCAATGTCAAAAATGCAGAACTGCCTTTATCTTCCATGCAGTGAATTTCATCCTCATCTTCAAATTGTTCCTCCTCCATGACTACATTTTGGAAAAGAGCTTTAATTTCTTGTTCTTCATTTTGTTCTTTACCCCTCTGAATTATTTGTAACTGCTCATTTGCTCTTCTGAATGGATTTGGATTTCTTGGAGCAAATGTGTTCTGCTGCCTTGTTTTTCCTGAATTTTGCTCAACCTTTAGCTTAGAAATTTCAGCAGCCAATGACTCTATCATCTTAGTCATTTTATCTAATTTAGGCTCTGAAGATGATGTAGAGGAAGTAGAAGCCTGACCTCTCTGCCTCCTTCTGTCAGCTTGACTTTTAAGCTTTTCTGCAGCCATAATATTAGACTCTACTTCTAGGGCTGCATCCTGCATGTCTGCCAGAGTAGCACATCTCCTTTCTCTCAATAACAGGCAGAAATCAGAGTCAAAAGCATTGGCATAAGTGAGTTTGGTAGAGGTGGGGGTAGGCTTTACCTCAGCTGGTATCTTACTATACATACGATTGAATCTTTTATTAAAATCAGGCAATGATTCCCCATTTTCCCTCTTCAAGTTACCAAACTCAGTATGATAATACAGGAAGTCATTTTTATCTCCCCAGTGCTTCAAAAAAGCATCATCTAAGGCTTCAATATCCATTATAGATCTCTGGGGTAATTCTCTGAACCCCTCCTGGCCTCTCCATCAAGGCTCTAGACAAAAACTCTCATCCACACATCATTTTCACTTATATCTAAATTATCAGCATAACTGTAAAAAGCTTCAAGGTGTTCTTCAGTTGTTACTCCCTCTATGCCAGAGAACTTACGCATATATTTCTGATATTCTCCCACAGGCATGGGATTTAAAGGAACAGGCAAGACCAAAGGTCCATATCTAGCAGCAACAATTCTTTCAATCTTCATGGGTGCTTGTTGGCTTGCCATGATTGGGATATGTGGAAGAATACTGGCAGATTGAATGGTGAGAAGTAATGTGATGGATGGCAGAGACAAAGGAATGTTTTGGACTGTATGGGAAACTTTCTTTGGATTGAGATTCAAAGGGGAAGTAGATTGATAAGGAGCTCTATTAATCTCTGCAGGTGTTTGTTCACTAGGAGCATTAGGCTCTAAGTCTTCAAATTGTGTATCTTCAACTAAAAATTCCTCATGCAGAGACAAATAAGATTTCTTGGGCTTACCTGATCCTAATGCCCCTTTCCATGATGCTTTCTTCAATTTGACAGTCCTCTTAGGGTCAAGCACTGGTTCAGCTAGTGCTTTCTGAGGATTTCTTCGAGTATGTCTCACAAACTGAGCCAGAACTTCAATGTGGAGTCGCCAAAGGTCAGTCTTCCTCCAATGGAGTCGCCAGATAGATGATTAGAACCAGAAATGTGCCCAGACCTTGTCTATTATCAAAATCTGGAACTGTGTCATTCTCCCAGGGAAGTTAAGCTTCAATCTCCTCTCCCCGACAACGACGCCAATTAATGTTATCACCCCAAGAAACTCTCGTAGGTCGTATATTAGAGATGCTCAGGAACATTGCAAACTCAACAAAAATGTTGGAAAAAGGTGGATGAATGGAAGGAATAATGCATATTCAAGCCAGATAACCACTTCTACTATGCTTAAACCCAGATATGGGTGAACACCCCCAGACTACAAGGCTTTAGACCACCAATTACTCACAGTTTGAGGAATAAGTGAACATGGAAAATACTGACCACACCAGCAGATGCACAGGACCCTGTGATGGCCGGATGCAACCAGTTTAAAAGGTCTGTAAATCTATTTCCTAATGCACAGACAGGATGACAGCTCTCTGGCACCAAGAAAACAGAAACCTGCGTACACCTTCAATAATACATACTAGATTCTAACACAGAGGTGGGATGACAACCCCTCTAATGCTAAACATCAAGAGCACATGAACAAATGCATAACAGGGATAGCCTGGAACAGAATAGAAGTGGAAAGTGGAAAGTGAGCAATTAACAGCAAAAGAAGTTTGTATTAGCTAAAAATGAAGACCAAACACTGCAGGTATCACAGTAGTTACAGTCTCCAAAATTTGAACCTTACATCAATACAATATCCATCAACCTTCATTACATCTTGTTTCTGGGTATATATGGAGGTTGATTACAAAAAATATCTATTATCCTATGCGTGGAGGGGTCATAACTAACCACCAACCACATTAACTGTTTGATTTGGGTCTCTAACACAATCTGCTTGTTTTAATGAACAAAATGACCCTTTCTGGTACTCTGTTGTACTTCACGAACCAGTGGAGTGCTATATTGAAGGGGTTCCATAACTGATTAACGCTTTGATCTGCTCGAGGCCGTCCTTTTCGTCCTTCGGGTGTACATTGCGTTGAATGCAGTAGGTGAAGCTTAACTGAGCAGAGTACTGGTGGATGATCACCTTCGTCCCTTGGAAGCATGGTACAGGCCAAACACAAGAAAACTGCATGGAAAATGAACAAAGGGCTGGGAATGAATGCTAGCTGCGGATGGACGGCGGAGATCTGTCGGCGGGAGACTTTGGGAGGATGCGGGGCGGAGTGAATATGAACCGTCGAATCTCGCAAATAGACGGCGGGGATCAACTTGCAGGGGATATTGGGAGATACGTGAATGGAGAAATGTGGGTCGTCGGATCATGGTCGGGCAGATCCGACGGCTATCGGGAGGTCAAACAACGCGGGAGATAATGCGCGGGAATCGCACAGGACGGCGGTAAACGGTTTTCCCGCACCGCTTATCGAAGGCAGGCGGTATTCGTACTTAGTCGAGCGATCGCAATGGGAGGGCGCCACGTGGCTGATGTGACAAGGTACAAACCGCTCTCCCCGCGGATTATTGTGTGCGCAACTTGCGGGATCGGGATCAGCGAACACCGTCGGATCACATACATGGATGATCGGACGGCAGGGTCTAACACATGTTTTGCTCGACTGATGTGACAGGTAAAAACTGTGTGGAAGTGCGCGGTTGCATGGGTTAAAACCTTAGCGCCGGGGGTTTTAACTAAAAAGGGGCTTATGCTAGGACTTGGAGAAAAGTGGAAATGACGAGGGCTATGAGAGTATAAATAGGGATAAAGGGGTTTAAAAGAGAATGAAGGGGAAGATCAAACCAACTGCTTCGAACCTCTTGAAAGTACAACCGGCACTGCCAACCCTGTTTTTTATCCATCAAAAGCTTAGTCTTATAGCAAAGCTAACATAACCCATTGAATATTAATGCATTAACTATTAATAATTTAATAGTAATACATTGTATCAATGCATATCATATCATGCATTATATTAAAGCACTACAAATATCTTCCTCAACGCGCTGCAAATGAATACACTATAAATATTGTCTTCTACGCACAGTAAGGTTGTCCTTAAGGCACTGTAAATCACATTAATGACACTGCAAATATTGTCTTCAACGGTCATGGCTTAGATTAGGGCACAAAACCCTACTTTCAATTTAAGCCACCATATTGTAATTTAATCAAGAATATATATAAATGTACCTCCTTCAAATAACATCGTCAAACATATTAGTACCAATTTACCAATTCATCTAAAGTTGCATGATATATGATATATAGTAGCAATACTAATAACACCAATGGAATTTGTAATGCTTCTCTAAATGCCTGTAATATTAATAATATGTAATGTAATGTCAGGAGCATTATAACGAACACATAATCATTAGAGAAATTTTGAGGTCTAAAATAGGCCTCCTAAGGAATACTATAAAATAAAAGTGTAAATAATAAAATAAGATTAGATTACATCATCAAATTTTGAAGGGGGAAAAAATCTATTTTTTCCAACTCGTATTTTCAACCGATCTCCCTAGTGTTTTACTCAAATTTCGAGCGGAAGCACTCATTGGATGCATAAATTAATTCATCATCCAAGGATTACCCATGTTGCATATTTTTTATGGACCCTACTACACGAAAAATATGAAATACATGAAATATGTGATTGCAATCACGTTTTTCATGTATTTCTCTTTTTTTCCTGTAACAGAGTCCATCAAAAGTATGCAACATGGGTACTCCTTGGATGAAAAATTAAATTTTGCATCCAACGAGTTCTCTAGCTCGAAATTTGATTAAAAACACGGGGAGATAAGTTGAAAATACAAGTTGATAAAGTAGTTTTTTCTATGTTTTTGCCTTTTTACTCCAAAAATAGTGAATCATCTCCCATGGTTGACATCGTTATCATCTTGAATCTTATTAGTTCTTATAAAGTTGATTTTGGTTGTACATTTTTGTTTTAAGACCCATTTTTTACCTCGAAATTTCTCTAATGGTTGTCCAATTAATTCATTCCAAGAACATTGTAACAAGTACATAGTATACACGATTGTCTAATTAATTTATTCCAAGAACATTGTAATGAATGCATAAAATATAACATTGTCCAATTAATTAATATGCATAACATTCATTATCTATCTCTTTGTCTCCTTCCATTTATGCTCCCCTCTCTGCTCCTATCAACTTTGCATAACCATAATTATATTTCTAATCTCATAGTCGTTACTCTTCTCTGTGTTACATTCCCTGCCAACATTCATTCCTTAGCATTACATATAGGTATTATTTTGAGCACTCAACTCTCTTTGGGCTACCATTTTCTTGATGGATTGTTTGTTTAGATTTTGAGTTTTCTCTTATCATCGACACACAATGTTCTTTATTTTTAGGATTTAGCCTTATTTTCATTTGCAGCTATTCAATGTATGTCTTTGCAACTATTTCATTTTCTACAACATGTATGTCTTCTCTGCCAGAGATATAGATAATGTCCTTTGCATATTGTATACTTTCTTCTTTTGTCATTTAGTTAAGTCTCTGCAATTGGAATATTGCTTTGAATTTTCTTCATTGTTTGCTTGGATTTCTACTTTAACTCATTCTCTAATATCCGGATTAAGATTGGTTCAAGAATTTTTATCATAGCCTCATGTAAGAATAAGCCTCTTTGAGTTTGAATGCTTTTTTTAGAGCAGTGATTAGATTATGATGAATTGATGCTACGCTTAAATCCTTACGAGATTGTGGATCTTCATTTGATCAACATATTATTGATAATTTTATTCTGTCTAGCTATATTGTTGAAGTGCTTCAAGGGCTTTCTTCATTTGATGATAAATGCACTTCAACTTTCTTTTTGCTAATGATGGATCAAATACATGTTTCCTGCATAGATTTTGATTTTAATGCAACAATGTAGTTTGGTCAAATGTTGGCCTTCTACTAATTTGATGGTTTTCTTCTTTGATGGATTTCTTGATTGATATATGCACAAAATAATCCTTTACACCATTGTTGTGATAGTTTAGCTATTGGACTAGATGTCTTCATATGAAACCAACTCCCGCATATATATGTCTTCATTTGGAACTTGCAAATAATATGATTTAGATGTCGATCACATGGTACTTCATGATGAAGGCTTATAGAAGCTAGACATAAAGATGTATAGAGTTTCCTCCTTTAAGATTGATGGCAACACATTTTCTTTCACTTTGTATATTTGAAGAGATCTCAAGTTTTGCTTTCTTCATAGTGGTTATCAGTTGAATACATGAGTTAACATAATATTCTTTGATGCATAGGAAACATGTATTCAAATTCGTCATAGGCTGAAGAATTTTTAGAAATGCTAATTATGCAATTATACATTGTGATAGACTCATCTTCATCATGTTTTGACTAGATATGCAAATGTTTACTTGAATTATGTACATTTGAGAATGTTTATATATATATATATATATATATATATATATATATATATGCATAATTTTTTGTAGCAAAGAATGAACCTCTGAATGATAAACTTGATTGATGTTGTCTATTCATCAAGAAGATGGCTTGATATTGCAATTGTAGGATGGTCCTTTGTTCCTCCTGCTTCGGAATCTTGACACAATCATATGCTTCTTGCTCCTCTGCTTTACTCCTTGTTGCTCCTGTAGAGTCTCCCCCTTGCATAGTGCATGTTGGAAACACTAAGAAGGGGGGTGAATCAGTATTTATTTACAATTGTTATTTTTACCAGTTAGATCACTTATAATTAGAACACAAAATGAACAATAAGAATAAATACTTTTATTAATCTCTTCTTTACAATAAATCCAACACAATAATGTGTAGGGCTCCAACCCTAGATGAAGACACCAATCTTCAATCTCCCAGGCTCCAACCTGAATTTTTCCAAGCACCAACTTGGACTTCCCAAGGCTCCAACCTTGTCACTTTGAGGCACCAACCTCTAAGGCTCCAACCTTGTCACTTTGAGGCACTAACCTTTAAGACTCCAACCCTATCTTTGGTACAAGCTCCAACATGGTCTCTTGAGGACTCCTATCCTCTAGGGCTCCAACCTTATCTTCCAAGGCGCCAACCTTGTCTCTATGAGGCTCCAACCCTCAGCTTCAATTTTTCAAGATAAGTTTGATGATTGTTCATGCCTCCCAATATCTTCTTCAACGAGCTCTGTATATCTTCAGCAATGCCTCCTCCAAATCACTTCATCAATGACAACCTTGTCTTCTTAGAAGGTGTCACCATTGCTCTTCATATTACCCACAAAAGTTTCTTCAAGGTTACATCATGAGGGCCTTCAGTAGTGCATCATGGTGTTTTCAATCGGCTAAAGCTTCTCAACAAGATGTCTTCACCAGGCTACACTAAGCCTGCTCCAAAAAGATCTTCAAAATCAACCCTCCTTCAAGAGTACTTCAAACTGGTTCAATCCCAAGGTCTTGCTCTACTACAGTTCCTCAACAAAGTACTTCAAATTACTTCTTCAACAAGTTTTGAGGCACTTGTGAACTAGTTTGTCTGAGCTCCTTATCCCTTCAAACAATACCTACAAGCTAGCCTACAATCGATGTTGATGATGTGCTATATAATACAGGCCTCCAAGCTACAATGGATCTGTAATCCGAGCTCCACAGACCACATAGGTCTGATCATTGAAGTGAGTTACCATTGTAGTCAACACAAATCCAAGGTTCCTCTTGTAGTTGTCCATAGGTCCTCTGTAATCCGAGCTTTAGTTCTTGGTTACTGACCACAGGTCTGAGGGTATGGTAGATCATTGTTGATGACCACCTTGTCGCTTCAATGGATGTGGGCCTGCTGATCTGCTCGTCTCTTCTGGGTACTGTATTAATGATTTTCTGTGTGAAATTGTCTCGGTTATTAATGGAATGCTTCAGATACTACTCGTTTACAAATTCTCGACTAGTATTGGAATACTTCGGACACTGCTCATTCTCAATGGATGAAGGCCTTTTGAGTTTCGATCCAAGGGGTATGAGATTTCTTCCGATACGTCTTGAAGGTTTACAAAGCCTCGTTATATATCAAGCATATTGTTCCTTGTTGTTGGTCTAAATGTTTCACAGATCCGAGAGATTTCGTTTCACCAATTTTTAACGCAACCAAAATTTTCTTCCTCTTCTCAGCCTTAAGCTTCCCTTCCTCGGTGTTGTAAAGTTCACGAGTTGTGAATCTTACTATGTGTTGGATAACCGAAGATCATTGTGAAATGAAGATCTGAGTTCATATATATATGGATTTCACCTTGAAGTGAAGAGACGTGACCTATGGAGGAAGCCGACTTAAGGGACAGGGTATAGGTTGGCTAGACTGTAAAAATAAGACATATGACCTTCAAAAAATCAATTGTCATCAATGGCGGATGTGGATGTGTATCGGAGGTTTGGTATCGGAGGCTTTAACATGACACAACCTTCAAAACTTGTGATATAGGAAATTTCTGATGCAGCGAACGCGATATTATATTAAAACGTTGTGATAAATCCACTTAGGTCCACAACCATATTGGCAATCAGAGATTAGGTCTTATCGGAGCTGCCATTTCAAAAGTTCCGATAAAGTGGAAGATGCGATTTGATAATTAAATTGTTAACTTAAATCAAGTCGAGTCTGCATATCCAAAATCGAAGCTTAGGTCTTATCAAAGGTGCCATTTCAAAAGTGCCAATAAAGTGGTGGATGTGATTTAATAATTAAAATCGTTAATTTAAATCAAGTAGGGTTCGCATATCAGAAGTCGAAGAAAATCGGAGGTTATATGATATTGCATATTGGAGATCGAAGGTTTTGAGTGGTGACACACACTAAAAACTCCGATATGATATTTCTCCAATAGTGATGTGTTATATATGATCTCCATAGTGATGTCTTCAACTATGTCATCATATGGTCCTCCATATCATCATGTGGTCACCATCCATGTCATTATATATAGTCATCTAAGTCATCAACTTATTAAATGTTTAAGTTAAGGCTTCTTCTCATGAGCAAGGACATCATCATGGTTTTAGGGCCTCTTCATTAAGAGCAAGGATATCATATTCCCACAAGGATAGTTCTAGGGCTTGTATATTTGACACATAATTGACACGCAAAGGCTAGATCACTATGAACATCAATCTTCATGTTTTAGAGCATCATGGGCATCTTAGACTAGACTTCTTCATTAGTGTCTTGACATCTTCATAATGTAAGAGCAACCCTAGCACCTGGAGATTGCAGGAGGTTCAATGACATCACAAGAATATTTTCCATCTCCAATAATGTTATATTGACATCAATGACAACCTTGACTAACAGGGGATGCATTCCATTTCATGTTCTCTACGATATTTGAGGCTCTTCTTTTGAAATCAAACTAGTGAGAAGAGTCTACAGGGACTATCCCTAATTTGTTCCTCAGGTATTCAAATGGTTCTCTATCAAGTGGCTTAGTAAATATATCTGCTATCTATTCTTTTGTGGGTATGTATTCCATCTTCATTATTTGTTCAGCCATTTGTTCTTTGAGGAAGTGGTACTTTATAGTGATATGTTTAGTCTTTGAGTGAAGCACTGAATTTTTCGAAATACTTATTGCGCTTGTATTGTTGCACTTAATAGATATAGGTTCATTAACAGTTGCTTTCATATCTTGGAGTGTATGTTTCATCCACAACACCTATGTGCAACAAGCAGCAATTATTATGTATGTGACTTCTATTGTAGATAGAGATACTGATGATTTTTTTTTGCTTGAACATGCAACCAATTATTCTCCTAAGTAGAATGCACCACCACTCATACTTTTCCTGTCATCCACACAACTGGCCCAGTCTGCATCTGTGTATGTTGTCAATGTAAATTTCTTCCCTTTTGGGTACCATAGTCCATAGTTTGTAGTCCCTTTCAAGTATCTGAATATCCTTTTTGTTGCTAGTAGATGACTCTGTTTAGGTGTTGATTAATATCTTACCACTAATCCAACTGCCAACATTATATCTGGTCTAGATGTTGTTAGGTATAGAAAACTCCCTATCATAGATCTATAAAGCTTCTGATCAACATCAAGTGATTCATCATTTGCACATAACTTGCATCCAATTTCCATGGGGGTTGAGACAGGTTTACAGTCTTCCATTTGGAACTTTTTCAACATATCTTTTACGTATTTCTCTTGAGAAATGAATATGCCTCCTGACTTTTGTAGGATTTGCAGCCCTAGGTAAAAGATAAGTTCTCCAATCATTGACATCTCGAACTCAAACTTCATCTCTTCAACAAACCATTTTACTAGATGATCTTTATTACTTCTAAACATAATATCGTCCACATACACAACCACATTAGTAATTCATCTCCATTAGCCTTTACGTACAAATTACTATCAGCTCCTCCTCTCTTGAAACATTGTTTTCTAAGATACTTGTCCAATCTAAAGTACCATGCTCGTGGTGCTTGTTTAAGACCATACAGTGTCTTCTTTACCCTACAAGCATAGTTAGGATTATCTGATAATAAAAATTCCTAAAGTTGTTCCATATAGACTTCTTCCTCAAGTTCTCCATTTAGGAAAGTAGACTTCACATCCATTTGGTACACTTTGAAATCATTATAACAAGCAAAGGCCAAAAACATATTGATTGCATCCAATCTTTCCACTAGTGCAAAATTTTCTTCATAGTCAAGACCTTCTACTTGCAAGTAACCCTTCCATACTAGTCCGGCTTTGTTTCTAACAATTTGTCCCTGTTCATTCATCTTGTTTTTGAATACAGATTTTGTACCTAGGACATTCAGTTCCCAAGTCTTGTTCTTTTCCATTTGATCTAACTCTTCGTTCATAGCATCTATCCAATTTTTGTCTTTACTTGCTTCATCAAAGTTTTTTAGTTCAATTTGTGACAACATAACAATATGAGCTTGGTATGTTTTCTTTGCAAGTTGCCTCCTTGTTTGAACTCCTTCACTTTTATCTCCAATAATCTGATAGTTAGGGTGATTATTTTGGACATGCCTTGAGGGACCTTTTGAATGAGTCTGTATTTTCTGATTCTTCATCTTGTACTTCATTTTCTTCACTGTCATGGTGATGATCTGGAGGATTGATAAAACCTGTGTTCTTGTTCTTATCAGGCAACTCTTCATCAAACCTTACATCTATACAATCCACAATCTTATGTATTCGTTTATTATAACACTTGTATTCCTTACTTTTTGAAGAGTATCCCAAAATATTTCTTCATTTGATCAAGCATCAAACTTTCCCAACTTTTCATCATTTTTTTTATATAGCATTTACTTCTGAACACTTTAAAATGTTTGATTAAAGTTGGTTTACCGTGCCATAATTCATATGGTGTCTTGTCACAATTTGGTCTGAGATGTGCCTTATTGAGAATATGCATTGTTGTGTGTACTGCTTTTGCCCAATAGGTTTGAGGAATGTTTCTCTCTTGCATCATGGTTCTAGCCATTTGCTAAACATATTTGTTCTATCTCTCTGCAACTCCATTTTGTTGTGGTGTATCTGCAATAGTATATTGTTTTTTAATGCCAAGTTCATCACAAAATTCTACAGATTCATCGAAAGTAAATTCACCTTCTCTGTCTGGCCTTATACACTTTATCTTGCACACTGTTTGCTTTTATGGTAGTACCTTGAATATTTTGAACTTCTCAAATGCTTCTGACTTATTTCTAAGGAATGCTACCCATGTTAATCTAGAATAGTCATCAATTACTAGCATGAAATAATTTTCTCCTCCCAGCACTTCTGTTCTAGAAGGACCACACAAATCCATATGTAATAAATGCAAAGGCTTGCTACTTGACAACTTATCCTTGACCTTGAATGAAGTTCGAGTCTGTTTCTCCATTTGACAAGACTTGCAAGTAGAGTTTTAAGGTTTCTTCATCTTTGGTAGATCTCTAACTGCTAACTTCTTACTAAGCCTGATGATGTGATCAAAATTGAGATGCCCAATCTCCTATGTCATAGTCAAGACTCGTCTTGTTTGTTAATGTAGCACTCTTCGTTATCCTCCCTTAAAATATATACATTATTCTTTGTTCGAACTCCTTTATCCATAACCTTCCCAGTAGTTGTTGACCTGATTTCACAATCTTGAGTTTTGAAGAGAACACCACATCCTCTATCACACATCTGACTTACACTCGACAAATTATGTCTCGGGCCATCATGAGCCTTTCCTCTTCCATTATTCAGATTGACTATACCCTTTCCTCTAATTCTTCCTGCTTCATCATTTCTGAATGTGACATTTCCGGTTTTTATTTCATCTAAGGATACAAACTTGCTTTTATCTCCTATCATATGTCTAGAGAAGCCATTGTCCACATACCATTTATTGTTTTGATCTTGAGCATATAGAACTAGGCCACACTTATCAGCTTTCTTCTCTTCTTTCTTCTTTCTCCACTGCATACATTCATCTATTCTGCAATTGTTCTGAGATTGTGATCTATTGTTTTTAAGCTGACATTCATATGACTTATGCCCAAAATTGTGATAGTAGAAACATTCAATGATATCAAAGAGAGGGGCAAATGGGTTTCTGTCCAGATTCATGTTTGTTTTGATGTTTGCAAATCTATTGTTAGCCTCAGTTCTTTTAGGATTCCTCGACTCATTTCTTCTAACATAACTTTGCAATTTATAGTTTTATGTCCAACATTTTCACAACGGTAACAATACCCATAGAAAAAGTTTCCATACCTAGTAGTGGATGACACTTGAGGATATAACCATCTTGGCATTTGATAATCTTGTCTCCTGAAGAAGTATGGTCTCTGATAGTTTGTTGTTTGTTTGTCCACTCCTTTTGTCTATTGCAATTTGCTGGAAGTGCTTCTTTGTTGTTGCTCCTTTCATGCAGAAGTGTTGTTCAACTTCTTGTTCTCATATTGATGTGGACTGTCATTGTCTCCCTTAACAACTTTTACAAAAGTAATTGTCTTTTTGTCCTTTGTCTTAATTTCATTGGATTCTCCTTCATAGCCTAGCCCAACCTTCATAAGTGGAGACCTCTAAGCATTTAATATCACATCCAGTTTTTCAGATCCTTTTATGTGTTGAATATTCATGTTCAAATCAGTTTGTGCCTTCTCCAACTTTTTCTTCAGGGTTACCACTTCTTCTTCCAATCTTTCACTCTTGACTTTTCTCTTTTATTTGTTGCAGCAGAATATCTTCCACCTTCTTTCTTCTTCAAGTTCAACCTTCATCTTAATAATTTCCTCTGAATTTGATTCTTCTTTTACATATTTTAACAAAATCTCTTTCTACTTCTTATTCTTCTATTTAAGTCTATCTATTTCTCCAGGGAATTGATCAATTCCCCCTCAAGATCTACCTCACCTTCTTCTTCATATTCCTTGTATTCCTTTTCCAGATATTCTAAGGCCATCAAAATGCATTCACTAGTTCCATTTTCACTAGTGGATTCATTAGAGCTTTCAAATACACTACTATCTTCTTGAGCATAAAAGCTTTTCCTTTTAAACTTTTTCTCTTTTTGCATTTTATTAGACTTGTTCTTTTCTTTCCCTCTAGACTGATTTTCTTCTTTCTTATAAGGACATTTGGAGGCATAATGCCCCACTCTTCCACAATTGAAACACTTAAATGGGAGTTTTCCTTTGTACTTACCTATACCTTTCTTCAATCTTCTAACAAATTTCGCCTCTTCTTCATCAAAGTCTGAGCATGAACATTCCTTGTCTTTTGTAGGCTTGTCTTCCTTAAAAGTTGCATCTCTGGTAGTTGACTTTCCTTTTGAAATTCTCATCTTGTATGTTGTCAAGGAACCAAGTAGTTGATCCTTGTTTAGAGTCTCAAAGTTGGTTGTCTCTTCTATAGTTGAAACCTTAGGATTAAACTTTGAAGGTAATGACCTCAGTATTTTTTGGACTATTACACTCTCTTTGAGTGTTTCTCCTAGACCCATCATGACATTAACAACTTCATATACTCTTAGAAAGAACTTAGCAATATCTTCATCTTCATTCATTTTTAATGTTTCAAATTGCATTCTATATACTTCTAATTTGGCTATCTTTACTTTGGCATCTCCTTCATGGATATTTTGCAGTTTATCCCAAATTGCTTTAGTTGTTTTACAATGCATTACCTTAATAAATTCTAATTCACTTAATCCACTAAGAAGTGCATTCATAGCTTTTGCATTGGCTGTAAATTCCAGTTTGTCATCTTTATCACTACTCATTTCCTTTGGTTCTTCATACCCTACCAACACAACAACCTAGACTTCTACTTCAAGAGACATTAAATATGTCTTCATTCTCACTTTCCAGAAGGCATAATTTGTACCAGTAAACTCGGAGGGGCTTTATTTGTTGAGCATCCTTCCTGACTAGCCAGTCTAATGATTCAAGACCTCCTTCCAATTGTTAAACTGATACCGAAGAAATCGTCTTTGATACCAATTGATAAATGTGTGGAAATTACTAAGAGGCAGCGGCGAATCAGCAATTTTACATTTCTTCTAGTATTTAGCTCAACTTAATCTTTTTTTTTCAAATATTTTCTTATGCAACTAATGGCTTATGTATATGTTCAATTGTTAGTTGTTTCTTTTGCAGTGACTAGAAAGAGACATTTGCATATTCCTATTAAGAATTCAAGAGCATTCACACAACATTCAACAAGCAACACATGAAGACACCAAATACAAGTGGAAACCCATAAGGGAGAAAACTGCAAATTTTTTGTTGAAAGTGATGTGAAGGCAAGCTCCTACTCCCCTATTACATCAATTTTTTTGTAGGCTCCAACCTATAGGACGCTGCTACCTCAAGGAAGTCTCAACTCACACAAAATTTTATGTAAGCTACAACCTACAAGAGGCTCCTAACTTAACAGGCTACAACTTATTTTTTTATCAAGCTACAACTTGAAAGGAAACTACAATCTCCCAATCACATTACAAAATCAAGTTTGTTGGTTACTTGATATTAATTTATGCCCTCATGTTTGTTGTTCATCTTCTTTGCTTTTCTACTTCAATTATGTTCCTCTTCTGCTACTTTTCTCTTCTTCTCCTCACCAAAATGTTGCTCATGAACCCTGTCATACAAACTTCTCAACACCAAAAAAGTCTTATTCTCATTCAAACGATGTATATTGTACAAGCATAGCTTATTCACTGTTTGTAATCCATGCAGGAATACGAAATCAAACTCATCACCACAACTACACATGGGATCATCACCAAGCTATATAAACATCATCTAGCTCAAAGTTTGAGGACTCCTCGGACTCCTTTGCTATCTCAATATAAAAAGTAGCAATCACCTAAAAACCCTTGATTTCCTTAGAAACCACCTTAAAAAACCACCCATGGGTCCCCCTCCTCGCCATGCAAGTATCTTGATGAACCATTCCATTTTGGAGCAGAGCCGATTGATTTGGTACCTAACCAGAAACAAAGCCAAATTGTGTGCCCATTCATTACCTTGACCTTGCTGACCAGCTGGTTTGACCAGTTACCAGTTCAGACCGACTAATTTTTAAAAACTATGCTTAGTGGGTGATATTGATGATGAGGATCCCCATACAGGCGGGATTTTGATAACATGAGTTATTTGTTATAGCATGATTTTTTTTTTGGACTTTAGAGGCCATTTGGAGCCTCTTTGTTGTATTTTTGGTTCAAATATGGATTGCACTCTATGCTATTTTGGTTATATGCACCCTTGCTTGCTATATACACTAGAAACTTCACATATTTGCGTATAATGGTTTGGATTCATATGGATGCACATGAATATATATGCTTTTTTACAAAATTTGGATATTTTATTTATTTTTGGTCAATTGGCTTTTTGGTCTAAATTTTTGCCAATTACGATCTAGTTCACATTTTCAGAGTTAATCGTTTCAATGACTAGTCTAGTTTTGATAATATTGATTAGGCCTTCTCTCCAATTGCTAGAGAAGTTATTTTCATATTCTGGAACTCCTTTATTTTAGGAGTTGGAATTATTATTTTTGGCATCTCTATTTCAGCAGGTGTTTGTTTCGTAAGTGACATGTAGCAGAAGAGCAGGGTGACATTTAGCATCCTCTAATGGTTTAGTGCATTGTCTTTGGTTCAATCCAGCTTAGTTTGTTGGAATCTTAAAAATTGTTAAGTTCATTGAATTTTGGATGGGATGTGAATTCTATTTTGATCATATGAGTTCCGATGAGGTTGGAACCCCTATCAAACATCCTAAAACAATTAATGATGATATGGAAAATTTAAGGGTAAAAGGGAAAACATCATGGAAATGAAAGGAAAACATAAACAAAATGAAAGTGAAATATAAATAAAAATAAAATGGAAAATAAAGAAAATGAACTTTATTTGAAGAATTTTATATTTTCATTCCACATTGGCTTGTGGCTCCAAAAACTCCAAATGCTCACAATTGATCAATGTGTTCAGAATTAGAGCTTCAATAGAAGCTTTTGCATAGGTTCAATGTGAACATGTGAGAAACAGTTCGAGATATTTTCAAAACATAATTCTAGTTTTGAAAAAAACAATTCTATATTTTAATTCACTTTAGTAAAAAAGTGAGTCTCATATTTAGCAACTGAGGCTAAAAAGTGTATCTCGTGCATGAATTAGACTAGGAATATCTCAAAAATAGATTCTAAGCTAAAAGTATAAAGATGAAGATATAGGCTTTCAACATAGTTGAGCAAGTTGAACGATAGACATATGGAAAGAATGTAGTCAGACAGAGAAGAGACATTTCTAGGCAGCACGCAATATAGCTAGCCATGAATATTACCAATTATTGTAAGTGGATTTTTGTTATGTTTTATGTTGTTCTAGACTAATTTGTAAGATGGATATGGAGGATGTCATTAATCAATCAACTTGATCTATCATGAAAAAGGCTAGTCTAATAGGCTTGGAAGCAACAAAAATATAGACATGGATAAGTTAACTTAATCTTTACATATAAATATCCTCAAGTCGTGGCCTCCTAGCTGAAGGTCTTTTGGAATTAAAGTTGATCTTGTAAAGCAATTATGTACCCTCTCTAGCTAAGTTGCATGATAGGGGGAAATGGGTACACATTTCCAAAACAGAAATGCACTAGAAACATGACCCCCAAAATTGTGGATACAGGGAAACTTGATATAGATATATATATATATATATATATATATATATATATATATCGAAACTTGGAAAGAAATTCAAATCACTATGAATAAATGAGAAAGAATATTTAAATGACACACAATGTTTCACCATTGCTTATATTCAGATTCTCATCATAATTATCACCATTTGCCTCTACCTCAATCCTCTAGGATCATCAATCAACACCACTCAATTTTGATGAAACTACTTAATCCAAGCTTTAAAATATGGTACAAAAAGCTTAGCATGCCTAATCAATGAAGGGTACATTTTTGCTAAGGTCACAACAGAGGAGTCCAACAAGAAACATCACTAACATCGAGGTACATAAAGGGCTTGGTGCTCTTGATTAACTGTCAATTCCATTATGTCATTATCTAATAGAATTTAATGAAAATGCTACAATCCTACAATCCTGAAATCCTAGAAACAGTTAAGTCTATTGAATTTTGAATGGTATGAAATTCTACTTTCTCCATATGAAGTCTGATGAGGTTGGAACCACTCTCAAACATCCTGAAACAATGGATTGTCGCATACATATTTGACATTACCATTAATTACCAACATTTTAGTGCAAATTGAGAGTAAAACCCTCTCTTAAATAAAATCTTTGGTCTTAAAGGTTTCCAGAAGTCTCATTGATTCATAATTAACCTTTAATTAGGCATTAAAACCAAAAATGCGGACCCCAACAATTAAATCAATGGAAAATCAGACAAAGGTCATTTGGAAACACGTTGTACAAACATTGAAACGCATTTTAGTTTGTATGAGACATGTTTCCCACATGTGAAACACATTTCATACAAACTGAAACGTGTTTCAAGCGCATTTCAATCGCATTTCAATATGGAAATGCAGCTGATACGTAAGGGGGCCACATTTCCTGCAACATAGCTCTCCAGTCAAAAGGAATTATTGACCAAAATACACTTGTAGAAAGGCCAACATGTTGCATGTATTTTCCTCTTAATGTATTTGTGATGATTTTTATTGGTCTTGAGTAAGTCTTCAAATTTGATATAGCCAATCATGAATATTAACAAATGTTTTGAGTGGGTTTTTGAAGATTTTATGCCATTCAAGAGAGATTTTTAAGCTTGATAAGGAGGGTGTCATAAAGCAGTCAACATGGCTATGAAGAAGGAAAGTCTATCAGGCTTGAAATATAGCCAATAAATATATATAGACTTTGACGTGTATAAAAAGGCCCTTTTTGTTTTTATTGTGGGTAAACTAATGTATACTATTCTTTTGGTTTTATTGTAGGCAAACTAATGTATACTATATAATAAAAACTAAACTGGGATTGGCTATCCCTCCATATGCCCTAGGAATCATTTAGGCCCACCTGGCATTAGCCTTGTGAACCCATAAGGAACGAACCCACAAGGATGTAGAAACAAACAAAAAAATAAATGAGTTACATAGATTTTGCATTATGTTGTGTCGATTGTTTGGCACAGGTGCATATTAACTATATAAGACAACATAATAGAACCTGCATAAATGAAATAGGTTACCAAACAAAAACCTACAAATGCACCACGGAGAAGTGTTTTCAATAGTTCAAAGAATGCAAATAATGAAGAATAATTCTTATAGTCTTCCATCTGGAGATAATGGAAAAGCTGAGAATCCAATAATAAAATGACCGTTTCTAAATATCTGTAACAAAATATCAACATATAGCTGAGCTCTTTCTTACCTTGTTTTAATGCCTTTTGAGCTGCAGCTGAGTTTTCTGCACCCTGCTGGTGATAGATGATCATTTCTGCAGGTTAGGAGTTTTCGTGTGTAGGTTCAATTGTTGGTGCTTTGCTATAACAAGAATGATAGATGTGATCTTGGTGATAACCTTTTTCTCCTTGTGCTTTACTTTGCAAAATGACCTTGAACCTGGCAATTTAAGGCGCCTCTTGTTGCTACAACACATGTCTTGGGCGTTCTCTTATTGTTGTTCTCAAGTTGTTCCTACTGACTTTAGGCAACAACTCTTTAAGGATAAATTCATACTGATTTGAAATCTCTTTTTGAAGGAGTCTCAATTCTTCTTTGATTTCCCTTTTCAACATCTTTGAATTCCTCTGTTCTGAAAGACAATACACCATTTCCCAGGTCCATATAATGGCAAAATGCTTGCCAGTTTATGTTCCAAGAGTTGTAGCACATGACAGAGTACATACATCAATTTTCTCAGTCTATGTGAGCGGGTATCAAAGAATTCCTACCATTGTTTCATTTTTATCAAAAACCATTCCATGAAAATCCATGCATGGCATCATATGAAAACTATGTTGTCTGCTTTCTGCATGACAGAGAAATGATAATACCATAATAATTTTCATAACAAAACTTAGCACACTCCATCCTTAAAATGATGGAAACGGTTGGCATCCCTAACAACAATTTCTCGTTCTACAATTCTTGAAATGAACTTAATGGCGGTGTGGCAGTCACCACAGACACGAAGATTCTTGACAATTCTAATTGGAATCCCACTGGGTGTGCTGATAAGACCAAAAGCTATCGCTAGCTTTTCACTGTGATAGCTCAGAAAATCATCTTTATATTCATCCTCCACATCATGTAAAACAAAGTTTGTGTCAGGCACATACCCTGCCTTCTTAATCTGCTCAGATAGTGTTTCCAGCATTGCATAAATCTCTTCTACTTGTGGATGAGATCTATCTCCTACAATAAATGCATGCACCCTATTCTTTGCTTCAGTCCAGCTGCAACCTGGAATTTTTCTTATTCCCCTGTCTTTCATCATTTTCCTGACTCTAGCAACATCATCCCATTTGCCAGATGAAGCATAGATGTTTGACATCAGCACATAATTTGCAGCATTGTGTGGTTCCAACTTAAAAAGGCACTCTGCTGCAAGTCTTCCTAGTTCCATGTTATTATGAATTCTACAAGCAGCAAGCAATGCTCCCCATACACTTGCATTTGGTTCAAACGGCATGTTTTTAATAAGGTAATCTGCCTCAACTAGACGGCCAGCACGGCCTAGAAGGTCAATCATGCAAGCATAGTGGTCTGCTCTCGGCTCAATGCAATGATCTTGAATCATTGAATCAAAATATCGATAACCTTCATCCACTAAACCTGAATGACTGCATGCACAAAGGACACCCAAAAATGCAATGTAGTCTGGCTTCATGCCTGTCTGAAGCATCTGCTCGAAGAGTTGAAGGGCTTCCTTCCCATGACCATGATAGGCATACCCTCCAATTATTGCAGTCCAGGAAACCACATCTTGCTCAGGCATATCATCGAACACCAGATGGGCATCAACTATACTTCCACATTTGGCATAAGTAGTAACAAGGGCATTGCCCACAGAGAGATGTGACTCAAAACCGCTCTTCATCATGTGGGCATGCACCTGTCTACCTTCTTTCAAAGCAGCCATGTTTGCACATGCACTTAAAATGCTGGCATAAGTCAACTGATCTGGCTTCACTCCTTCCATTTGCATTTGGCAAAAGTGTTTAAGGGCCTCCTCACCAAGCCCATTTTGACCGTAGCCTACAATTATAACGGTCCATGAAACAGCATTCCTTTCAGGCATCATACTGAAAACTCTTGCCGCATCATCTATGCTTTTGCATTTGGCATACATGTCAACTAGGGCACTGCCCACAAACACGGTAAACTCAACTCCATTCCTAATAGCATGGACATGGACTTGCTTACCTTGATCCAGAGTGGAAAGGCTGCCGCATCCACTGAGAAGACTTCCAAACGTGAACTCATCAGGCATTGTGCCAGCCCATTCCATCTGTAAAAAGAGCTTCAAAGCTTCTTCAACATAACCATTCTGCGCATAGCCAGAAATTATCACATTCCATAACACAACATCTTTGTTATACATTTTATCAAACACTTGCCGTGAATCCTCTAAACTCCCACATTTGGCATACATGTCAACAAGGGCACTCCCCACAAAAGCACTGGACTCAAATCCACTCTTGACGATCAGGCAATGCACCTGCGCGCCCTGCTCCATGTCCTTTAAAACAGTACATGCACCAAGGACACTAGCAAACGTAATCCTATCCGGCTTCTTACCATCTCGTTGCATTCGGCCAAAAAGCTTCAAGGACTCAACTTGGGTTTTGTAGAAATCAACTTCTCCATCAGCAAACTTTGAAAGCAAACCGCCTTTCCAGCCTACGCTCCCGCACCTGGCATATCCTGAGATCATCATATTCCACGAGACAACATTTCGCATAGGCATTTTTTCAAACACTTGGCGTGCATCTTCCAAACAACGGCACTTCGCATACATGTTGGCAAGATGGTTTCCCAGAGAAATATCAGGGCGAAACGCAGCCTTGATTATGTGGGTATGAAGGAGCTTTCCCTCCGCCAGAGTCCCTGCATTCGCACATTCCTGCAATAGTCGAACGCAGGTGTCGATGCCCAACTGAATCCATGGTAAAATGGGCAATGCCTCCTTCAACCTCCCTTCCTCGTATTGTGTGTTCGCTTCCAAAGCTATGGTACCCAGCTTCACCACTGTATTTTCTACCGCGATGCTCAAAGGGACTTTGGTATGGCTGAATCCTGTAAGAAGGAATTTATCCTTCTGCTTTCGATTCCAAAAGAAAGAATACACAGCAGCCGTGTTGAATGCGTGTAGGTGTCTGCGGTTAACGGTATGGGATGTGAGTAGGCAAATGATTCTGTTCATAGCATTCCTGCAGTCGAGTTACCCATGAATCCAACAACGCTGGTCGCACAGGTGGAACTGCATTGCATTTTCAGGATTTGCTCAATTTTTTTTTCTTTCTTTGGTTTACCATGGACTAACGCTAGCTATGAGTCATGGAATAGTCTAATTTGACATCGGTTTTATTCATCCGGGATTTCATATTTTGAAATTTTCCCTTTTGAAGAATGGTCACTGACTCGTGGGATAATTTGAAAAATCTTAATTTAAACACAGGAAAATCATATTTTAAAGGCATCATGGTCCTTGTGAGAGTGAATTTACTTGACTTTCATGGGTGACTCCACCTTAAAACCGAGAGCAGATGAAGCACATAGTCAAGGCAACAGTTCAAGTTCACTCTCTTGGAGAAATGGAGAAAGGTTTGAATGCTCAAATGCAAGCCTAATGAGCCAAATATTCAGCGATTGTAGAATAGATTGGGGTGGTGGCAATCAAGGTTGATAATATTAAGTAGACTTTGCATGACATACCGCATGGCAATCAATCTTAGAACCCTCCATTGCATTAAACTCCCATTTTCTACGAAGTTAAACAAGAAGGCAACCTCGTAGTAGTAATGACAGGAAATAAACACACAAACCCAGAAAAAACCAATCAAACTCAATTCAGGACTCTCATCCTTTCTTAAATGGTTCTTTATTGGTTGACATATAATAAACACACAACACACATATCTAGAGAATCCAATCAAACTCAATTCAAGGCTCTCATCCTTTCTTCAAGTGGTTCTTTATTGGTTGGCATATTAAATTTTTTTGAATATTAATATGTTTTATAAATTTTGCTAGTTTTGAGACAATATCTAAGGAAATATATTTGCCATAATAGAATACACCATAGTTGGTAGTGTTAATTTCAAACTTGGATTTCCATGGTTGGTGGAGGCCTTATTCTATATTTTTGTCGTACAAAGTTGTATGCTTTGGAAACAATTATTTTTTAATAAAAAAATATATGTTATTGTTGTGAGAGTTATTTTCTACAACTTAATATAAGGGAGATGTGTAACTCTTTTGTGCTTAACACAGAGTTGACACATGTTATTTAAAAATATATTAATAACAAAAATACATTTAGAGCAAGAGGAGGGACAGGCGTGTTAGGTTTGCCACAGTAAGGTTTTATGAAAAGATTTTATAGTAGGGGACTAAGGTTTTTGGGCAAGTGATCAATGGATGAGATGGTGAATTATGGTCCAGTGGTTGACTATTCAGACAATGTGTTGTTTGAAGATCAAATCTTTATATAAGTTATCATCCTGACAACATTGGTTGACAAAATATCTATGAAACCGGATTCGTCCCCCAGGCCCTACGTGTCTCGAATCCGGCGAATCAGACACGATTCGGACGAATTCATGTCTGAAAATCGGACATGTCGTGTCCGATTGGGACACTTCGAATCCAGAACGTGTCCCGATCAGGACACTTCGAATCCTGAATGTGTCCCGATCAGGACACTTCGAATCCGTAACGTGCCTTGATCAGGACACTTCGAATCCGAAACGTGTCCTAATCAAGACACTTCAAATCCAGAAATCAAGAACTCGCGCAACATTATAAAGGCGTATTTCCTCATTCTATTTGCACATTCACTTGTTTAGTTTGTCGTGGGTTTGTTGTGGGTGTTTGGGAGCAAGGAGCAAAGGGCGTGGGAGAATTTTCAAGGAGATTCAAGCAACAAGTAAGTGCTAGAGCCTGTCAGATTTGATGATGGTGATACTATAGAGGGGTCATCCTCCACACTAGCAGATGTAGAGATGACTTTGGATACAAAGGAGGAGGATGCAGCAGAGGAGAGCAGTGGTGACCATGATGATTAGGACAGTGATGTTGATTTTGATGATGACTATGAGGATTGATGACTCGTGAGTCATGAGCTACTTACTGCCTTGAGGCTTGTATACTTGTAGACTTGTAGTTGTAGTTGTTTTGTATTTGCTATTTTTATTTGCCATTGGCATTACACTACCTATGTAAACAGTAACACATTTTGATTTTGATGACTTCATGAAAAAACTACAATATCTTAATCTTACTATCTTGTCTTTCTCTTATTGGATCATTAATGAATTGAATATTTATTGTAAATTTATAATTTATCTATCATTTATGTCACAATTGTATTTGTAATTTTGTATGCATAATGTTACTTTGTAAAACTTACATCTAGATGCAGATCTATGTTTGAATCAATGAATTTGTATCATGAATGAGAATTTGTGTAAGAAATATCTAATTTTTAATATATATATATATATATATATATATATACAATGTACCTGAACGTGTCCTGTTCTGGGGGGTCAATGTGTCTGTATCCGACACTCGAATCCTCATATCCATCGAATCTCGAATCCCTGTGTCAGGTGACTTAGCAAAATATCAAAGCAACTTGATGAGGAGGAGATACGAAAATCTGAGGTGGGTCCTAATAAAGAAATATTGTATGATCATCCAAAAGGGGTCCAAACTTGTCTAAATAGATTTGTGGGTATATTCAAGGATTTAGCTATTAGTGAGAATTTAAAGGCCCCATCTAAGAGTACAATGTTTCCAAAAAGTTTGCCGGTGGTAAATAAAGTGTTGGTAAACTAAGATGATGCAAATAATTGTGGTTGTTTTGGTGCTTTGTTAGAGTTTGAGGAGTTCCCGGGAAGTTTCGAAGATTAGGTACTTGGAAGACTAGTAAGAAGAAAAGATGGGTTATTCTGAGTTGAGGAGGCATTGTTTCATTAGAACTCAACAAAGTTGTGAACCTAGACCAAATTCTTGACCCTACTAACATGTCACTCATCAATACATTTCTTGGTCATATTGTACCGATGAAGCTTTTTCTTTTGTGGGTGGGGAACTTTTGGGCTCCTTTTCTGGGTACTGTCTAGTTGTCCATAGTGTAACAATATATAAACAATGCAAGATAAAAGAAGCGAGAGATAGGGATTACGTGGTAAAACCCCAATGTGGGGAAATGGGAAAACATCCACGTAAGCAACTTGTTTATTCTCCATGTAAAATCTCAACCATATAAGGCTACAACCCCACATAAGCATTAGGGCTCATTACATTACACTCATGTCCACTTAGTTAGAGAATCCTTCACCTTAATTATATATGAGAGAGTGAAGGGAGAGCTTTTCTCATAATACATGTGGGATAAATCCATTTTATAATATTATGAATTATCAAAGAATAACTTGGTCAAAAGGCCATTATGAAATCAATAATACATCTACATTCTAACATTCCCCCTTAATGATGACTAGAGGGCTAGAATCACAAGAGGAAGATGCTATTAACTAGCTTTCCTCCTTGATGACAACAACTTGCAACTCTAATAAGTTACAAAGTCAAAGAAACTTCACCACTTTGTGTAATGTCCCTTTTTGAGCACAAGAGATGGGAGATAATTAATTTAATTAATCAATGTCATCCTAAAGGTGATAATGAGTAATTAAATTTGAAAAGGGGGACTATTGAGTGACTTTGATTTAATTAAGAAATAAAACCCATAAATTCATTTTATTATTAAAAGTGACCCATGGTATTTGGATGGGGAAAATTATAAAAAGGAAGGTGAGAGTTGATTTAGGAGCATGAATGAGTATAAATATTTTGATGATTGTTCCAAGAGTTCAAGTAACTTATGGTGTGAGGGAGAACCACGGGAGAACCCTCAATATATTTTCTAGTTTTTATGTTGAGATATACACACTAGCTGCTAGTGGTAAGTTTCAATGGTTGTAAATCCACCCTAGCTGATCATTTGTTTTTGCATGAAAGACTAAATTGACTATTCAAGGAGGTGAATTTCCAGACTCAAGAGAAGGCTAAATTGACTAATCTAGGAGGCCGAGTTGGCTTATTCAAAAGGTTTGTTGAAGGAGTTGAGTTGTCGAAATAAGGGAGTTAAGAGCCGATGATTTCTAGCTAATTCATTTGCTAGGTTTTTCCACAAATTATTGATGCAATGTCTCTTAGTATTAAATAAATAAAATTAGTTGGGGTTTGTAGTATTTTCTCTCCAATTTTTTGGGTTGCAATTGCAAGGTCTCTTTAAGCACTGGAAATTTTCATCACACAAATTTTTTTTGTTTCTGATAAACTTTCATGGTTTATTCGTTTGCAAAAAAAATCTAGAAAATTTAACTAATTAAATTAAAGGAATATTACACGGTGATGGATTTGGTGAACATATATACAACTTGGTATTCATTAGTACAATTAATCTAGGTGGATATCGGTGACCACCCACATCTCCCACTCTCTCAATAGTTCTCTATATTCTTGACGTTTTTTCTATGATTTTTGGGTCCCAAACTTTTGAGGCCATTTTGAGGTCCCAAACAATGTTTTTTGGCAATTCGAGGGGGCAGGGGTTGCCATTACATGCTCTAGCCATGGTCGAAATTTGTAGTCCTCAAATAGTTCTTCCAACGAGTTATTGTGCACCCCAAATGGATATTGTATGCAAAATTCGTGCCCCCAAGAGGTTGATGTACCAACTAACCACCTTGGGGCTCACAAACCTTTTTGCATTTCATCTTCTAAGGTTAGGGTTTTAGACCTTTAGAGTTCTTTCTTTATGATAAAAGGCCATTATTTTGGCCTCTTGTGACATCTTTTATGAATGTCTGTAGTCGTCATCCCTCTTTATTCAGAGATAGCTACCACCATTCTAGCTAGTTTATGTTATACAATATTATGTTATTTTGATGGTTGGTTTTGGTGGTTGTAAAGCCACCCTAGATGATCATTTACTTTTGCACGAGAGACCATATTCACTGTTCGAGGAGGTTGAATTTCCAAACCCAAGAAAAGGTCGAATTTACCAATCCAGGGGGTCGAGTTGGCTTATTCAAAAGGTTCATTGAAGGAGTTGAGTTGCCAAAATAAGGGAGCCAAGAGTTGAGGATTTCTAGCTAATTCATTTATCAAGGTTTTCCGCAAATTATTGATGTAATGTCTCTTAGTATTAAATAAGTAAAACTAGTTGGGGTTTGCAATATTTTCTTTCCAATTTTCTGGGTTGTAATTGTAAGGTTTATTTAAGCACTCAAAAATTTCATCACACAAATTTACTATTTTTCTGGTAAATTTTCATGGTGTATTCCTTTGCAAAAAACTTATAGAAAATTTAACCAGTTAAATTAAAGGAATATTACACTGTGATGGATTTGGTGAACATATCTATAACTTGTTATTCAATAATACAATTAATCTAGGTGGATATCGGTGGCCACCCACCTCTTCCACTCTCTCTCAACAATTCTCTATCTTCTTGACAAATTTTCAATGATTTTTGGCTCCCAAACTTCTGAGGCCATTTTGAGGCCCCAAACAATGTTTTTTTTGTTAATTTAAGGTGGCAAGGATTATCTTTGCATGCCTTGGCCTTGGTTGAAATTTGTAGTCCTTAAATAGTTAACGAGCTACTGTGCACCCCAAATGGATATTATATGCAAAAAGTATGCCCCCAAGAGGTTGATGTACCAACTAACCACCTTGGGGCTCGCAAACCTTTTGGCATTTCATCTTCTAAGTTTAGGGTTTTGGACCTATAGAGTTCTTGCTTTATGATAAAAGGCCATTATTTTGCCTCTTGTGACAACTTCTATGAATGTTTGTAGCCTCCATCCCTCTCTATTCAAAGATAGCTGCCACCATTCTAGCATGAATGAGTATCAATATTTTGATGATTGTTCCAAGAGTTCAAGTAGCTTATGGCATGAGGGAGAACCACGAGATAACCCTCGATATATTTCTCGGTTTCAGTGTTGATATACACACTCTAGCTGCTAGTGTTCAGTTTTGATGGTTATAAAGCCACCCTAGCTAATCATTTGCTTTTGCATGAGAGACCAAATCGACTATTCAAGGAGGCTAAATTTCCAAACTCAAGAGAAGGCCAAATTGACCAATCTAGGAGGCCGAGTTGGCTTATTTAGAAGGTTTGTTGAAGGAGCTAAGTTTCCGAAATAAGGGAGCCAAGAGCTGAGGATTTCTAGCTAATTCATTTACTAGGTTTTTCCACAAATTATTGATGCAATGTCTCTTAATATTAAATAGATATAATTAGTTGGGGTTTGCAGTATTTTCTGTCCAATTTTCTGGGTTGCAATTGCAAGGTTTATTTAAGCACAATAAATTTTCACCACGCAAATTTATTGTGTTTCTAGTAAACTCTCATGGTGTTTTACAAAAAAATTCTAGAAAATTTAACCAGTTAAATTAAAGGAATATTACCCAGTGATGGATTTAGTGAGCATATCTATAACTTGCTATTTAGTAGTACAATTAATCTAGGTGGATAACAGTGGCTACCCACCTCTTCCACTCTCTTAATAGTTCTCTATCTTCTTGACAATTGTTCTATGATTTTTGGGTTCCAAACTTCTGAGACCATTTTGAGGCCCCAAACAATGTTTTTTGGAAATTCGAGGGGGCAAGAATTATTTTTGCATGCCCTAGCCCTGGTCAAAAATTGAAGTCCTCAAATAGTTCTTCCAATGAGCTACTATGCACCCAAAATGGATATTGTATGCAAAAGTTGTGCCCCCAAGAGGTTGATGTACCAACTAACCACCTTAGGGCTCACAAACCTTTTGGCATTTCATATTTTAAGGTTAGTGTTTTGGACCTCTATAGTTCTTTCTTTATGATAAAAGGTCATTTTTTTGGCCTCTTGTGACAACTTTTACGAATGTGCATAGTCATCATCCCTCTCTATTCAGAGATAACTACCACCATTCTAGCTAGTTTATGTTATACAATATTATGTTATTTCACTTATTAATAGAAGTTGGGATTTCATCATATCAATGTTCTTTATGTTATATTTATTTGTGTGTGTTTCATTTCCTTTCCTACCTTTCATTTCATTCATTGTATAACTTGGATTAGCAATACTCAAGACCAAAAACACCATCAACTGCTAGATCTCGAATGAGTATGAAGATCAATGTGTTTGGTCTTGGAGTGATATAATGAATTGTAAGAAAGCACCTAAATTGCCACTTCTTAGCTTAGTGAACTAGTTGGAGAGACATTGCTTCTTTAGCTTCTCAAATAAACTTTGATTCCAACACCCTTTTGTAAACTTAGCTTGGAGGAACTTCCCCATTAAGTTGTTCTTAATACAAATATTGATCAACCATAGTATAAAAACACTTCTAAATAATTGTGAACACTATCACCATCAACAAGAAACACTCCTAAAGAAATTTGAACATTGTCACCATGAATGTTAATCAAACATAAGTAATGAAAGCATTCATCAAATAAGTTGGTAGGTCACTGTCCAAAAATATAGTCTTAGCAACAATAGATGGTCTTTGTCCACAAATATAATCTTTCTCAACCCTTAGATAGGTATTTATATATGTGGTAGTACACAATTATATCTCCCAACAACTAATTCAAACATGATTCAGTTAGTCTTAGCAAGTCCTAGTCGAGATTCCAGTCGATGAACATTTCCAGTTGAACCTCAGTTGACCACATCCAGGGTAATTAATAACATGTAAGAGCATACTTTTATGATAGTATAGTCGATGATACACAATGATATGTTGTCCTCAAGCATCTGTGAAACATACTCAATGACCTTTCATTACTCGTATACCCTAATAGTCAACATTGGTCCATGGTTCTTCCTTTCACGTCTTTACTACAAGGATCTAAAAGCATAGTTGCCATGTTTCCAAGAAGTTTGATTTCTAGGTAAATTTCTATGATTCCGTTGAGGATGAGGATATGTCATAGATGCATGCTCGAGTTATAATTCACTAATGTAACAACCCTGGTCAAAAATCCATGTAATAAAGTTAATGAAGGAAAATAATAACCAAGGTCACGGGACATGTATTCCAAGCTGAATGTTGGGAAAAAACATAATGATGGGGATCACTTGTGACTAATTAATGGCCATGGAAATTGGCAAAGGCAATGGCAAAGGTTTTGGAAATGCATGAGACATTTATTGGCATTTTATTTATGAAAATAATGGAAAATAAGAGAAAATGAAGGTGAAAGGTCACAGGTTGCATGTGAGGAGGAAAATGAAGGAAAATAATGGAAAATTGAAGAAAATAGAAGCCTCATTAATAAAAAGGCTTATGAGGATTAGTTTGTAGCTTTTTATCAGTTTAGTTTTGGAGCTCTCATTTTCTACTCTATCTATCTCATACTCTTGGACACAAAGTTTTCTTGGAGCACTCTTGGAGGAGTGTGGCATGCTTGGGATTTGGAGCAAGAAGGCAAAGGAAGAGTAGGAAAGTGCTAGATGACATCGATATCAACAACTACAATGGGTTTTTCTTGTAGGTACTAAGTTGCATGTATGATTTCCTTGCTATTTTTTGCATGCATGACACATGCATGTGGTTTCTTGGTTATGATTTGATATTGGCATGGAGGATTTCCTGAATTGATGGTGGTTTTTTGCTAGCCTTTCCATTTCCTGGATATCCATGGTGTTGTGGATTTCTTTCCTTTTGTTTTCTGGTTGGTTCTCATGTTAATTTGGTTGTGGGTTGACTTATTAGTTCCTGGAGCCTTGGTTGGACAAACGCTCTAGAAGACATGTAACAACTTGGGTTGAGTTACTGGTCCTAGAAGCCTTGGTTGGACAAACGCTCTGGAGCCCTTGGTGGGTTGAGTTACTAGTCTTCGAAGCCCTAGTTGGAAAAACACTCTGGAGACTGACAACAGTTGTGGGTTGAGTTACTAGCCTTGGAAGCCTTGGTTGGAACAAACACTATGGAGCCCTGTACAACTTGGGTAGAGACTGATCTGGTGATGGTTAGTGATGTCCGACCATGAGGCGGAATCACTGGTTGAGGGTTAAGGTGATTTTGCCTCTGGAAGCCCTGATTTGGTTTTGTTTGATTGGTTTCATGAGATCCCACATTCATGCTTGGAATATGGCACGGGGTGATTGGTTGAAAGAGAGATTTGGTCCAGCCCAATCTATGGTCAGGTGGTACGTGGAAGTCCCTGACTTGGTTGGATTTTAATATGTTAATAAGAGCTCCTTTTCCTTGGTATTTTCATGAGTACATTTGCTTGATATTATGCATCTTTTATGGTTGTTTCCTCATTTATATATCTCTAGTTATTTGTTGGTTATAAGTGTGTTTTATGACAGTTATGATGTATGGTTCTCATCATGTTTTTCTTAGTACATGAAATTTTAGTGAATGAATGACATAATAGATAACAATGTAGTTATTGTGAGGAGATATCAGTCCTCCTTGACAATTCCTAGATAAGTATGAGACCCCTATGCTCAGATCTATTGTTGTGACTTGTAGATTACATGTGTTGTGATATGTTTGATGAAATGTTAGTCATGGCTAGTAGGGGTCAGTTCAAGTCATTATTCAAGTGTTTTCATTAGTACCATTGTTTCTAAGTTATTTATCATTTCTTGAAGTTTCATGAAGTTCTAGGTAGTGGCCTGAGTCCTGGCCTTGAAAAAATGGCACAAAATCTAGGGTCACTAGCACAGAATTGCCTGAAAAAGAACATAGTCACATGGATGCCTTATTGTGGGAGCGATTGGAGGGTCCTCGTCGCATGCATTCCTTGTCATGGGAGTGGATGAGATTCTAGGGTAGTCAAAGGGAAAGTTGTCTCAAGGGTTGGTCACCTGGAAGGCTTGGTTGGCTCCTGACGGTTCTATAGCATGTGTGGAAGGTCAGATTGATCTTGTCATGTCAATTCCACTTCCTTAACTATACTTGGGGAGTTGACTCATATCATAGTAACTCTCCGTCACATGTTTACCCCAATGGACCGGTTAGCTTGGGTAAATTTTGGAGGAGGGTGTTACAGAGTGGTATCAGAGCATGCTTCACCCCTTAGACAGGATGTGCAGTGTGTTGGTTATGTATACATGTCGGTTGCTTATGTGTCCTTGATGAACCCCAAAAATGGATAATTATTTGGGCTCATTCAACCTCCTAATTTGACTTAATCCACCATTCTCATTGGTTTATTGCATGTTTTTGATTATTTTTATGTTAATAGAGTGAATTTGGTTAGTCATTATGCCAACAAGTCTAATGGGTGCTTTGTGTAGCCTTTTTGGTCAACTTGGAGACAAAATTGAAGGTCTTAATGAGCACTTGGCAGCCAAATTCGTGGGAGAACAAGCTAGAGGATTTGTAGGAAGGTGTCCCCCTCATTTATGGACCCTTACCTTGAATTCTCCACCATCAGCTCGGAGTTCAAAGGCCACCAAATCAATGAGCACAAGGGAAGCCAAGCAAGTCAAGTAGGACTGCTGTTAACTACAAGTCTTGGGCAGCCAAGTCCCTAAACTTTAGGAGGACTGTTGGGTCCTCAAATTGTATAAATAAGAAGGCTTAGGGCCTCATTTGGGTTAGCTAGTGGGTAGTCATTTTTGTAGCTAGTGGTTAGTCATTTTGGGGAGCTAGTGGTTAGTCATTTTGGGGAGCTAGTGGTTAGTCAATTTGGTTATCCAGTTAGTCATTTTGTTTTAGCCATTAGTTAGCTAGTTTGTAGTTCGATTTTTTATGTAATAGATTAGCTTTGCTTTCAGCTCATTCTCAAGCTCTCCTTGTGGACAGTTTTGATGTAACTCTTCATTCTTGTTTAATAAAGATGAATCCAGCTTTGCACCAGCTCTAAATCTATCTTGGGAGGCTGTAGCTCTTGGGGTTGGGCCCATCTCAAGCGCCCAGTACCTCCCTTGTTTATCTTTGTGTGTTTTGCTGCATTCTGAGAATAAAATCTGCTATTTTGTTTTGTTATTTAGTTTGTCTTTTTGATGAGTAAAATAGCTTTTCATGTTCAGATTTAATTGATATGTTAATCACAGGGAATATATTCAGAAAAAGGCTACCAAGTACTTTGGATCTCACCTCCCCTTCAGTGGAATCATGAGCTGGGACCAATGTAACCTTGCTGCCCACAAAAACACATTCTTTGCTTCACCATGCAATTAATAGTGTTGGATTTTTAGTGGTTGAACTTGATATCAGTTTTGATTGCATGCTTCAGTTTATGATTGCTTAGTTGTAGAGTCATTTCACGTATTTCATTTCGAATAAACTTCTATCCATTTCCTTTTGTTGTTAGGTCAGATTAGATTAAAGTAACTAGGTCATAGGTTTTATATGTGTGTGTTCGTTCAGTTTGGAAAACCACTTGCAGAGTACCTATTACCCTTCCTTACCTGCACATACCCCATCCAACCGACCTGTTTCATCCTTCACTCAGAACCCTTACCTTGCATTTACCTCATTCGCTTACTTTGCCATGATTCTCACCTTTTTGTGCAACATTACTCCAGTCTTCTTGGAACAAGTCCAGCCATCCACACCTTCTCCTCAACTCCATCCTCCAAGTCCTAGACCTATTCACACCCCTATTTCACCCCCATACTCATTCCATCATCTTTTTCCCTCCATCCATGCTCCAAAATCCTCTTTTCAGAACATCCTGTAGAAATCTCTGAACATCCTGTAGAAACCCCTGCAGACATCCTGTAGAAGCCTGCACACTCGGTTGCCGAGCACCTGAATGTTGTGGACTCCTGTGGAATGATGTTTTGGATCCTCTGGGACCTCTCCTAGCCATCCTAACCTTTCCCAAGCTTTCTCTCCCTTCGCACCACCTCTGCACAGCCAAACCCTAATAAGAGACAAATTCATATTCACTCCATCACTTAAGCAAAAATACAAAAACAATGTTCTCTTTCATAGAAGTAGTTTGAGTTCATGCATTTCACATCATTAGAAGTAATGGCATCCTTTTTAGACATTTGCACTTTCACTATTGCATCATAGAGGTCAAACTAGTCAAATTAGGGTTTACTAGGGTTTCATGTTTTGGTGGGCTTTCAGTTCACTTTTGCAAAGTAGATCAATTCCCCTCGAGATAGCCTTCGTCCATCATTTAGAAAGCTTCTTCTGAAGAGCATATAGAAGTTGGCTTGAGCCCTAGCGGACTTGTGCCAGCTGACCAAGTGACAGCTGCGACAAGAGCTAGTACTTGTGCATACAGCACCGTCGCTTCCAAGTTTGCACGAACTACCGGGTTGATAAAATTAGAGATAGGGAGCCCCAGGAGTTGTAGCATTATTGCTACAATACTGGAGCCCACCAGTCCTCATGCTTGTGTTCTATGTGCATGTTGTGTATACATGGTGGTGTTCATGGTTTTCATTGTGATGTCATGCAGAAGTCGACAGTGTTGTTGTCGGAAGGTGTTTGTCATGAATGCATGTCAGTGTTTATATGTATTGTTTATGCATGCATGTCATACATATGTTGGTTATGCATGTATGGTACCTAGTCGGTGTTGTAGTGGTGGAATCATGCATGGTAACTGGGATGATGCTTGAGATGATGTAAATATACTGTGATGATTATGGTTATATAATGTGTTAATCTAGTTGACCTTGCAGATGAGATATCCTCCCCTGAACTACACTGAGGTACATTGATTTTTTAATGATTTGGTTTCGCTAACATGCTATACCTTATAGCAAGAGAAGAACAAAGATGACTAGCAAGATGGTAGACTACAACTCAAGAGATTCTCCCTATAGATCAGATGAGCAACATGGTGAGGGATATTCTCCTAACATAACAGAAATTCTGAGAAGTTTGAAGGCAGAAATAAGGATTTTCAAAGAAGATAATGACTAAATCATTCAATCACAAGAGAGACTTCATATGGCACAGGAGAAATAAGCAGAATTTAATGTAGTTATCCTTCAAAGATGGTCAGACTTACAAAGACAGGGACTGCTTAGAATCAGTCATGGACAAGAGGATAGGACTAATGGAGCATATGGTAGCAGGTCACATGGTAGGCACAGGTTAGATAGAGATGACACGGTTAGAGATGGAAGATTCTTGGATACACCTGATAGACGAGGTAGTGGACATGGGATTTACTCTAGTTCTAGTTCAGATAAGTATCATGGTCATTAATCACTATCATCCTTACATGAGGAGTGACAGGGCATATTTGTCGAATGAGTTCAAGAAAGCAAATCCACCTACATTTGATGGGGAAATAAAGAAGTCACAGGATTTTGAAGCATGGTTTTTTGGGATTAATAAGTTCTTTAGGTTGCATGATTACTCAACGAACATGAAGGCCAAAATAACTACATTCAATCTTAAAGGTAAAGCATATATTTGGTGGGAAGATGTAAATAATGTCAGAGGTATTTATGAAGAGGAGTTGACTTGGAGTGAGTTTGAGAGACTATTTAGGAAGAATTATCTATCAGAGAGATACTATGATGACATGACAAAATAATTCTATGAGTTGAAGATGGGATCTATGACCGATGAGGAGTACACTAGTAGATTTTTGGAGTTATTGAGATATGTTCCTTACCTCAAGGAGGAGAAGGCCAAGATTCAAAGATTCATCAATGGGTTTCTGGTATAATTCAAGGACAGGATTAAGTTTGATGAGCCTAGATCATTGGAGGAGTCCATTCAGGAAGCTAAATCATTGTTATGAGCAATCAAAGCGCAGATCAGAGACTAAGCAGGACTGGAAAGGTAATGATAAGAATAAAGGGAAATGGGATAAGAAGCAAACAATACCTTAGGTCACAGGTAACAAAGAGAATATAACACCACCTAAGAAGTTCAATGTATATTGTAGAGGATAGTGAATTTGGTCTAAGGAGCAGAACAAGGGTGATGATAGGAAATCTTTACAGTGTTGGACTTGTGGTGGAAAGCATCGTATGAGAGATTTCCACAACATTAGGGTGGTAGAACGCAAATGTATAGTGTGCAGGAGCCAACGATAGTGGGGGATGTTAGACAAAGTATTCCACGGATCTATGCAACATTGGAGAACAACAGGTAGATCACCAGGCATTTATTATCGAGATGGACGATAAGATTTGTGATTAAGTTGTTTCTATTTTGATTGACCCTGGATCTAATTATAGTTATATTAATCCTAAACTGGTAGATAAGTGTGGTTTGAATAAAGAAGTGCATGCAAAATCTTGGTTAGTTCAGTTGGCTACAGGTACAAAGAAGAGAGTTCATCACTGGGTAAGAGCTTGTGCATTTGAGTTGAATGGTATGCCTACCTCAGCACATTTGAATGTACTTCCGTCGGGATCATACATTATGTTTTTGGTTATGGACTGCCTGTATCTTCATAGGACCAAGGTGGATAGTTATGACAAGGCTATTGAGTGCCTGGATGACAATTGTAACACCCTCCTCCCACATCCACCCAAGTAACTTTCCAACTGAGGTAAACATGCAACGAGAGGCTACTATGATTCGATTCGACCTCCTATGTGACCTTAAGGAAGTCGATCGATGGAAACATAACACAAAGACAATCAACATTAACTTCAGGACCCTCAAGAACCAATCCAACTCTTCATACAACTTTCCCTTGGGTCCTACTAAAGTTTTGACCAACTTAAGATTTGCTCTCTTGTTATAGGAATGACAATGTCCAGAAACCCAAATTCGCTCTCACAGGCTTGCCTACCAGCGTCCAGAGACCCAATTTACCAGTGTTATGCTAGCATCCTCGGGATTTGAGCCACTTTTTCAGGTCCAAATCCTAGGTCACTGCCTAGAATGGAATAATAACTTAGGAGCAGTAAAAGAATGGGGAAACAATGATGCAAAAGAAATAAGTTAAACAAGACCTTAATCAGACCCCTACTAGCCATGACAAACATTTCGTCAAACATGTCACAAGCATGTAATCTACAGGTGTAACCAATAGAATTAAACATATTGATCTTGTATTTATTTGAGAATCGCTAAGAACCATTTTTCCCTCATGTCATTTGCTATATTACCATATATTAGGCCATAGATACATTATCCATTCATTTACAAGTAAAAACATGCTAAGATCCATACATAGATGTTGTCATAAAACACACATATAACCAACATAATAACAACAGAAATACTCATGAAAGTACATCCATATAGACCACATATAATCCATCAAAATGCTAATAGAAATACAAGGAGAAATAACCTTTCATTAATGATGCAAGAACCAAACCCGGGATGGGACTTCCACATTCCACCCGACCATAGAATTGTTGAGTCAAATCTCTCTTTAGTCATTCACCCCTGTGCCATATTCCAAGCATGAATGTGGAACTCAAACCAAAAGAACCAGCCAGGGCATACCGAGGCTAAAACACCTCACCCTCATCAATAGAAACCAAACTTTACCATAATCCATCCTAGATCACTAGGACAACATAATGAACACATCATAAAAAACTTTACCGTGATCTCCACTCGATCACTAGGCCAAACAAGCAAGGATGCCACTGTATTTCTACACCTACAACGTGAGGAATTTTCCTACCTCCTAGTCTCTCAGGCTTTACCGCAATCCAAACCCAAATCACTAGGCCCTAAACTGAGACCCACTCTCCAAGCTTTACTGCATATCCCAACCCGAGATTACTAGGCCCAATGGAGATCAAACCACCTCTTAGCTTTACCGTATATCCCGCCATTCACTGACAAGGATTCCTAGGCCATCCGAGGCAACACAAAATCTGGCTTTACCACAACCCACAGTCTGGTTCAGGGGTTACTAGGCCATGTGTCCTATCATTTCAGAGATCCACCTCACTCAACTTCGAATCCATATGGTAAACCAGCTCAACTAAAACATGAGAACCCCACTCACACAATGGCTATTCGGAAATGAAAAGGCTAGGTTGAAAACACGGTTACACCTGGAAAAACCCATGCCACAACAAAAAAAGAACCACATGCAATATTATGCATGCCAAATCTAGCAAAGAAAATACAAATGCAAATCGACACCTTCAAAGAATATTGTTGTACCTACTTAATCCTGTCTTTCCCTACTTGATCTTTGCTTCCTCTTGCCTTCTTTGCTTTTCTTGATCCAATGCCAAAGTGCTCCAAGAAAAATAAAAGTGTCCAAGAGTGTGAGAGAGAGAGAGAATAATGAGAGAGCTCCAAAACTGAATTGACAAAAGGTTACCAATTGATCCTCAGAAGCCTTTTTATGAATGAGGCCTCTATTTTCTTCATTTTCCATTATTTTCCTTTAATTTCCTCCTCACATGCAACCTGTGATCTTTACCTCCCTTTTCTCCTAATTTCCATCATTTTCATAAATTAATGTGCCAAAAATGCCATTTTTCCTTTCCAAAGCCTTAGCCATTTCCTTTACCAATTTCGTTAGCCATAAACAACCAAATGAACACCCCCTAGGATGTCTTGCCCAACATTCAGCTTGGAATAAGTGTCCCATCAACCATGGTTATTATTTTTGCCTTTATTACTTTTATTATATGGAATTTTCACCATGGCTATTATAGAACCCTCCCCCTTGGGGAATACTATCCTCGGTGTTAAACCACACCAAGACCTCAGAAAAACTGCTAAAAGCAAACATACTGCCCATGGAGCTTTATAACATAGGTCGATACAATATTTACAATGATCACCCTACTGAATAGCAAACCAACATAACAACATAATAACATGACATCATAATGACATGACACCCATACTGCTTATTGGAGCTTTATAACTTGGCTCATGGCGGTATTTACATCCATATACATATGTACATATACCAAAATAACCAAAATATATACCAAAGCATATACCAAGACATATACCAAAACACCATACCAAAATTGTTTTGCCTTAACTGACAAACAAGGAAGGATACATAGCCTGCATTTGATCTGTCGTCTCCCATGTAGCTTCATTGGGCCCAAAGTAATTCCACTGCACTTTAACTTGCTCGATTGCTCGATTTCGGAGCATGAGCACCTTTTTTTGCATTATACACTGAGGCTCCAACTGTAATTCTCCATCTGGTTCCACCTACAACAGAGACTAGTCAATCACATGATCAACATCTTTAACATACTTTTTAAGCAATGATACATGGAAAACATCATGGAATTTTACTATCGGAGGTAGTGCATGTCGATAGGCTACTAGCCCAATCCTCTCAATGATATTGAAGGGTCCACAAAACCGTGGTGCCAGCTTGACACATGATCCAATCTACAAGGAGCTCTTATTCAGTTTGATGCGCAAGTACACCTATTCCCCAACCTGGAACTCCTTGAACAACTTGTTCCTATATGCATAACTCCTTTACCTATCTTGTGTTTCCTTTAGATTCTTCTTGATCACCTGCATTTCATGTTCCATGTCCGCCATCATGTCTGGTCCAATCAATACCCTGTTAACTAAATCACTCCAATTGATAGGAATATTGCAACTCCGCCCATACAATGCCTCAAAAGGGCTCATCCTCAATGACTCCCGATAACCATTGATGTATGCTAACCCAACCAAGGGAAGATACTCCTCCCACTTCCCCTATTGATGCATCATATACATCCTCAACATGTCCTCCAATATCTTGTTGACCCTCTCTGTCTGTCCATCTGTCTCTGGATGATAAGTCATACTTAAGGCCAAATCTATGCCCAAACCTACAAACAACTCCTTCCAAAAATTGGAAGTGAACTTCGTATCCATGTCTATCACAATCTTCTTTGTAACACCATGAAATCTAACCACATCTGGGATGAATACCTATGCTACATCACTAGCTGAGAATGGAGACTTCACTGGAATGAAGTGTTCAACCTTTGTCAACCTGTCCACAACAACCATGATCGAATCATGTTGTCTCACTCTCTTCAGCAACCCTATGATGAAGTCCATGGAAATGACCTCCCATTTCCACTCTAGAATCTCGATCGGCTGTAGCAGTCCACTTGGGTGTTTACACTCTGCCTTCACACGTTGACAATAAAAATACCTAGCCACAAACTCTGCTACATCCTTTTTCATATTCGACCAATAGTAAAATATTTTCACTTATGTCAGTGTCTTTTGATAACTAGGGTGGCCTGAATATCATTTCACATGAAACTCTCTCAAGATAACCTTCTTGAGCTGACAGCTATCTGGTACATATATCTTGTCTCTCAATTTGACCAATACATCCGTTGTAAGACAATAATCCACACCCTGTGCACCTGTACTTGTACTATCACCTATATCTATACCTATATTATCACCTGAACCTGTACCTATACTATCACATGTGCCTGTACTTGTACTCTACTGCAACTTGTGCACAATCTCCATATACTTGACATCCTACTGACCTGCATGCAAGATCCTATCCTATAGATCTGTCCCATAGGAGCTCATAGCTACCAAGTGATTTTCCTGTACCCACCTACTGAGAGCATCTTCCACCCTATTCTCTTTACCTTTGATATCCCTGACCTTGGAATCAAACTCACTGATCGTGGCCAACTGTCTAGACTGCCTAGCATTTAGATTCAGCTGGTCAAATAAATACCTCAACCCAATATGATCACTCATCAGTACAAACTTCTCGCCAAGAAGATAGTGCCTCCACATCTTCAATGCATGTATAATCACTGCCAACTCAAGATCATGTGTGGGGTAGTTCTGTTTGTGCTCATTCAGTTTCTGTGATTCATAGCATACCACATGTCCATCCTACATAAGGACTCCACCAAGTCCTCTCTTACAAACATTTGTACATACTGCAAAATCCTTATCCGGATCTGTAATCTATAGCACTGGTGCATGTGTCACCAACTACTTAAGTTGCTCAAAATTAGCCTCACACTCCTCTGTCCATTCAAACTTCTTACCTTTCCTCTGCAATGATGTGATAGGATAAACAATCTATGAGAAGTTCCTGATTAACCTCTTATAATAGCCTGCCAAACCCATGAAAAATCTCACCTCATCCACATTCCTAGGAGCTACCCATTCCATGATGGCTCTTATCTTTTCTGGATCTACTGAAATACCCTCCTTGGAGACAACACGCACCAAGTAGTGTACCTCAGTTTGAAATAAATTGCACTTGATAAGCTTAACATACAATTGATGCTCTCTCAACAACCTCAACATTGCTACAAAATGCTCAACATGCTCTTCCTCATTTTTAGAATATACCAAAATATCATCAATGAACACAGTAACAAACTTATCCAAATATGGACACAACACATTATTCATCAAGACATAAATGTAGTTGGAACATTAGTTAAGCCAAATGGAGCTACAACAAACTCATAATTCCCATACCTGGTCTTGAAAGCGGTTTTGTAAATGTCCTCCTCTTTGATGCGTACCTGATGGTATCCAGATCTCAGATCAATCTTAGAGAACATTGTTTCTCCCTTTAGTTGATTGGACAAGTCATAAATCTTCGACAAAGGGTACCTGTTCTTGATGGTCACTTTGTTCAACTTCCTATAGTCAATGCATAATCTGAGAGTACTATCTTTCTTCTTGACAAACAATACCGGTGCACCCCAAGGTGATACACTTGGCCTAATGCATCCCTTTTCCAAAATTTCCTTCAACTGCAACTTTAACTCAACCAATGCTCATCCTGTAAGGTGATTTTGATGTTGGAGCTGCCCCTGGCACTAACTCAATAGAAAAGTCTACCTCCTCGTGAGGTGGAATTTTGTAATGTCCTCAAGAAATACATCCTTGAATTGCTGCAAAACGAGATACCTGCTAAGCACATCTGCATCCTCAACCTCCTTACCCTTATCACTAGAAATGTGTACTACAAATAACATACACCCTTTCCTACGACTACGATTCGCTTGCATAGTTGTCACCATCCTAACCGATGTGGATTTCTTCTTACCCTGCAAGACTCTTGGTTCCCCATTGTCGTCAACAGACTCAATGGCTTTGTCATAACAATCTACCTTGGTTCTATGAAGGTACAACCAATCCATGTCCAGCAACATACTGTATGATCCCAACTATAATACATTTAGATGTGTTGTGGTGGGCATAACATTTAAGTCAAAGGCGCAATCTCTTACCCAATGATGTACTCGTTTCTTTGTACCTGTAGCCAACTGCACTGACCAAGATTCTACATGAAATTCCTTACTCAAACCACACATATCCACCAAGTTAGGACTAACATAGCTATAATTAGATCCAGGGTAAATCAAAATTGAAATAACTTGATCACAAAGCTTACCGTCCATCTCAATGATAGATGCATGATGGTCTATCTTCTTGTTGTCCACTACTGCATAGATACATGGAATAATCTAACCAACATCCCCAATAGTCTATGCCTCCCGCGCACTGTATATATGAGGGTTACCACCCTGATTTTGTGGACAATCTCTCTTAAGGTGCTCCTTACCGCATGTCCAACACTCCAATCGACCAGTACCAACACCTCTATGTTGTTGTTGCGACCCATGTCCCTGTCTAGCTGCATTAAACCTCTTTTGCGGTGCCACATTTTCTTTCTCATCTACATTTTGAGGCCTTGTTCTCTTAGGCTTCCATTTACCTTTACCTTTGTCTTTTCCCTTCCATCCTTGCTAAGATTCATTCTTACGATTTGACTATTCATAGCAATGCTTCAGTTTCCCAATAAATTCCTCAAGTGACCGAGGCTCATCATACTCAATCCGATCTCTAAATATTAATAGAAAACCACTGAAAAACTGTTGAACTTTAACCTTCTCATCAATAAGATAATGTGCATACCTCAATAGCTACAGAAACTTGGTCATGTACTCTTCGTCTGTCATTGATCCCATCTTTAACTCATATAACTCTTTAGCCTTACTGTCGTATTACCTTTCTAACAAGTACTTCTTCCTGAAAAGTCTCTTGAACTCATGCTAACTCAAGTCATTCGTCCTGATGTCTCTGACCCGCATCACATCTTCCCACCAAATGTCTGCTTTACCTTTCAAGCTGAAGACCGCCACTTTGGCCTTCATGTTATCTGTGTAGTTATGCAACTCAAAAAATTTGTTCATCCCAAATATCCAAGCCTCTGCATCTTCTGAATTCTTCACATTTCCATCACAAGTAGGTGGTTTCTCTTTCTTAAATTCATCTGGCAAGTAACCCCTATCACTCCTCTTGTAAGGGTGATAACAATGATGATCATGATGTCTATCAGAACCAGAACAAGAATAATACCTGTATCCATCGCCTCTCCTATCTGAAGTATCCAACAACCTTCCATCTCTCACCATACCAGACCTATCTGACTTGTGTCTACCATGAGACCTACTGCCATATGCCCCATTAGTTCTATCCTCATGTCCATGGCTGATCCGAAATGGCCCTTATCACTGCAATTCTAACAAACTCTAAAGAAGTATAGCATTAGCCTCTGCTTGTTTCTCTTGTGTCTGTATGATCTTGTCATTGTCGACCTTACAGATCCTTATTTCTTCCTTCGGGATTCTCAATGTGTCTGCCAAATCAAAAGAGTGCCCCACACCAGGTTTCCCATCTGATTCATAGGGATATTTTTTGTAGTCTACCACCCTTCTAGCCATTTGGTCTCTTTCTTGCAATGCATAATATGTCAGATAAACCAAATCATGATAAATCAACGTACCTTAGTATAATTTGGGGAGGATACCTCATCTGTAAGATCAACAAATCAGTGTGATATATGTATAACATAAACATAGTAGCATATAGACATATAACAAGTAAGTGCATCAACACATAAGCATCATTCTAGCTAGGGTCTAGTCATCAATGCAAGGCCATATCAACAATGCATGCTATGATGTCATGCATGACAACAACCACTACTCTATTGTACAAATTGCCATATGTAACCATCAAAATGCATAAGCAATGCCTAATCAACTACACATACGTATAGACGCATCTAGTCGAGCATAAGCTATCAATTCTTGTAATCAACCTATAAGATTGATATATGTAATTAAACATACAAGAATGTAACCTAACATACAAGGATGTGATTAAGCTACATATAATCAACATGTAAGTGACATACAACAATATGTAACCAATCACATACTCATATGATGCATTCCACAAAATCAATCATCAAGCTCCTTATGACAATCTTACTACCATAATGATCAACATCAAGCAAATGTAGCAATCACATTGAATGCAAGTGTCAAAGACACACATGAAACTGACATGCATGCATGACCAGCATACACCGCCCATCCAATTCGAGGGGTGAACCATGCTTTGATACCACTCTGTAACACCCTCCTCCCACATCTACCCAAGTAAACTGCTAACCAGGGTAAACATGCAATGAGAGGCTACTATGATTGGACTCGACCTCCTATGTGACCTTAAGGAAGTGGAATCTACGGAAACATAACACACAAACATTCAACATCAGCTTCAGGGCCCTCAGGAACCAATCCAATACTTCAGAAAACTTGTCCTTGGTTCCTGCTAAAGTTATGACCAACTTAATACTCAATTTCTTTCATGCTATAGGCATGAAAACGTCCAGGAACCCAAAGCCACTCTCATAGGCTTGCCTGCTAGCATCCAGAGCCCTATTTTACCAGTGTTATGCCAGTGTCCCTGAGATTTGAGCCACTTTTTCAGGCCCAAAGCCTAGGTCATTGTCCAAAATGGAATGATAACTTAGGAGCAGTAAAAGAACAGGGAAACAATTATGAAAAAGCAATAAGTTAAACAAGACCTTAATCAGATCCCTACTAGCCATGACAGGAATTTCATCGAACATGTCGCAAGCATGTAATCTACAGGTAACCAACAAAATTAAACATAGGGATATTGTACTTATTTGAGAATCGCTAAGAACCATTGTTCCCTCATCTCATTTGCTGCATTACCATATATTATGCCATAGATACATTATCCATTCATTTACAAGTAAAAACATGTTGAGATCCATACATAGTTGTTGTCATAAAACACATATATAACCAGCATAATAACAACATAAATAATCATGAAAGTACAACCATATGGACCACATATAATCCATCAAAATACTCATAAAAATACAAGGAGAAATAACCTTTCATTAATGATGCAAGAACCAAACTCGAGATGTGACTTCCATGTTCCACCTGACCATAGAATGGTTCAACCAAATCTCTCTTTAGACATTCACCCCTGTGCCATATTCCAAGCATGAATGTGGGACTCAAACCAAAAGACTAGCCAGGGCATATCGAGGTTAAACCACCTCACCCTCATCAATAGAAACTAGGATTTACCGTAATCCACCCTGAATCACTAGGCAAACACAATGAGCACATCATAACATGCTTAAACGTGATCTCCACCCGATTACTACTCCAAACAAGCATGGATGCCCCGGATTTCTCCACCTACATTGTGAGGAATTTTCCTGCCTCCTAGCCTCTCAGGGTTTACCACAATCCAAACCTGGATCACTAGGCCCTAAACTAAGACCAACTCTCCAAGATTTACCGCATATCCCAACCCGGGATTACTAGTCCCAACAGAGAGAAAACCACCTATCCCACCATTCATCGACAAGGATTCCTAGGCCATCCTAGGCAACACAAAATCTGGCTTTACTGCAACCCACAATCCAGTTTAGGGGTTACTAGGCCATGTGTTCTATCATTTCAGAGATCTATAGAAATTTGGAATAATAAACACTTATTCACAGAGATTATCCCGATTATACACTATTGCGGAATACATGCACAATACATAACCTCCTCTACATTGATCATCAATTTAGCAACATTAAAAACAATGAAACATCAATCGCATGTGCACATTAACATAGTATGTAACTTGGGGAAAGCATACAGCTGAAAACCCCACACTATCTGTATATTATAATGATTGAGAACATGTAACAATACATAGTACAATACTCCTCGCAAGTACTCAGTACTATCTCCACCTGTTACACACAAACTAGCTTAGATCTGAACAAGTCACAGGTTCAAATCTCCTCCACTGCTTTGCCTGCCTCCACTGCAAAATCCTGCATGAGAATGAAAATGAGTATGGCGGATCCAAACTCATCTTTTTCTTGGCTGAACCACGCAATCCTCATTGGCATTACTCAATCCATGCATGTGCAAAATCTCATGCACAACTATAGTCACAACTGACAGCTGTCTTAACCTTCACTCACCTCTAACACTTGTCTCCACTGAACTGTCCATGCACTGAGTTAACTGATGTATTCTTTAGTTTCCTTATGAGTTAATAATTAGTGAATTAATTCACACAACTCATCACTAGTGTTTTCTGCAGTTAGACTAAATACAACTAGTTTAACCAAGTCAAACTGAACACAACTCCATCAACTCCACATCCAACTCCACCAAACTCAACTGCTTGAGTTCTAACTGAAGTCCACCATGCAATAGCTCAACTGACCCACAAGAAAAGCGTATTTCCTTCTGACAGCTGCATGTGCCACATCTGTAGCTCAAACTGAAGTGCTCGAAGAGGATAAGGTAATGTTTATAGTCCAAATATTATTATGAGCTAATAATATTCGACTGTTCTATTTTTAGCCTGGCAGTCTAAAAATAGAAACTGCTCATATGTCTAAAAATAGAAGTCCATCTATCTTTACCAACATGACCAATCATCCACAAATAACATTCTGCAACTCATAGACCATGATCCATATGTCTAAAAATAAACATAGTCTAAAAATAGACTTTGCGCCAAAAATAGCCTGCGGGCCCACTTAGTGAAGGCGACTCCTTTCCACTAAGCTCCATCATCTTGTTGCATTTTCAACAAGATCCACCTCACTCATCTTCAATTCCATCTGGCAATCCAGATCAACCAAAACATGAGAACCCCACTCAGGCCATGGCTATCCGGAAATGGAATTGCTAGGCTAAAACCATTGTTACACCTGGAAAAACCCATGCCACAACAACAAAAGAACCACTTGCAATACCATGTATGCTAAATCTAGCAAGGAAAATACACATGCAAATTGGTACCTACAAAGAATCTTGATGTAGTTGCTTAATCCTACCTTTCCTTGCTTGATCTTTTGCTTACTCTTGCCTTCTTTGCCTTTCTTGATCCAATGCCAAAGTGCTCCAAGAAAACTCAAGTGTCCAAGAGTGAGAGAGAGAGAGAGAGAGAGAATAATGAGAGAGCTCCAAAACTAAACTAAAAAAATGTTACCAATTGATCCTCAGAAGCCTTTTTATGAATGAGGCCTCTATTTTCTTCATTTTCCATTATTTTCCTCCTCACATACAACCTGTGACCTTTCACCTCCCTTTTCTCCTAATTCCATTATTTTCATAAATAAATGTGCCAAAAATTCCATTTTGCCTTTCCAAAGCCTTAGCCATTTCCTTTGCCAATTTCCTTAGCCATAAATAACCAAATGAACACCCCCTAGGATGTCTTACCTAACATTCAGCTTGGAATAAGTGTCTCATCAACCATGGTTATTATTTTTGCCTTTATTAACTTTTTATTACATGGAATTTTCACTAGGGTTGTTACAACAATGAGGAATGAAGAGTCTTGCAAGGTAAGAAGAAGGCAACATCAGATAGAATGGTGACAACTATGTAGGTGAAGCGTAGTCGCAGGAAAGGGTGTGTGTTATTCACAATGCATATTTCCAATGACAAAGGTAAGGAAGTTGAGGATGTGGATGTCTTGAGAAAGTACCCGATTTTACAGTTGTTTCAGGATGTGTTTTCGGCAAATATTTCAGTGTTTCCACATCACAGGGAAGTGGACTTTTCTATTGAGTTGGTACCAGGGGCAACACCAGCGTCGAAGGCACCATACAGGATGAGCACACCAGAGTTAGCGGAATTGAAGTTGTAGTTGAAGGAAATGATTTAGAAGGGATACATTAGGCCAAGTGTGTCGCCTTGGGGTGAACCAGTGTTGTTTGTGAATAAGAAGGATGGTGCTCTTAGGTTATTCATTGATTATAGGCAGTTGAACAAAGTGATCATCAAGAACAGGTATCCATTTCTAAGGATTGATGATTTGTTTGACCTGTTGAAGGGAGCGACAATGTTCTCGAAGATTGATCTAAGATCAGGATACCATCAGGTACACATTAAAGAAGAGGACATCTACAAGACTGCTTTCCGGACCAGGTATGGGCATTATGAGTTTGTTGTAGTTCCATTTGGTTTGACTAATGCTCCAACTACTTTTATGTGCTTGATGAATAGTGTGTTATGTCCTTATCTAGAAAAGTTTGTTATTGTATTCATTGATTATATATTGGTATATTCTAAGAATGAGGAAGAACATGCCGAACATTTAGCAACAATATTGAGATTTCTTAGAGAGCATCAGTTTTGTGCTAAACCCAATAAATGCAGTTTCTTTCAGAGATAAGTACATTACTTGGGACATGTGGTTTCCAAGAAAGGCATAATAGTGGAGCCAGAAAAGATAAGGGCTATCATGGAGTGGACAACTCCTAGGAATGTGGATAAGGTAAGGTCATTTATGGGTTTATCAAGTTACTACAGGAGGTTCATCAGGGACTTCTCACAGATTGCTTATCCTATTACATCATTGCAAAGGAAAGGTAAGAAATTTGAACGGATAGAGGAATGTGCGACTAGTTTTGAGTAGTTGAAGCAGTTGTTGACAAATGCTCCAGTTCTAAAGATTTCAGATCCATACAAAGAGTTTGTAGTATGTACAAATGCTTGCAAGAGAGGACTTGGTGAAATCTTGATACAAGAGGGACATGTAGTATGCTATGAATCAAGGAAAATTAATGAGCACAATCAAAATTATCTGACACATGATCTTAAGTTGGCAGTGATCATCCATGCTTTGAAGATGTGGAGATGCTATCTTCTTGGTAAGCAGTTCATATTGATGAGTGATCATAGTGGATTGAGGTAACTATTTGACCAACTGAATCTGAATGGTAGGAAAGCTAGATGGTTGGCCACGATCAGTGAGTTCAACTTTGAGATCAGGTACATTAAAGTTAAAGAGAATAGGGTTGCAGATGCTCTTAGCAGGAGGATATGGGTGAATTATATAGCAGCTATGAGCTCCTATGGGACAAATTTACAGGATTGGATCTTGCAGGAAATTCAACATGATGACAGGTACATGTAATCAGGATGTGGATTATCGTCTCAAAGTAGATGGTTTGGTCAGATTTAGGGACAAGATATATGTGCTAGACAACAGTGATCTCAAGAATCTTATATTGAGGGAATTTCATGCTAATCCATATTCATGTCACCCAGGATATCAGAAGACATTGACAATGGTGAAGAAGTTCTACTATTGGTCAAATTTGAAGAAGGAAGTGGTAGAGTTTGTGGCTAGGTGTTTGTATTGTCAATGGGTAAAAGTAGAGTGTAAGCATCCAGGTGGTCTACTACAGCTGATTCTGATTCCAGAATGGCAATGGGAGGTCATTTCCATGGACTTGATTACAGGTTTACTGAGGACATCTAGACATCCTAATTCTATTATGGTTGTGGTTGACAGGTTGACAAAGGTAGCGTGCTGCATTCCAATGAAGTATACATATTTAGCTAATGGTGTAGCACAAGTATTCATCAGATATGTAGTGAGGCTACACGGTGTTCTGAAGAAGATTGTGTCAGACAGGGATGCCAAGTTCACTTATAGGTTCTGGAAAGAGTTATTTGCAGGTTTGGGTACATAGTTGGCCTTCAATACAACTTATCATCTGCGGACAGATGGACAGACAGAGAGGGTCAACAGGATATTAGAGGACATGTTGAGGATGTATGTGATGCATCAACAATGGAGGTGAGAAGAGTATCTTCCACTAGTATAGTTTGCTTACAAAAATGGGTATCAAGAGTCACTGAGGATGAGTCTGTTTGAGGCACTTGATGGGCGAAGTTGTAACACTCCCATCAGTTAGAGTGATCCAATTAACAGGGTGTTGATAGGACCGAGCATGTTGGCGGAGATGGAACATGAAATATAGGTAATCAAGAAGAATCTAAAGGTAGCACGAGATAGATAGAAGAGTTATGCATATCAGAACATGTTGTTTAAGGAGTTTCAGGTTGGGGAAGATGTGTACTTTCACATCAATCCAAAGAAGAGCTTCTTGAAGATTGGATCACGTGCCAAGTTGGCACCTCGGTTTTGTGGACCTTTCAAGATTCTTGAGAGGATTGGACTAGTATCCTATCGATTTGCATTGCCTCTGAAAGTGAAAGTCCATGATGTTTTCCATGTGTCATTGCTTAAGAAGTATGTTAAAGATGTTGATCATGTGATTGAATGATCAGTATTGCAGGTGGAACTAGAAGGAGAATGCCAGTCAGAACCTCAATGCATTTTACAGATAAAGATGCTCGTGATCCAAAATAGAGAAATTGAGTAGGTTAAAGTGCAACAGAAGCACTTTGGGCATGATGAAGCTACATGGGAGATAGATGATCAAATGCGGGCTATGTATCCATCTCTATTCACTAGTTGAGCGAATGTTTTTGGCATATGTTTTGGTATATGTATATATGTATATGGATGTAAATATCGCTATGAGTTGTGATATAAAGCTCCAATAATTGGTATGGGTGTCATGTTATTATGTTTCTCATGTTGGTTTGCTTCTTAGTAGGATGTTCATTGTAAATACTGCAACGAGTTAAGTTATAAAGCTTTGGGAAGTATGTTTCTCTTTTCAACAATCTTATTGGTTGTAGGTGTCATTGAACACTGAGGACGATGTATGGTTTTGTAACAGCTATGGTAAAAAATCCATGTAATAAAGTTAATAAAGGAAAAACAAGGTCATGGGACATGTATTCCAAGCTGACTGTTGGGAAAAAACATAGCGATGGGGATCACTTGTGATTAATTAATGGCTAGAAATTGGAAAAGGCAATGGAAAAGGCTTTAGAAAGCCATGACACATTTATTGGCATTTTATTTATGAAAATAATGAAAAATGAGAGAAAAGGAAGGTGAAAGGTCACAGGTTGCATGTGAGGAGGAAAATGAAGGAAAATAATGGAAAATTGAAGAAAATAAAGACTCATTAATAAAAAGGCTTCTGAGGATCAATTTGTAGCCTTTTGCAAGTTTAGTTTCAGAGCTCTCATTTTCTACTCTCTCTCTCTCATACTCTTGGATACTTAAAGTTTTATTGGAGCACTATTGGAGGAATGTGGCATACTTAGAATTTGGAGCAAGAAGGAAAAGGAAGAGTAGGAAAGTGCTAGAGGACATCAGGATCATCAGCTACAGTGGGTTTTTCTTGCAAGTACCGAGTTGCATGTATGATTTCCTTGCTATTTTTGGCATGCATGGCACATGCATGTGGTTTCTTCGTTCTGATTTGTCATTGGCATGGAGTATTGACTAGATTGATGGTGGTTTTTGCCTAGCCTTTCCATTTCCTAGATATCCACGGTGTTGTGGGTTTCTTTCCTTTTGTTTTTTTGGTTGGTTCTCATGTTCCTTTGGCTTTGGGTTGAGTTACTAGTTCTTGGAGCCTTGGTTGGAGAAACGCTCTAGAAGACCTGTAACAACTTGGTTTGAGTTACTAGTCCCAGAAGCTTTGGTTGGAAAAATTATCTGAAGCCCTTGGTGGGTTGAGTTACTAGTCTTGGAAGCCCTGGTTGGACATCTCTGGACCCCGACAAAAGTTGTGGGTTGAGTTACTAGTACTACAAGCCATGGTTGGAACAAATGCTCTCGAGTCTTGGACAACTTGGGTAGAGACCAATCTGGTGATGGTTAGTGATGTCTGACCATGAGGTGGAATCACTAGTTGAGGGTTGAGGTGGTTTGGCCTTTGGAATTATTGGTTTCATACGATTCCACATTCATGCGTGGAATATGGCACAAGGGTGATTGGATGAAAGAGAGATTTCGTTCAGCCCAATCTATGGTCGGGTGGTAAGTGGAAGTACTTGAATTGGTTAGATTTGCATGCTGGGTTGTGTTATATTCTTTCCACGACTACCTCCCCTAGTTAACCGGGGGGTGGTTAGCTCCCCTCTACGGGGTCCAGGGCAGCACCCAGGGGAAATTGTTTTGGGACCCTATATTAGGTGGGCGAACCTACCTATGGTTTTGTGCATGGTTTTCGCATATGGTTTGGGGCGTGATGGTTTTCGGTCCATGGTATTGGATGCTTCGACATGTATATATATATGTATTGTAACATTGAAAGGAACATATTGAACAATCAAGCTAGTTGTCCCGGTTTTGGGATCCAGGGGAAAATCTCTATGTATATGTGTTTTATGTGTTATGCTCTCGCATTGTTTATTTTCTGTGTTTTAGAATTCGTATGCAGGTAATTTCTGTATGGGGTTAAAACCTACATTGCATATGTTAATAAGAGCTCATTTTTCTTGGTATTTTCATGAGTAAATGTGCTTTATATTATGTGGCTGTAATGGTTGGTTCCTCATTGATATATCTTTGGTTATTTGTTGGTTATAAGTATGTTTTATGACAATTATGATGTATGGTTCTCGTCATGTTTTGGTTAGTATATGAAATGTTAGTGAATGAATGACCTAATAGATAACAATGCAACTATTGTGAGGAGATATCAATCCTCCTTGACAATTCTCAGATAAGTGTGAGACCCCTATGCTCGGATATGTTGTTGTGATCTGTAGATTACATGTTTGCGATATGTTTGATGAAATGTTTGTTATGGCTAGTAAGGTTCAAGTCAAGTCCTTATTCAAGTGTTTGCATTAATATCTTTATTTCTATGTTATTTATCATTTATGGAAGTTTCATGAAGTTTTGGGCAGGGGCTTGAGTCCTAGCCCTGAAAAAATGGCACAAAATTCGGGGTCACTAGCACAAAAATGCTTAAAAAATGCCACAGTCACATGGATGCCTTACTGTGGGAGTCGCTGGAGGGTCCCAGTCACATGCATTCCTTGTCATGGGAGTGGCTGAGACTCTAGGGCAGTGAAAGGGAAAGTTGTCTCAGGGGATGGTCACCTTGAAGGGTTGGTTGGATCCTGAAGGTTCTGTAGCATGTGTGGAAGGTTAGATTGGTCTTGTCATGTCAGTTCCACTTCGTTAACTATACTTGGGTAGTTGAATCATATCATCATAACTCTTCGTCACATGTTTACCCCAGTGGACCGGTTAGCTTGGGTAAATGTTGGGGGAGGGTGTTACAGCTAACATGAGTAGAATAACTGTATATATCAACAAAATTATAATCTACATAAACATTTTCAACCATCTTATCAATTTGTTTAACATAGTTAACAAGAGGTAGCTCTTCTAGTAATCTAGTTTGAAATATTCCTACAACAAATAACACCTTTTGGGATTCAACATGACTGGATGTAGGCAGTGAGGAAGGAGTAGCAACATTATATCCAAGACCTCCTCTAAATTTTTGTATCTCAAGGCCAATAGGATTATCAATATCGTGTCCACTCTTCCCAAGTCCACCTCTAGCATAGCCCATGTTGCTAAGTAGTTGGGACCCGATATCTATAGTGTGATTTTAAAATATGGAAGAAACAAAATTATTGGTGGCCTATAAACCATGTAATTGTTAGAAATTAATTAACATAGAAATGAAATACATAAAATATTGCAGAAACACAAATGTAGTAAACACATAAAACAAGAGAGACACAGATATATGGATTCACCCAATTTGGGCTACGTCCATGGAGAAACAACCAACCCTTCCTTTTATGTTATCCAACAAAATGAAGAGATACAACCTACAACAGATCTGTTGTCATTTCCTCTTTCTTCTCACACAACCTCCTTTCTCTCTCTCGCTTAGAATAATAATACACAACCACAATACAATTCCCTCATATAAACCAAGGGTTTCCTTCTAGGGAAAATAAAAACCTAAATTAACATAACTTCTACCGTCAGATCATCCACCTAATGAATGCCCAAATTGATTACGAAATTACAATATTTTACAAGGAAATTTTTCATCTATTTTTAGCTTCAAGGGCGCTGCCCCCAAACCCCCTCCATGGGGGCTCATAAAAGTTATCGTCATCCCCCCTGATGGTGATGGGAAGTGTTTCCACCTCGTTAGGAACGGGGATCCAACTTAACTGATAGAAAAAATCTTAATAATCAAGAAGATAATCGGGCTCCACACCCAACAATCTCCCACTTGGAGACTGATTATATAAACTCCATCGCTGCTTCACTTGCTAGACAGTGACTCCACTTGGACCTGGTTGTTTCTCATCTTCACCATCATACTTGATGACCAATTGAATCTGAGCAAAATCATAGTTTCTCCCTAGTTATAACTTTTGTTAACATATCCACAAGATTTTGGCTAGTGTGTATCTTTTCCACCTTCAACTGTCCATCTTCCAACACTGACCGTACGAAATGGTACTTAAGTTATATATGTTTAGTCTTGGAATGAAATGATGAGTTATTTGCAAGATGAATGACACTTCGGTTGTCACTGTATAACCTGCCCATCTCCTACTTCTTGTCCAATTCATCCATAAACCTTTGTAACCAAATCATTTCTTTACTAGCCTCTGTAGCAGTAACATACTCTGCTTCCATTGTTGAAAGTGCAACAATGTTTTGCAATTTTGAAACCCAACTGGCAGTTGTTCCACCTACAGTAAACACATACCTTGTGTTGCTCTTCCTTTTATCTCTATCACCTACCATATCTGCATCAACGTATCCCTATAGAGCAATGTTTGAACCACCAAAGCATAATGCTTGAGTTGTGGTACCTCTCAAATACCTGAGAATCCCACTTCATGTGCAATATCAGGCTTTGTGCAGACCATTTCATATTGTTGATGCATATGGAACTTTACACATATAATTCATCTCTTCCTGAGTCTTGGGACACATCTCCTTACTTAGTTTGAAATGGATAGCCAAAGGTGTACTAACTGGTTTTGCATTTTGCATATTAAATCTTTCCAACACCTTTTCTACGTACTCACTCTGAGACAATGCTAATTTGTGATTTTTCCTATATCTAGTTATTCTCATACCAAGGATTTATTTTTCAGCACCCAAATCCTTCATTGCAAATGAATTTTCCAGTTTTCCTTTGAGCACATTTATTTCCTACATGTTAGACCCCACAACAAGCATGTCATCTACATACAATAAAAATATAATATATATGCCATCATTTTGATTTTTAAGATAAACACAATGGTCAAAATGACATCTAGTATAACCTTGTTAAGACATAAACCTGTCAAATTTTAGATGCCACTGCCTTAGAGCTTGTTTTAATCCATACAATATCTTCTTCAATTTGCACACTAACTTCTCCTTCCCTTTGACCTCATACCCTTGTGGATGTTGCATATATATTTCTTCCTCCAAATCCCCATGGAGAAAGGTTGTCTTTACATCTAACTGCTTAAGATGCAAATCTTTTGCTGCCACTAGACTTAAAATAGTTATGATTGAAGTCATTTTAACAACATGAGAAAAATTTCATCAAAGTCTATACCTTTCTTTTGTGCAAACCCCTTTGTCACAAGTCTAGCCTTATACCTTTGTTTACCTCCATCTTCTTCCTTCAACCTATAAACTCATTTATTTTGAAATGTTGTTTTACCTGTAGGTAACTTGACTAAGTCCCAATTATGGTTATGCATCAAGGAGTCCATCTCTTTTTCCATGGATTGCTCCCACTTCTTCCTGGTTTCTACCTGCATTTCGTCTTCATATCTTTCCGGTTCACCAAAATAAGCCAACAATACATAATATAATGAAGGAGAGTATCATTCAGGGGGTCTACTTATTCTGGTATATATTCTATCACCAATTTCAGGTGGTTAAGGTGCTTGTTGTTGTTGTTGTGCCTGCTGATCATTATGATTTTTAAGCACCTTTACTTTTGCTGTGATCTCATCAAGCACTGTGTATTCTTTGTTTTCTTTTTCCTATTTCCTTCCTTGCATTTGCTCCTTATACAAGACCTTTTCATTGAATATGGCATCTCTGGTCCTAATGATTTTGTGATTTTCATAATCATATAAGAGATAACCAAAATCATTTACACCATATCCAATAAAGGTACATTTCTTTGATTTTTCCTCAAGCTTTGTTCTATTTTATTTATTGATGTGGACAAAGGCTTCACAACTCAAAGCTTTTAAAGATGAGTAGTTTACCTTTTTAATTTTCCATGCCTCCTCTGGAATACCTCCCTCCAAGGAACTTGAAGGCCCTATGTTTATTATATACACAATAATATCTACAACATCTACCCCAAATTGTAAGGGAAATCCTGCATGAAATCTCATGCACCTTGCACGCTCCATTATTGTTTTGTTTATCCTTTTTGACACACCATTTTCCTGTGGTGTTCTTAGAGTTGTCTTCTCTCTGCGAATTCCATGCTCTGAACAGTAGTTATCAAACTCTTTGCTACAATATTCACCTCCATTTTCTGATCTGAGACACTTCAAATTCTTTCCTATCTCATTCTCAATCGAAGATTTCCTTTTCTTGAAAGTATCAAATACATTAGATTTATTTTGAATACAATAAATCCAGGTTTTCTTACTTGCATTGTCAACAAAAGTACTATAATAGCGAGATCCACCGAGAAATGATACCTAAGCAAGTCCCCATACATCTATATGCACACGCTCTAATTTTCCACTCTTATTTTCCTTCCCAACTCTGATAAATCTGCCTCTCTTTTGTTTTCCATAAACACAATTTTCACAGAAATCCAAATCAACATGCTTCAGACCCGACAATAAATTTCTTGAGTGAAGAATATGCATCCCCTTCTCACTCATGTGCCCAAGCCTATGATGCCAGAATGTTGTATCTGCTCTTATGGAGGTTAAAACATTAACAAAATTAGAAATATTATTGCATAAATACATTGTACCAACATTTTCTCCTTTTTCTACTACCAGGGCTCCTTTGGTGACCTTCCAAGTTTTGTTTGTAAAAGTAGTTACACAACCTTCACCTCCCAACTGCACTGTTGAAATTAGGTTTTTCTTCAGACCTGGAAGATGCCTTACCTCCTTCAATAACCATTGGTTTCCATTCTATTTCTTTATAAAAACCTTATCCATTCCAACGATTTTATAGGGTTTATCATCACCCAGACGAAACTGTCCAAAATCTCCTTGAACATAGTCATGAAAATGTTTCCTATTGGGTGTGGCATGGAATGAGGCCCCTAAATATACCACCTAGGCATCAATAATATTCTCTAATGAAAGAATCAATGCATATTGAAGCACATCACATGTCACATTCACTTAATGATCGTTCTCTTGATGTCCATCTCCTTCTTTTCCCTTTCGAGATTTGCTGTCTTTCCTCAAGTGTCCTTTCTTCCCACATTTCCAGCACAATATCCTTGATTTGGATTTGGATATGCCTTTTGACTTACTGCGGTTTCCTGGGCTCCTTCCTCTTTCCATTTTTCTTCCCCTAGTCTCTGCAGTCAAATCATTACCTGATGTCTCACAAGAGCTTTTCCATTGCATTTCCTTGCTAAGGATGGCACCAATAACATCGTCAAACTTTAAAGTACTACATCCAGAGACAGAGTTACTAATGGCCATAACTAAACCATTCCAACTTTCTGGTAATGAGCACATAAACAATAGAACCCTAACTTCATCATCAAAATTTACCCCTATAGAACTAAACTAACTAGTAACTGTATTAAACTCATTTAAATGATCAACAAAAATTCCACCTTCTTACATCTTCATATTAAACAAACATGTCATAAGAAATACCTTATTTTAGGCTGGGGTTTTTTCATATAGTTTTTCCAAGGTCCTCATTAGACCTTCTATTGTTTTTTCCTTCGAAATATTGAAGGCTACTAACACCTCTAGGCACAATCATATTGTTCCTAATGTTTTTCTGTCAAGAATCTCCCATTCTTCGTCCAACATACTCGTCGGCTGCTTTGTCTTTCCACTCAATGGTAAGTATAAATCTTTTTGATATAGACAATCTTCCATTTTCATCTTCCATAGATGGTAGTTTTGGCTGTTAAATTTCTTGACCCTAAACCTACCATCTTCTGTCATTGCTCCCACTCAAACCAGGAACCCTTCTCTCCTACAAGTTTATTAGCCAAATAAACATTTGGATTTGATACCAGTTGTTAGAAATTAATTAATGGAGCAATGAAATACATAAAATATTGTGGAAACACAAATACATAAATGCATAAAACAAGAGAGACATAGATATACGTGGTTCACCCAATTTGGGTTACGACCATGGAGAACAACCAATCCTTCCTTTTATATTATCCAACAAAATGAAGAGATACAAACTACAACAGATCCATTGTAATTTCCTCTTCGCTCTCACACAACCTCCTCTCTCTCTCACTCAAAATAATAATACATAACCACAATACAATACCCTCATATAAACCAAGGGTTTCCTTCTAGGGCAAAAAAAACCCTAAATTGATATAACTTATATCGTTAGGTCATCCACATAATGAACAGACCAGATTGACTACGAAATTACAATATTTTCAAGGCAAATTTTCATCTATTTTTAGCTTCAGGGGCACTTCCCCTGAACCCCCTCCAGGGGGGGGCTCATAAAAGTCATCGTCACCCCCCCTGGACCCCCCTAATGGCGATTAAACAGGAGACATTTCCTCCCCGTTAGGAACAAGGATCCAACGCAACTGAAATAAAAAATGTAAACAATGAGGAAGATAATCAAGCTCCACACCCAACAAAAATTAAATTGAAACATCAACATTAATGGTCATATAATAAACTAGAATATAAGAAATATCATTAGTAAATGAGCCTGACTACTCAACACCATTAATCTTCTTCTCAACATTCTACAGTGGATTGATTTCTAGCTCAAGGTTTGGTTTGTAGTCTTGCAGCCTTTGAATAGTCTCATCCTTCATGGTTAGTTGTATCAATAAGAATTCATGATCTTCCTTCAAAATTCGATATTAATTTTTCAATCCTTCTTTCTCTAAAATTAACTGACAAATAATGAACTACAAGGTAATGACTTTTTGATGAAGTGGATCAGTATCCTTCTTCTCTAGAGACTAGGTAGAAAAGTGATCAATATTGTAATACAAAGAAGCTAAAGTTTCCCATGCCTCAATTGTCTTCAACTGCTATATATACATGTAGATTGTCTAAGACAATTTTTCCAAGAGACCTCTTGCGTGTATACAATGCTTTCTCCATACATCTAAATATTTAACATCGGTTAGTTTCTTGCTAGCAACATTGACTATGTGCCAAAATATTCTTGCCCTTAAGAATTTGAATCAACTTTCTCTTCCCAAAAAAGTAGTTAGTGTCAATCAACTCAAAAACTAAAATAACTTCTAGTCTTGATGAATAAAGCAAGAAACTAGAAAATTGTTGCAAAGAAATGTAGTCTAATGGAGTAAGAATGATCCCAACAAATGAAAATAACCTGTCAACTACTGAATATTCAACCAGATCTACAACAAGAGTGAGAAAACTAAACCTCGCTGCTTTAGCAAAGGAAAATAAACAACTTATTGAATGAGGAGCCAACAAGATCTGTTGAATGCCATGGGTTTAGTGTAGTTTATTTCAAAGCATTTAAGAGGAAAAATCTTTCTTTGATGACTTGAAATTGCCAAAAGATGTTGGAAAAACCTTCAAACTCAAGGAAAAGTGATGATACAAGGAAGCACACATAATCTATATTCAGTGCCTTGATTGTAATCTGTCCACCCACTAGTTAGAAATTGAACACTCCAAATCTAACTATACCTAAAACTAATGTAAAGAGAAGAAGTAAAAATAATCCCAATGACCAAATTTTCAAACCCTTGCTGCTAATCACATGTTCTAACTGTAGATTTGAGAAAAAAATAGAGAAAAATGGTTGTATGTTGCAACAAATAATTCCCAACAAGCCATTTTTGCAAAAGATGTCAAATATCATTGCAAAAAGCACTTAGGTCTACAAAAAATGGAATGATTATTGTAAATATACTCCTGATCTACAAAAAGTTAGAGAGATCACAAAGTAAAGTCATCGATCAATTGTGATTCTTATAATACAACTCCAACAAAGTTGTTCAAGCCTTAACAACAAAAGTCAATGAGACCAATAAAAAACCAACCAAATTTGCACAACCTTGATGAATAAGGTCAAATTTGCAAATCCTCACTACCAATTCAATGTTCCAACTTTATATTTGAGAGAAAAGTTGCTTTACAACTACAAATCCGAGGAGAAAATGGCCCAACATGTAAAGAAAACAATCATATGCATCCATACACTGCACATTTGAGTGAAATTTAGAGGGAAATTGATTTTACGTTTGAAATTTGAGTGAAATTTAGATGGATTGTAGTTGTACAGTACAATTTTGATATTGAAAACTGTAAATTTGAATAAATTACTAGAAATTGGAGGAAGTACATTTCGTATACAACCCACAAATAGAGAAACACCCCCCCCCCAAGATATAATCCAATTCAAATGTGAATGAAATTAAGTGATTTTGAAGAAAATTCTTGCCAATAGGATAAAATTTTTTGAAAAAAAATACATATGGACTTTTTTGTAATCATATCAAAGAGAAACCCTTAACAAGCAGTCGTGCAATTTCAATCAAGATGAAATTGCTACAAATATTGCAAATTAGAGGCCATATAGTAGAGAACTTGGTCTGATTTGCTATTTGAAAGTGAAATTGCAAGAGAAAATGCATCTCAAAGAGACATAATGTGATTGTATGGACTTGTGTATATCAAGAAATTGAGTGGGAAATGGTTAGAAGGTAGATCGGGAAAAATTGAACCCAACAAAAAAAAAATCACCTAAAATGGCCTCCCAATTCAAAAGTTTTGAGGTTTGGAAGGAAACACAGGTATGGTAAAAAGAAATTGATAATTACCAAACCTAAATATGACCAAAAACTTTGGGATTAAAAAATTTAAAATTTCCTATGTTATGCTATGAAAATTGATAAAATTTTGGAAAAATGGAAGCCAAATTTAACAAGTGAATAGGTGACCTTGAATGATTTCCATTATTTTGAGCCAACAGTGAGGTTAGAATTGTGTAAAAATTCCTTGAAATAGCTATATTTACTCAAATCCAATGAAAATTTGTGTGGTTATCTATATTTGAATGCAAATCTATAAGAGAGGGGAGCCAAAGAATAGATCTATCGAAGTCTGATGCAAACACTTCAATAACGAACTTATTTAAGGAGATAGAGCTTAGTAACCTACTTTAATACCATGCTATATTTTAACTATATATATATATATATATATATATATATATATATATATATATATATATATATCAACATATAGTAGATCTACACAGTAGCCCCAAGGGTTAGCTCAACTAGTCGAGTCACCGTTGTTAAGTGCCTCGCCGATCGGGAGGTCACAGGGTCAATTCTCCTCGATGCCCTTGGGGTTAGACCCTGCTAGTCTGGCCGACGGGATTTAAAAGATTCCCTTCAGGTTGATCTGCCCAAATTTTTTCGTGGATGTAATGGCCACCTAGTGTTCATGTACCATAGCGTGGAAAAAAAAATAAAAAAATGAAAAAAATCGTCTACACAGTCTAATATCCTATGTAAAATACATCAGAAAATAACAATAAAGAAACAATGCATCTACACAGTCTAATCTCCTATGTACATCATACAAGAACAATAAATAAACAATGCAAGACAAAATAAGGGAGACATATAGATTATGTGGTAAAAGGCCAATGTGGGGAAACATCCACAGAAGTAACTTCTTTATCTCCAGGTAAACTCCCAACCATATAAGGCTACACCCCCACATAAGAATTAGAGATCATTAAATTACACTTTTTCACACTCAATAGAACCTCCTTAACCTCAATTATATATGACAGAATGAAAGGATATTTTTTCCCATAATACATAGGGGATAAACTTGTTTTACAATATTGTAAGTTATTGAAGAAGAACTTGGTCAAAAGACCACTAGGCAACAATTTTAACAAAGTGGACATGAAGTGTATCCTTAAGGGCACACAATTTTTGGACAACTCAATGATTTCTCTAAAGCCTTGGCATCCCTTGTTTGATTCTACCATCAAAGTTATAGAGAATATATTGGTCTTGGTGAAATTCGTAGGCTTGTTAATGGATTTTTCATCTAAGTTAGCTTTTAAATCCATTATAAATATCTTAGGTGGGACTATCCTCATAGATGATAAATTTTTGGATAGCAAGAAGTTTTCAAATGCCAAGTTTTGGTGGAGACAGACCTGAGCAAGGGTTTGTTTAAATTGATGGAGCTTTTAGTTGTATATCATTGATATGTGTAGCCTATAAATTATTCCAATGTCCCTTTTTAGTGTGTAAGATGCCATGGTTATGGCCATCGAAAGTGAACTATCCCAATTCCTTCATTCATAAAGTTTGGAGGAAATTTGGAACTAGCATGCCAAAGATGACACATGAGACTAAGTTGAATGTTGAATATGATAGGATAAATGATACAATTGATGCAAAAATTGTTCAGTCACACGGTGGTGAAGTTGGTGGTGATTTTATGGTTGGATATTTCTCCATTTTTTGGATAAAAGACTCCCATTTCCTAAGCAATCTTTTGGATTTGACAATTACTCTGAGGTTTTATGGCTCCTTTTCACCTTTTCATGACAAGAGTCTTCTTAAGGACACATTAGGTGTTACAAATGATTTATCAAGTAGGATACTAATTTAGATTGAATCATTATATTTTTTTCATCTATATCATTATTTTTTGAGTGTGAAAAAGTTGTAGAAACATACTTGTAGGGTCATTTTAATGATAGATCCCATTTTGGAAAATTTTGGTTTGAAACCTTCTAAAGCCATTTGAGGCATCAAATGGAATTTTTGGAGTCAAAATTTTCCTCACTTGTGCAAGGAGCCCTTGGCATTGATCTACACTTAAAGATCTTTCAAATGACGCAAGAATCTTAGCAGTCAAAGATTTTATGCAAAATTTATTCCTTCTGCAAGTTGACCTACCATGTTGATCACCATGGTATGAGCGGATGCCATGCCAACCCCCATTATTCATGCATATGGAGCTAGCCACATGTGGACCTTCAAGGAAATTTTAGAAGGTCCAAAACCATAACTCCAATTGAGGGTTGAGGAAATGGAAAAGAACAAAGACACATAGAAGGGGAATTTTCTCCTCATAGAAATTTCTGCCAGAAAGTTCAAATTTCTCACTTGTTTAGCAGCTGAGCAATGCTAAGCAGTGACTAGAGGAGTCAGTTCGACAGTTGGGTGAGATGGCATCACATGGTATTAGAGGGATTGTAGATTAAGGAGGACTAAAGTCATCAGTGAAAGGATAGAAGAAAATCTGTGCGTAAAGACAGTTGTCCTAAGAGACAACTCAGTTTCAAGCCAAGAGAGCAGAGGAGGGGTGATGCAACCACCAAGGGAGGCTCATGCAGAGCCTGTGTTAGCTTGATTGGGTGACTTTGTTGCTGCAGAGGGCGATGCAGTGGTTACTATTGAGTCTCATTTTTTCGGTTGTCGTGGCTAGCGATGCAATGCAGATTTCATCTGGAGTTGCTGGTGGGGTGCTGATTCTGTTGGTGCAAAACAATACCTAGTGGGGCAGAAGCAAAGTAGAGGGAATCAATTCCTCAAAATATTTCTTGCCAAGAAATCTAGATCCAGTGCTGAGCAATAGCAAAGAAAGATTAGAGAGGGGTGGTTCAACAATGGTTGGCAGAAGGATTTCTGTGAAGGAAATCAAAATCCAGAGAGAGTTTGTTCCTTAGAGGATTTCTAGCGCCAAAGAAATATAGATCCGTGTTTTGCTGGGATAGCAACGAAAGAGGGAGAAGAGAACCAGTTCGAAATTCATTTGAGCAAGGATGGCCGTTAACGGGCTGAGAGATCAGGACAGGTTGGATGGAGCATCCAACTTTGTCATCTAGAAGGCCAGGATCCTGGAAATTTTTGATAAAAATCACATCAAGGATTATGCCTTGAGAACGATTATTGTTACGGTTGATGCTGATCCTCTCAAGAAGTATGAGGAGGCTCAGGCAAAAAAAAAGTGCATGATCTTGGATGGGGTCAAGGATCATGTGATTCGACATATTGCTGAAAAAGACACAACAAGGGAAATGTGGGAGGCCTTGACCACATTATACGAGGGAACTTTCATTCAACGGAAGATGTTGCTTGAGAGTCAGCTAAGATAGTTTTAGATGTAGAAGGGAGAAGAAATCGATCCCTTCCTTCTCAGGTTGCAAAGGATTCTTGACCAGCTAAATTCCATACGGGCTACACCAGATGTTAAATTTATGGTCATTACTGCCCTGAACGTAGTCATTGAAGATTGGGAAACCTTTGTCCAAAGCATCTTGGGCAGGGCTTCTCTTCCTAGTTGGGAGGAGATGTGGGTAACTCTTTGACAAGAAGAGATCAGACAATGGACCAAGGCATGAAGCAGTAGTAATGGGATCAGAATCAAGAAGGAGCAAGAGGAGGATGCAGCTCTCGCATCAGTGGGACAAGCAGGGAAGCATAAACAAAAGAAGAAGGACATATCCAAAGTCAAATGCTTCAGATGTGGAGAAATGGGTAATTTCACCATGCAGTGCCCTTGGAAGAAGGTAAAAGAAGAGAAGTCTGACTCAAAGGTGACTCTAGTGCAAGTTGATAAAGAGGACGATGATGATTGCGCTGTTAGTCCTCATGCACCTCTAGAGAAGAGGTGGGGCGATATAGAACTATAGTTGGAGCTATAGTGAAGTAATTGGGCAGGATCCTTGAGGTTCTCAAAATCTTGGATCACATACAGCTATGAGAACCCTTAATGATAGTAGAAGAATGATGGGAGTCAGTTGGTGCGAGGGATGATGGAGCAACAATGGTAGAGCTAGAGCACCAAAGTCTGAAGTAGCGCAATGAAGTGTTGTTGCAGTGTGGGAGGCACAAAGTAGATACAAAAACCACATTGTAGCATCATAAGGTCAACACAGATTATCAGCAGGGGTAGCTTCAATGGAAAGAGGCATCCAGACTGACCAACATGTGATCTTTTGGGTGGTTTTTTCAGTTGCTTACTTCTCAACAATTGAGTTGTAGTACAACAGTTAGCAGTGGCAGTGTTATGGGCAGCATGATGCAACATGTTGAGAGGGAGCTGCAGTACATATGAAACAGTGACAATGGCAATGTCATGGGCAGCAGTACAGATTTAGCAGCGCAGTGGATGAAGGGCAACAAGTCGAGCATCAACAACACAGGGGACCAGTGCCATGGATCAGTGTGATACTTCTGCTGGGAAGTATTGTTAGAGCACATTCCTCGCTAAGAAGGAGTGTTGATTTTTGGGTAGCATCAGATGTGCTCTAGCTCCAAAATTTTTTGGAGGGGCTAAAACACATGAGATCTCTAAGACCCATAAATTGTTTGGAGAAATTCAACCTGGAGTGCATGTTATCCAAATAATTAATTATTTTTAATGGTGCCTAAGTTAAGACTTAGGAAATTAAAATAATTAAAGTGAATTAATGTAAATATGGGTGAGAAGCATCTAAGTGACAGGGATCAAGTCTAATTTAATCTTAACTATTGATTAGAGATTAGATCATGACCATTGATTGATCAACAGGAAAAGTATAAAGGAGGCTTGGGGTCAGTTGGAGAATACACACAAAGAGAACGAATTAATCTAGAGTTCAATTTCTGGGGCTAGGAAGATGAGAAATTCGAACTAAGTGATCAATCAGCAGTAGAGGGGCAGTGAGAATCCGGGAGAAGGACTTTCCTGAGAATACTAACAAAGAGGTGGAGAGAGCTTGCAGAAAGGTAGCGCAATAACCGGGAGAGCTGACACTGGGCTAGTTTGGGCCCACGTAGTCTTGACGCAGAGTCAGAAAGGAATGCATAGAGGGGAAAGTTGCATGTCACGCAAAAGCCAGAACTGCCGTAACAGTCGGGATAGATGACACAGAGCCTAAAAGGCTGACGCAGGGCCTACGTTGGGCCAATGCAGAAGTAGCCAGGGTTAGCCAGTCTTTTGTCGGATCAGTGGGAATTCTGTCGGGTGAAGTGAGGTAAAAATCACTCAGATTTTCAGCTAGTATTTTCTCTGTAAAGGATTGCTAGATGAGCATCCTAGATTTGTATTTAGATATTTCTCCTGCATAATAATAAACACTCAGAACAGTTGCACCAGTTTTCCCGCATTGGGTTTTTCTGGGGACTATTGTGTCCAAAAATAAGTGTGTCCTATGTATCTTGTTCTTTGCTCTGTTTTTTGTTTCATGAGATCAAATATTTAATTAGTGTAGGTTGAAAAAGTAATTTGCTTCAGTATTCAGAAGAATAACTTGATGAATGTAATTTAAAAATCAAGTAGGTGAAGTAGATTCAGATTTGCTACAGTAGGGGTTCCTTCAGTGTAGGAATTTTCACACTTGGATATTTTAGAAAAGATATGAGTCTAGACCTCGATGTTTAAATAGTGGAGTGTTCTATAGACTTATTTGATATTTTAGGACATGATATTCGGAAAGTAGTGGAAGATGTGTATTTATCTGGTATGGTGCTTGGCAATATGACTGTGACCTTTCTCAACGTCATTCTAAAAGTGGATAAGCTAGCTACTTTCAATAATTTTCAGTTAATCGCTTTATGTAACAATGTCTAAAAGGTAGTTTTTAAACTTATTACTTCGAGGTTAAAGCCAATATTTTTGAGATATGTGTTTCCATAAGAATTTGGATTTTTACAAGATCATTATATTCTTGAATAATATGGGTCTGCTTAGGAAGTGATCCATTCTATTAAGTTAAACCAACTCCAACTACAATTTTGATGATAGACCTCTATGAGGGATATTGTTAGGTCTCATGGATTTATCTCCACTTGCTCTATCTGGGATTTTATTTTTCACTTGTTCATTAGATAATGGGTTGTGTTAGCTCGACTAACTTTACAATGTTAATTAATGGAGTGACCTCTCCCTTATTTAAGGCCTCCAAGGGTTCAGGCAAGGTTCCCACCTACCTACATGCCTCTACTCACTTGTTATTTTCAAGCTAGGATGCAAATCCTCAAAATGAAATTGTGATTTTTCATTAAGGTTGATCATAGATATATACATGGAGGGAGAGACTCTTGGGATTCATCTCCTAGTGTCTCTTCATATCCCTATTCTCCATATTTTCTATTTACACTATTTTACATATATTCACCCAATCCCAATGATTAGGTGTCAACATTCCCCCCCTTAATCTGAAGGGATGTTGGTGAGTCCAAGAATCGTTTTGAATCTTTCAAACTTTTCTCTTCCAAGCGCTTTGGTGAATATGTTTGAAATCCTCTCAATTGTGGAATAATGGGTTAGATGGATTTTCTTGGCCTCAACATGATGTCGAATTAGATGGTATTTTGTATTGATGTGCTTCATTCGATCATGGAGCTTTGGGTTCTTGGCCAAATTTATTGCAAAAGTGTTATCAATCATGAGTGGAGTTGAATGAACTTGTTTCACTCGCAAATCTTCCAGATTTTTCCTAAGCCACACAATTTCCTTTGTTGCTTCAACTATACCACATATTATGCCTCTGTTGTGGAATCTGCTAGAAGTGATTGTTTGTGTGACCTCTAGGAGGCAAATCCTAATCCAATACTCATATCATAAGCTGAAGTAGATACCCCATTTTCTTTATCTCCATGGAAGTTTGAATCAGAGTATCCAATCAAGCTGAAGTTGCCCACCTGTGTATACTTAAGTCTAAAGTCTTGAGTTCCCTTCAAGTACTTTAGAACACTTTTTGTAGTAGACCAATGTCCCTCACAAGGCTTTTGGATAAACCTAGAGAGGATTCCAATAAAAAATGAAATGTTTGGTTCTGGTAGTAGTCAGGTAGTTGAGACTTCCTACAAGATGTCTATAATTTGTTGCATCCTCAAATTATTTTCATTCAATGGATGTGAGATTTAAGTTATGTTCCATTGGAGTAGTCAAAGGATTGCACTCAACCATGCCAACTTGTTCAAAACCTTTCCTCAATTCCTTCTTTATGGATGCAATATGGCTCTCATTGTTCCTTATCATCAGAAGATCATCTACATACACCACAATATATACAATTATTTTGCCAAATTTCTTGACAAACAAAATTGCTTCATCAAGATCATAATGTTTGAAGTTGAATTTTAGAAGATGCTTAGTTAACTTCTTGTACCAGGTTCGGGGTGCTTGCTTGAGGCCATACAAGGATTTTACAAGCTTGCATACTATATGTTCCTGACCCTTCACAACAAATCCTTCTAGCTGGGACATAAAAACATTCTCTTTCAGGTCTCCATTCAAGAAAGAAATTTTTACATCCATTTGATGGAATTTCCAACCATTCTGAGTTGCCAAGGAAAACAGTGTCTGGATGGTATCCCATGTTGCTATGGGGGAAAAAGTATCCTCATAGTCAACCCCTTCCTTATGTGCAAAACCTTTTTCCACAATCATAGCTTTGTGCTTGTCAACTGAGCCATAAAATTTATACTTGTTCTTGCAAACCCACTTGTAGCCTATTGGTTTGGTTCCCAATGGAGGATCAACTAGCTTTCAAGTGCCATTATTTATTAAGGCATCATAGTCTTTCTTCATCACTTCTTTCCATTCATCATGAGAAGGGACTTATTTGAAGAAATTTGGTTCAAAATATTTAGACAAATTCAGTTCACAATCATAAGAAACATCCATATCAATAGTTGAATCAGAATCATTTACATCACCTCCACTTTGCATGTTGGTGCTTCTTGTCCTTGTCTTTCCAAACTCATCAGGATGAACACTTTCAAGTGTCTTTGTCATCCATTTTGGAGGGCCTTTTTGATATGGCCTAGGTTTCTCAGTTGAAAGATTTGGGTCTAAATCAAAATTGAGTCTCCCAATTATGTCAATCACATCACTCAAAGTGTCATTAGTGGCTGGAGCTTCATGTGGGAGAGAGAGTTCTCCATAAGAATATTTCACAGATTTATCTAGTATAGGAATCCACCCTTTAAGATGTGGAATCTCATTAGAAAATTCTTGGAAATACTTTGCATGTCTGAATCTATCCAAGCGATCAAGTTGCTTCTCAACAACATTGTCAGCCTTGGAAGATTCAAGAAAGATGACATATCTAGATACTACAAACTTTTTATTAACTTCATCATAGAGATGATATGCTTTGGAGGTATTTGAATACCCCAAGAAGATACACTTACAACTCCTTTCACAAAGTTTGTTTCTTTATTCCTTAGGTATCAAGGCATAACAGGTGAAACCAAAGACCCTGAGATGCTTCACCGAAGGAATGTGGCCATACCACATTTCATAAGGAGTCTTGCTTCTAATAACATTAGATGGACACCTATTATTTATATACACAACACATAGAATTGCATTGGCCCAAAACATCAATTTAACATTCTCGAAAAACATCATGGAACGTACGATATTTAAGATTGTCCTCTTCATTCTTCCTGCTACTCCATTATGTTGGGGATTATAAGGAACAATTGTTTGATGTTTGATCCCATGCTGGCGAAGATAGTTTTAAAATTAATTTGAAGTGTATTCTTTTCCATTATCAGTGTGTATAGAGCCAATATGAGATTTTGCATTATTTTTAATCCATGCATGAAAGTTATTGAATGTTTGAAAAGCATCAGATTTGTTCTTTAATAAATAAACATAACACATTCTAGAGTAGTCATCAATAAATGTCATCATATATTTATTACCATTTACAGAAGGAACAACCATTGGGCCACATAAGTCTGAATGAATGAGTTCAATTTTTATATGTGCTCTGGAATGAGAATCATGAAAACACTATTTGTTATTCTTTCCTAGAATACAAGCATCACGTTGCTTAAGTTTCCTAGGAATTGTAGGCAAACCAATAACACCATTTTTCTTCAATAAGTGAAGGTTGTCATAGTTCAAGTGTACAAATATTTCATTCCATAAAAGACTTGATGTAAATGTACCTTCACCATAATGAGAATTGTATGATAAGTAATGTGCATGAGCAAAGGTACCTTATAGCTTCAGAACTCTTTCTTTTTCTATCCTTGTCATGACAAGTGAGCGATCTTATGCTTTTCTGCCCTCAGCTTTGCCATCAAACATATGAATGGAGTGTCCTTGCTGGCAGATGTGGACCAAAGACAACAAGTTTCTCCTTAGCTCTGGGAGATATAGAACATCATGCAAAAGAAAGTCTGGAAGACCAGGTAGTTTGAGCCTGATTGTGCCAAGCCCTAATGGCTTGAGTTTTGACTTGTATGCAAAGTATACTACTCGAACACATGGTCCATACCACATACACCATATCGCCTCCTCCACCAGATCATAATCCTAGTCATACGTTGACCCTCCAAACCTGTGGTATCATTGCTCCAAGTCCCAAGATCGGAACTTGGCTCTGATACCATGGTGTGAGGAGTGGTGATACCAGGGGTTTGGAGGGTCAATGTATGACTGAGATTATGATATGATAGAGGAGGTGATATGGTGTATGTGGTATGGACCGTGTGTTGGAGTAGTGTTAACCAACTGCAAGTAATACAAGGAGAAATCGAACGGTGGAGTGGTGTTATGGCACAACGTTAACTGTGATACTTGCAGATAAGATAAGGGGGGTCAACACACCATATAGATGACGTTGTATATTATGAATGGGTACCATTCAACATATATGACTGTGATGATATTTGTGGGATCGGGTATGGTGCAGCACTTCCAGGAATGGGAGGAGTCAGGCTCGTAATATGAGACAAAGTAACCCATTCAACATTCGACGCAATGAAATCATTCAACGTAATGTTGTATATATGGTGGCATATAACCGAGACACCAACCTGAGGAAAAAAAGCAACATTGGAGAGGAGTGCGGTGAGCATAGAGGGGAGTCAATACATAATGCAATATCATTCACCATTCAACATAATATATAACAATGTTAATATAACTGTGGATAGCGTATTACAGTGGTATGGAAATCAAGTAACACAACGTTTCAACACATATATAACACAACGTTCAACACAGTAATACCATTGAACTAAATGTAATACCAACATCCAATAACATAGTCGACGCCACAATTTGAACACCACAATCATAAAAAACGACATACCACATATCAGTATTCCATTCACACAACATGGAGGAGGCTCACTACACCACAACACTTCCAGGAAGCACATAATCGATCCTCCAGTGATCTCTAGCAACACATATTTCAGTGTAGATTAGTGCTTAACGCAGAGAATGAAGCAATGGAAGAGGTGTTAGTTTTGAAAAATAGGTAGAACATAGGCAGGAGGGAGTTACAAGGGCAGAGAGGGAAGCCAACAATGAACTTGACTATGATACCGTGCCAGGACAAGAGGCAAATCCTCATAATGAAATTGTGATTTTCCATTAAGGCTAATCATAGATATACACATGGAGGGAGAGACTCTTGGGCTTCATCTCCTAGTGTCTCTTCATATCCCTATTCTCCTTATTTTCTATTTACACTATTTTACATATAGTTACCCAATCCCAATGATTAGGTGTCAATAGTTGTTAAGGGTTTGATAAAGGATGAAAAAAGGATGAGGCTTTTGAATGGGATTAAAGTAGGGAGAGACCTACTAGTGACTCATATTTTATTAAAAAATGATGTTTTGTGTTTTTGTTTAGCATTTGTCAGACATTACAAAAATGCATGATATTTTGCATCCATTTAGAAGGAAAACAAGGATGGAGGTGAATGAGAGGAAGATGGTGATTTATCCAGCTAATGTAAGTGAGGAGGCTCTTGTTGATATAAAGGTTCTATACCCTTCTAGAATATTGATCAAAATGACAAGCTTGAATAACTAGAGTTTTATCTTAAACCTAATGAATATGTAAAAGTAGATTGGAAATGGTTGTTTGAAAAGGTTGAGAGAAATATAGGGATTTGGTGTAATAAACATAGTTTCAAGGATGTCATTTGATTTTTTTCAAGTAAGTCCTTCAAGCTATTCCAATCTATTGACAAACCCTGGTATCAATTTTAAAAGGGATTCTAAATAAGATAAGATAATGCTACTTTAATTTCTTATGGTAAGGGAAAATCGAGTATTTAGGTACCCATTGGGTTAATTAGAAGAAGAGCATACCCAAATATTTTGGTGGGGCGGGGGCTAAAAATATCTCTCATTTTGATTAAGCATCAGTGGCCAAGTCATTTCAGATGTTTATTTATGAATATAGACTATGGAAGAAAATATAAATATATTGTACCAGCTTTGGTAGTGGATTAGATAAGAAGGGAATTGAAGCATTCATATAATGTATCTAATCAATGGAAGGATATGACTGAGGTTTTTCCTTTCATGGGAAATAGTTTGGCTTGGAAGGTAGGTTGTGAAGAGGAGGTGCATATTAGTAGGTATGCCTTAGTGGAATGTGGACTGAGAACCTTCTTTCCAGATGACATAGTTCAACACCTTCAAGATATAGGGAAAGTCACCCTAAACCAAATAGATAAGCTAGAGACCACTACCCCTTGGCAACAAGGATGGAAGACTATGGAAGATTTTGGTCTAGTAGGTGAATGGGGTCTATTCTAGTGCTATTTTGTGGCTAAATTAAGGAAATCACACATCAAGTTAACAAACAATCAATACTCCCTTGTTTGGGCCTTTAATAAGGAGGGTGGTGATTATTCTCCCAAACTAGCTTATAAGGCTACTTTCAAGAGAGAGGATGGTGAATTATTATGCTGGTGGCATATAATTTGGAAGATGTTGGATCCTCTAAACACAAGGTTGTTAATATGGATGACTATATGTGGTAAATTATTAACTTGAGATCGTCTTTTGAAAAGAGGCAGGATTGGTCTAAGCATTTGTTGTCATGTCATACTAAACAATTTTTCAACATTACTACTATTTGATTAAGGTGTGGTCTAAGTTGAAGGACTTGATGGGAAAGAAAAAGTTGTGGAATGGTATATTTATAGAGACTAGTCTTCGAGAGTGGTTCATAAATATATAAAAAATTTAAAATTTGTGGATTCTTCCTTATTTAATAGCCTAGGGGATCTAGAAAATGAGAAATAAAGTGATTTTTTAAGGCAAGGGTTGCACTCCCTTCCAAACAATGGCACAAATTTGGTTTTTAATGAGGTAATTTCAAGCTGATGAGGTGCTGATAGCTCTAAGAGCCTCAAAAGTAATTGGCCTTAACAAATCTAAAGCTTTGGATTTTTTCAACGATGCATAGAGAGTTCGAGATTCATTGGTGGGGATGGGGTTTTTTCTTTTCCTTTCGAATTTCCATGCATTTTGTTTGAATGAAAATCTTGTTTGTAGTAACAATAATATGGGTGAGTCAAAATCTTTAAATTTTTATGGAATTTCCTCTAAAAACAAATGTATTGTCTCTATGTTAGGGTCCTACCCTAACCTGCTTAGATACTTTATTAATGTATGATGCCACATTCCTTAAATAAGGTCCATTAAATACTTAGTTAATTATCACTCATTGTAAAAGGTGTTCTTTTTATTAATAAGGTCCAAATCAGTTGGGCGTCTCTCGTTCAAGGGAGGCCATAAGTATCTAAGATTCTTAATGGATAACTATTTATTGGGTAGAAGGTCATTTAATGTTTATTCAAGAATTATTATTTTAATTGGAGCATTGCTCTTGGAAGTTTCCCCTTTGAATATGCAAGTAAACATAACTCTCTATTTTTTATTATCAAAGTGATCTTTTATAGGGTTTATCTCTCTTTTTCTCTTGTGTTCTTAGGTTTTTCACCATATTCTATGCGAATTACACCACAAGTGGTATCAAAACTCTATCTTGGCCACAAAGTGGGAGAATTTTTTTCTTTTTCTTTTTGTTGGGGTTTAATGGTAAAAAAGCGGATGACAACATTTAGGTTAATTTATGAAAAATAATGTGCAAAATTTAAGAATCCAATCCAAGAAATGAATTCCTCTCAAAAAGTACCCCATTTCTTTATTTTTAATTTTTTTAATGTTCAAAGAAAATTCTAGGAAGTGAAGTTATCTACAATTTAAAATCAACAATTTTTCTTGAGGTTGTTTGGGAAGGCTACGAATTTCACAGATTGGATATTTTTTTTATAAAGGGAACATATTCTAGTCAAACCATTTCTAGTTCTTCCAACAAAGTTGTGGCATTTCATAGTTGGGGTCATAATAGCCAATCCAAGAAGTATAACAAAAGTTGCGATTTTCTTACATTTTAGGCCTCAAACCCTACCTTGCACTAGTTATTTTTTGGAGATGTCTTCTAATGTCTTCAAATAACATAGTTATTTCTCATTGAGAGAATGAAACTATAGTAGGGGCAGAATGCAAGTAGAAAATACAAGTGGAATCACATTGTTCAAAACCATCGTAACCCTTGTTGGAACCCCTTCAAGTAGTACCGCATCAAACATCACTTATGTACATAATCTCACTTCCATGCACCTTCAGTTATATAGGTGATTCCCTAGGATTACCTAAAATTAAATTTAAATAAGCTAATAAATTGTCCTATTATCAGAATACATATACAATAACACTGAGGGAGATGATTGTATAATACATGGGTACTCACATAGTATACCTAATGGCACAATTGTGCCTCCTTAGTTAGTTCGCTAAGATATTAGGCTAAGTACATTTTTGAACCCACATTTATATTAGAGAGTCATAGCATAAGACACTCTTTTCTCCTCAAGACCTAATAATGTTTTCTAGTGAGCTCACCCATGAAGGAGAATACTTATAAACATCCTTATACTTCCCTAGACAACATGAACACTGACTTTGCTACAAGAAAGTTGGAATCATTAGAAGACCAACTTAAGCAATGTTAGGAGGACGTAAATTGGTTGAAGGAGAAATTCAATAAGTTACTTGAGAATTTTAATAACTTTGAAAAATCATTGGTTGAGAATTTATTGAGTATGTTAGCTTGAAGCTACTAGAAGAAAATCACTAGACTACATAACACATTGAATCACACTAAAAAGAAACTTCTACCTCAAGACTATTTAGCCACTTTCAAACTTGTTGGGTTTGCACAACAATATATTAATGGATAATAACATACAACACCATTATCATAAGGTGGACTTGAATAAGTTTGATGGTTATGAATCATCAGGATGGTTAACTCAAATGGAACATTACTTCACCCTTCAAGGTATTACTAATGACATGATAAAAATTAGGGGCATTGTCCTATATTTAGATATAGAAAGATGAAAGTGATGGGAATGGTATAAAAAATCCTATTCAAGGTACATTGCTTGGAGTTAGTTTGTTAAAGCTATCCATGTATTTTTTAAGAGAGATACTCATTATTTTGGGTGAATTACCAAGTTAAATGAAACAATATTAGTCACCAGCTTAGCGTAGCCTTTGAGTAATTTGTCATCCATTCATAGAAATTAACATATTCCTTTTATAAATAATGTTTCATTAGTGGCATTAAGGAAGAGATTCAAGCATAAGTTAGAATGCAACATCCTTCTACATAGTTAGAAGCAATTTAGAGGGCCCTAGAAGCTGAGATAGTGATTAATGCACAAATAAAAAACCGTAGATTCATTCCCTATACTCATCCTCCCAAAGGTAATTTACCGAGCACAACTCCTACTCATCCATTAAAAGTACAAAGGTTGTCACTATCATAAATGGCAGACCATTAGAGATGTGGACTTTGTTATAATTGTGATGAAAAATATGCTTTAGGTCATAGATGTAAAGAACATAAATTGTTCCAAATTGATGCGACCACTCAAGCCTTGACTGAAGACATAACTACTGAAGAGAAACCTACATTACAAGTTGAAGACACAAACAATAAAAATTAGGTATATATTGAATCTCCATTTCCTCCTAAAGAACCCATAATATCTTTGCTTTCATTATCAGGCATTACAACTCCACAAACCTTTAAATTCATAGGCCACAACAGGTGCTAGAAAGTTATAGCCCTAGGTTACAGTGGAAACACTGACAATTACATTCACAAGAGAGTCGCAAAAGAAAAACTTATTTTTTTGTACCCCTAGTGCACAAATTCCAATAATGGTATCCAATGGATGTATGATGAAATGTGGGGTTAAACATGAAAATGTCAAACTCCATATGGAAGACTATCAACTCAAAACCCATCTATTTTACATTGACATGGGTGATAGTGATAACACATTGGGGGTATAATGGTTGCACATGTTGGGACTAGTCACAATGGATTTCAAAGAACTCTATATAAGTTCAATAAAGAGGGACATGTACACACCCTTTAAGGGATTTAGCTAGGCTCCCCTGAAATTGTCAACTTTCATCATATGGAGAAGTTATTAAAGAAAGGTCACTCTGGGATTATTTCCTAATTTAATGCAATACATGTGATGGATAGTACAACACAAGAAATCCAATTAGATTTTTAGCTAATCCTTAACAGACATCATTAACTAATTCTAACACCAAAGGGTTCACCCCTTTCTCAAAGAGAACATGACCATTGAAATCCCATGATTCTAGGAAGTCGGTTACTAAATGTATGTCCTTATAGACACCCTTTTTCATAAAAAAATGAAATATAAAAATGAATTGTTAGAGGAAAGGATCATATGTCCTAGTACAAGCCCTTACTCATAACCAATAGTCATGGTGTTAAAGAAGTAAGGAAATTGGTGCATCAATATTGATTTTAGGAATCTCAATATGTTGAAGATGAAAGAAAAATTTCCCATTTGAGTTATTGATGATATCCTAGACAAACTTCATGGAGAAAAGTTGTTGGTTCCTTTGTTTTTGGAAGGATAACAGTTGTGAAGGACATTTTGGATGAAACTGCGAGAAACAAAGCATCAGAAAACTAAAACAGCAGCGAGATGGCTTGGAACTCGCGCAATGGAAAACAAGGGAGCATGCCAAAGAACTAGGAGCCGATTTTGATATTTTTATATAGTGAAACAGAAAACTAGAATGATGGCCCTAGGTATTGAAAACCATGGATCAAGAGAGCGATGTATCGACGAAAGCAAGCGTGGTTATAAAAAGAAGACAAAACACAGCGAGAAACAAGTTTTTAGATAGTGCTGCAAATTTTAGATCGAGTTTGAAGATTAGATAGTGCTGAGCATCCAAAATTGTTTAGCTCTTAGATATGGATTTATAATGTTTCTCTTATGTATTCCCTGTAGATTTTAATATTGTGAGAAAGTTTGTAATTGCTGCAAGTTGCAATGTTGTTTTTTGTAATGAAAATAATCTATGTTGGTGTTTAATATAAGAAAGATGGGATTTCAGACATTTATTTGTGTAATTTATGGGCCTCTTAAAATTTTTTTGTGTATGTTAATTTTCCTGTGTGAATGGTTAAGAATGAATGTTGTGGTAGGTGAGCAATTTGTATAATGGACAGATCCAAATCCCCTTTATCTTTCCATGGTTTTGTCTCACCTCCAGCGAGTCTGTTCTTCCTTTTGGAAGGAGTGAATATGTCGGCAAAGTGCTAGACTACACTGACTTTTGTTGGCACACTCAGTCGAACCTTGGGTCAATTTTAAAGTAAATCTTCCTGCCAACAAATGTTTCCATTGCCGGGACCTCGAGTTTATTAAAGGGGGGTTTAGATCATGTGACCACAATATGTTTTTTGGAATATCCAAACACGGTGGTATGAAAAGGTTGACCACTTTATTTTGCAACAAGCACAACTGAGGCAGAATAATATGGACTAGGTCAAAGAAGAAACATTGTATGCTTAACCTGCTTGCGACCAGTATGAGATATTTTGGTGTGAGTTTTTGGAGAAGTTAGAAAATTGGTTGACTTGATATCACCATAAATCAAGGGTTCCCATACAACTAGGTTACGTAGGAATTGGATAACAATAGATATGGTTGATCTTCATCAGCTAGATATAGAACTGACAAGAGTCATTGATTTATGGGTTAACGCAACGCTTGAAGGATATATTATTGAGTTTGCAGCTAAAAAGCATCAATCATTTTCCCACACAGAGGCTATATTCAAATTTGGAATACGAGGGCGGTTGTTGAAGGAAATCCCACTTTGGATTAAGATACTGTTAGTTGAAGACAACCTATTGGAGTTTCAACCAAATCAAATGGCAGCTTAAGTTACTTATACTGGGGGAATGGATTAGGGGAAAGGGAGTTTGTGTCGTTGCAGGAGGATGAAGGAATTCCTATAATGAATAAAGAAGAGTTGCGAAAGGAAAGGGAATTTAGAGTGTTGCAAAGGGCGAGAATCGCTGAAGAGTGGCATGAGAAGAAGTTGCGGGAACTTAGATCTAGACGAAGGGAATTACAACGCATAAGCAACGTTGTGAAGAGTTCGACATAGCGCAATAAGGAAATGGAGACATCAGAGCTAAGGAAAGGGAGTGAGGGAGAAAGTTATTTTTCTGAAATGATGGGAGTGGCCAGTGGGAGTAGAAGTGGAAGTGGAGTGAAGGGATGAGGAGTAGTTACTTTGATGCATGAGGATGTAAAAGGATTGTACACCCCTGAGCAATATGTCTAACTAACCAGGACACCAAAAGATAATATGCCATTAGATGATCATTTACATTTTGTAATGAGGTAGATTTTCTTTGAAGATGAGTCAACACCAAAACACAAAACCCTGTAGCATAGCAACATGACTATTCCTCCTCCCCCTGACCTTCCCCTGGTGCTATATCAAAGTCCAGATTTTCTCTTTTCAAAGGTATGCAAGTTTATTAAAGTTCAATTATCACTTCAAGGTAAAAGTAGTTCTAGTGGTGTTAGTCAATCAAGTTCAGTTAGTTATTCTCAACTGGGTTCACGAGGGTTCATACTTGTTTCTACAACGAAACCAAACATGGGTGGAGTCGCAGCTATATCACTTACAAGATACCCCAATTTTGCAGGAAAGGGGGGAGAAGATGTTGAGAAACATTGGTATTTGTGTGAAGCTATTTGGAGAGCTCGTCAGACCCCTAACACTACCAAGCTCATTGAGTTTCATACCACATTACAGGATAGGGATTTAAGGCGGTTCATAAAGTGGATTGACATTAACCCCAATGCTGATATTGACCAAGTTAAGCAGGAATTTATTCAGGAGTTTAAGTTACGACAATCAAATCAATAAGGATTGACAGAGTTGCTAGACATTCACCAAAGGGAGGGGGAATCAACTTGGAAATGCATGCAGCGATTTAAGGATGTTATTAGTAAATTATCTTACCCTATTGACCCCCATCACCATAGAGAATGTTTCATCAAATATTTGTTACTAATGAACCGGATTCCGTTATCTTAGCAGAAGGTTAGCACCTTGCAAGATACACTGGAGAAAGAAATGAATATAGAGGCTTTGGAGGGTTATCCACAAGATCACAAAGTTGGGGGGTCTTCGACAGATCCTGCTGTTATGGTACTCTAAAATCAAATTGCTAGATTGACAGAAAGGCTAAAAGATCTAGCACCTACTTGTTCAGCTAGACCTCATGTACCCACTGTTAGGTCAAAGAGAACCATGCTACAAAATGCCCGCGACTTAGAAGACCAAGACCATGCAGTTCATCCATCGGAACTCAATCGCCACAAACTCCAGGAGTTGCACAAATATCATTTGCACTTCCCTATCAAGGTCATACTCAGTTCCAGTTATTTCCTAGTTCGCTAGGTATGTCTACAAATGGTTACTGTGAAATATGTCGAATCTTTGGGCATCAACCTTGCCTATGTCCTATTTTACAGAAGTATTCAAATGTTCTGAATACCTTGTTTTGTGAATTCTGTGGATCCCCTAATCATCATATGAATCAATGTTGGTCCTTGGATGCCTTGGCAAATTGTCTTCACTGTTCAACTTTTTGTGTTAATGAGACTCCTCGTGGGTGAGAAGGAGGAGCTCTGAGGAGGGGAAGGTGTAACAACCCCGGTAAAAATTCCATGTAATAAAAGTTAATAAAGGAAAAATAATAACCACAGCTGATGGGACAATTATTCCATGCTGAATGTTGGGAAAACTCATAGTGATGGGGATCACTTGTGATTGATTAATTACTAAGGAAAAATGGCATTTTTGGCATATTTATTTATGAAAATAATGGAAATTATGAGAAAAGGGAGGTGAAAGGTCATAGGTTGCATGTGAGGATGAAAATGAAGGAAAATAATAGAAAATGAAGAAAATAGAGGTGTCATTCATAAAAATGCTTTTGAGGATCAGTTGGTAACCTTTTGTCAGTTCAGTTTTGGAGCTCTCTCATTATTCTCTCTCTATCATACTCTTGGATACTTAGCGTTTTCTTGGAGAACTCTGGGAGGGTGTGGCATACTTGGATCCTTGGATCAAAAAGGTAAAGGAAGAGCAGGAAAGTGATAGAGGACATTAGGATCAACAACTACATTGATATTTTCTTGTAGGCACCAAGTTGCATGTATGTTTTCCTCACTAGTTTTGGCATGCATGGCATACACGTGGATTTTTGGTCATGATTTGTCACTGGCATGGAGGTTTTCCTGGATTGATAGTGGATTGCCTAGCCTTGCCATTTCCTAGATAGATATGGAGATTGTGGGTTTATTTCCTTGTTTTTTTTGGTTGGCTATCATGTTTCCTTAGCTTGGGTTGAGTTATTTGTTCCTGGAAGCCCTCGTTGGATAAATGCTCTGGAAGTCCTGTAACAGCTTGGATTGAGTTACTAGTCCTGGAAGCATTGGTTGGAAAAATGCTCTGGAAGCCCTTGGTGGGTTGAGTTACTAGTCCTATAAGCCTTGGTTGGACAAACGCTCTGGAAGCCTGATGGTAACTATGGGTTGAGTTACAAGTCCCGGAAGCCTTGGTTGGACAAATGCTCTTGAAGCCCTTGGTGGGTTGAATTACTAGTCCTAGAAGACTTGGTTGGAAAAATGCTCTTGAAGCCCAACAACAACTGTGGGTTGAGTTACTAGTCCTGGAAGCATTGGTTTGAACAAACGCTCTAGAAGCCCTGGAAGGATTGGATAGAGATCAGTCAGATGATGGTTTTGTGATGTCCGACCATGAGGTGGAATCACTGTTGATGGGTTGAGGTGGATGGCCTCTGGAAGCCCTGGATGGTTTTTGGATTGATGTGTTCTATGAGATCCCACATTCATTCTTGGAATATGGAACGAGGGTGAATGGATGAAGAGAGATTTGGCTCGGCCATTCTATGGATGGGTGGAACGTGGAAGTCCCATCCCGGGTTTGGATTTTGCATCATCAATATGAGGTTATTTCTCCTTATATTTCTATGAGTTGTATATTGGATTATATGTGGTTTATATGGCTATGATTTCATTGGTATTTTTGCGGCTATTATGTTGGTTATATATATGTTTTATGACAGCAACTATGTATGGCTCTCATCATGTTTTTACTTGTAAATGAATGATCAATGTATCTATGGCCTAATGGATGAAATGGAAATTAATATGTTGAGGCATCAATGTCTCTTAGCGATTCTCAGCTAAGTATGATACCCCTATGCTTAGATATTTTATTTACACCTGTATATTACATTTTCATGATATGTTTGACGAAATTCCTGTCACGGCTAGTAGGGATCCAGTCAAGGTCTCATTCAAGTGATTGCATTTATACTGTCATTTCCTTGTTATTTTACTGTTACGAAGATGTGATTCAATTCTAGGAAGTGACTGGGCTCTGGGCCTGAAAAAGTGGCTCAAATCCTAGGGATGTTGACACAACACTAACAAAAAGAGTCCCTAGACACTGCCTTCCAGGCCCGTGAGAGCGTCTAGAGGTGCCTGGACACTAGCATGCCCATAGCATGAGAATGTCCAGAGGTCAAGATGTCCAAAATATCAGTGGGACCCAGGGGTTGATTTTCAGAAAGGTTGGATTGGTTCCTGAGGGTCCTAATGATGTTGTTGAATGTCTATATGGTGTTTATTTCGGTTCCGCTTCCTTAACGTGAGTTAGGAGGTCAAATCATATCACAGTGGCCTCTCGTCGCCTATTTACCTCGGCTGGTCGGTTGCTTGGGTAAATGTGGGAGGATGGTGTAATAGAGTGGTATCATAGCATGGTTCACCCCTTAGACTAGATGGGTTGTGTGTTGGTCATGCATGCATGTCAGTTGCATGTGTGTCTCTTACACTTACATTCCATGTGCTTATGCATTTACGTAATGATTGATCATGGTGGTAGTGATGTCGTCATGAGGAACTTGATGTTGTTATTGTGGAGTGCATTATCATGAGTGTATGACTGGTTACATGCCACTATATATCGTTTACATGTTGTTATATGTCACTTGGTTACATCCTTGTATGTTTGGTTGTATTCTTGTATGCTTGGTTGCATGTATCATTCTTATAGGTTCGGTTACAAGTATTGTTCATTATGCTTGATTACATGTGTTTATGCATGTGTATGGTTGTTTACGCATTGCTTATGCATGTTAATGTTTGCATGTGGTCAAGTGTACAATAATGTAGTGGTTTTTATCATGCATGAGGTCGTGATGTGTGTTTGTAACAACCCTAGTTAAAAACCCATGTAAAAATATATAAGTCCACGGTGATGGGACACATATTCCAAGCTGAATGGTGGAGGAAAGATCCTAATGGGTGTTGATTCAGTTTATTATGGCTAAGGAAATTAGCAAAAACAATGGAAAAGGCTTTGGAAAGGCATGAGGCATTTATTGGCATTTTATTTATGAAAATAATGGAAATTAGGAAAAAAGGAAGGTGAAAAGTCACGGGTTGCATGTGAGGAGGAAAATGAAGGAAAATAATGGAAAATGAAGAAAATAGAGGTCTCATTAATAAAAATTCTTATGAGGATTAGTGGGCAAGACTTGATCAGTTTAGTTTTGGAGATCTCTCATTATTCTTTCTCTCTCATACTCTTGGATACTTAGAATTTTCTTGGAGCACTCTTGGAGGGTGTGGCATACTTGGAGTTTTGGAGCAAGAAGGTGAAGGAAGAGCAGGAAAGAGCAAGAGGGCATCAATATCCACAACTACAACGGGCTTTGCTTGCAGGTATCGAGTTGCGTGTATGTTTTCCTCACTAGTATTCGCATGCATGGCATATGCATGTGGGTTTTTGGTTGTGATCTATCATTGGCATGGAGAATGGCCAGGATTGACAGTGGATTGCCTAGCCTTGCCATTTCCTGGATAGCCATGGTGATTATGGGTTTATTTTCATTGTTATGATTTTGGTTGGTTCTCATGTTTCCTTAGCTTGGGTTGAGCTACTAGTCCTGGAGCCTTGGTTGGACAAAAACTCTAGAGCCCTTGGTGGGTTGAGTTACTAATCTTGGATCCTTGGCTAGACAAATGCTCAGGAGCCCTTGGTAGGTTGAGTTACTAGTCCTGGAGCCTTGGTTGGACAAATGCTCTGGAGCCTGGTAAAAGTTATGGGTTGAGTTACTAGTCGTGCAGCCTTGGTTGGAAAAGTGCTCTAGAGCCCTAGAAGGCTTGGGTAGAGACCGATCTAATGATGTTTTTGTGATGTTGGACCGTGAGGTGGAATCACTATTTGATGGGTTGAGGTGGATGGCCTCTAGAAGCCCTAGATGGTTTTTTGTTGATGTGTTCTATGGGATCCCACATTCATGCTTAGAATATGGCATGGGGGTGAATGGCTGAAGAGAGATTTGGCTCAACCATTCTACCGTTGGGTGGAACATGGAAGTCCCATCCCGGGTTTGGATTTTGCATAATTAATGAAAGGGTATTTCTCCTTGTATTTCTGTGAGCATTTAATTGATGGATTATATGTGGTCTATATGGCTGTACTTTCGTGATTATTTCTGCTGATGTTATGTTGGTTGTGTATGTATTTTATGACAGTAGCCATGTGTGGCTCTCATCATGTTTTTACCTGTAATTGAATGATCAATGTATCTATGACTTAATGGATGGAATGGTAGCTAATGTGATAAGGAGACAATGCTTCATGGCGAATCTTAGATAAGTATAAGACCCCTATGCTCAGATATGTTACTTACACCTGTAGGTTGCATATTTACTAAGTGTTTGAAAAAATATCTGTCATGGCTAGTAGGGGTCTAGTCAAGGTCTTGAAAAAGTATTTGCTTTAGTACCGTCATTTCCATGTTATTTTATTGATTCGAAGAGATGGTTTAGTTCTGAGTAGTTACTTGGGCCCTGGGCCTGAAAAAGTGGCTCAAATCCCGGAGTCGCTAGCATAGCACTGACAAATTGGGTCTTTGGTCATTGGCAGACAAGCATATGAGAGTGAATTTGGGCTTACAGTCGCATGCATGCCTTGTCATGGGAGTGAATTTGGGTTTAATCCATTCAAATTTTAGGTTAAATTAGGGATTGGGCACTTGGAGTGGTGGATTAGCTCCTAGGGGTCCGGAAGCACATGAGGGAGGTCTATGTGTTGTGTTTCCATTGATTCAATCCCCTTAAGGTTACCTAGGAGTTTGAATCATATCATAGTAGCCTCTTGTCAGATGTTTACCTTGGGTGGCTGGTTGCTTGGGTAGATGTGGGAGGAGGGTTGTTATAGAGTGGTATCAGAGTGTCGTTGCACTCTCCTTGGGTTGTGTGTTAATCATGCTTTAATGTTGGTTTCATATGTGTTCCTTATGCATGCAGTGCATGTGCTTGTTACATTTTCATGGTGTTGATCATGGTTGCAGTGATGTCGCCATGTGTTGATAAAGTGCACATGATGTGGTTGTTGTTGTCATGCATGAGGTCATGCTTTGTGTAGGTTATATGGTCATGCATTGATGAATGGACTCTAGCTAGAATGATGTGTATATGGTTTTGTACTCATGTGTTATATGTCTATATGCAGTTTTTATGCATGTATGGTCTTGGTTATAGTTATGCATGAATAGTAGGTCAAACATGCCTTGTGAAGTCATTGTATGCAATTCAGATCATCATGGTGATATTGGTTGGTATGATGCTAACGTGTTGGCTGAGATAGAGCAGGAGATGCAAATCATCATAATGAGGTTGTAGCATTAGACTTCAGGATAAGAGTATATCATCATACAGGTAGTGTATGTTTGGCATGCAGGTATGTAAGTTAAGGATTGTTATATGCATTAGGTTTATGTACATGTTTTTGATGTTATGGTCACATACATGACAGATGATAGTTGATTAGTATAGTTACATGCACATGTGTCATGAATGATAACAACATATGGTTGTACGCATTGTTATTTTTGTTTTATGTTAGATAACTTGATGATCATGTTATATGTTGTTGATGAGTATGTTATAGGTTAACTTGTTGTTGTTATATGACATTTATCTTGATGATTAGGTTATATGTTGTCGATGAGTATGATATATAGCTTATGGTTGTTATATGCTAGTAACTTGATGATTAGGGTTATTTCATTAAGATCTTGATGTCATATGTATCATGCTAAATTGGATTGGCCTATGTAGATGGTTAGGGTTACGACATTCAGGTATGAGTCGACTTATTATGCTTCATTGCATGTTACTAATCTAGACCAATCATACATATGTGATTGCTATGCATAAATGATAAATGCTTATGAGTTTATGATGTGAACATGTTAGTTAGTTAGTGTTATGGATATTGTGATCTTATTTATGTTTGAGTTGACATGTTGTAAAGTTATATCTTGCTAACTAGATTGATTGTGTAGACAAGATAGCCTCCCCTGAGATACATTAAGGTACGAGATTTCTTATGTTGTCTATTTAGTGTTTGAATGTTTGATTATGTCATCTATTTGGTGTTTGAGTGTTTGGTGTCTATTATGTCTTCTAGTTGATTAATTTAACATGGTATGCTTGCAAGTTGGTTGAATGTTTGATTATTCACATGATACGAGTATGTGTTCCAATGATCTTGTTTTGAGATGATTGTACTAACACATATGCGTTGAGACAGTTGATATGTACTGGAGTATAGTAGGTGACAGTTGTAGCATTATGTCTAAGGACAATGATTTTACTATGAACTATGACATGATTGTTAGTCTTAGTAAAGGTTGATTTCAAAATTGATAGATATGATTTTCTTGATATTTGGAACATGTGGTTGACATGTGTGAGAAGTTGCAGGGTAACATGTTAGGTATTAGCGTGACAAGGTAACATTTGATGTGTTTATATAACTAGCAGTTGGGTGATGTGACAGTACGTAATAAACCTCGATTGCAACAAGGTAAAAAGGGTAAAAGAAAGGATTTGGACAAGAATTACTTTGGCTATATTTGGAAACCCAAATTCCAAATGAATGAGTGCTTTGCATACATGAAGTCTTCTTAACCTTGATTTTTTCTGACATTATGTGGATATGTTATATAATCATGAACATGTACTTGACAGGTATATTAGCTAGTTTCTAGTTACAAGTAGATCTGTCAAGGGAATTGGAGTCCCTTGAGAGATGGCACAAATGTGTTCAGCTACAAGGCAGAGTGATTGGCATAAGAAGATAAGGTAATTGGTGTATTGTTATGTTATATATACACTAACAATTATGTGTTTATGGTAGTATGATGTAGGGGATTGCATGGAAAAAGAAATTTCCATGAAATCTTGAAGAAGGCTCTGGTTGCGTTTCCTTGGGAACCATGGGGATTGAGTCATGGTGTTGGTTGATAGTATTGTGCTTTTGGTCTTTTGTGATTTGTTGAGCTTAATTTGTGGTTTGTTTATGTTTGGTGCAAGGCCTTGCCACTTTTTTGTGGTGTCATATTGTATTGACTTTCATGGCTTTCTTCTTAGTTGTTTCGCGTCTTGCCTTTTATGTTTTGAGTATTGGGAATTGTTTGGGAAAGAGGAAAGTTGATGGAGCTCGGGAGAGTTGTGTGGTACCTGAAAGGTAATGTAAGATTCAGATGAATATCCATAAATGAGTAAGTGCAGCGAAGGGTAATACTATGACATCCAATTGGACTTGTTGGGTCCATTGGCGTAAATGGACGATGGCAGGATAGGCATGAGAAAGACAATGAGAAAAGATAAAGTAATGGACCTGAGATGTCAGATGGCTTGACTAAGTTGGGAACGATGGTTCTCAATGTTGTGCATGAATAACGAAATTTAGCTTAACCTTGACCTTGATATCTAGTATTTATGTTGTGATCAAGATTGATTTATGTTAATGATTATATGCATATATTTATGTATGTACATTATTATCTAACAGGGTCATCATGGATCGTGATTGTTTAATGCTAATGTTTATGTATATGTATGTATGTGTCTATGTATCCATGTCACTGTCTGAAAGTGTCACCAGGAATCATTCTTGTGGAGGAATGATTGCTTACACATACAAATGACATGAAGAGGTTCCTGGTCTTACGAGGAACCAATTGGGAAGAGTAGTCATGACAAATATATGAGGTAATTATAATGTGGGTATGAGTTGATATTATGTGATTATATTATGTCTATGTTATGGACAACTTATACCAAGGGATACATTAGCAAAATGAAAGCAGTGTGGTCTGCAGTATGCTAGGACAAGCATGGATTAGACATTGGAAGCAAGGTTGCTTGGTAAAGGTAGTGTGGTTTTGGATGCGTGGTATCACTGTTGTGCATATTTCATACATGTTGTACATGTTGCATTTGTGATGATTATGCGAATGCAGTGTTGTGCATATGTAGTGTGTGTACATGTTGTTTATGCAATATTATGTACAAGGTGTTAGTAAAGATAGTGTTGTATGAATGTTGCATATTCAGTGCTGGGTATAGATGGTGCTATGTACATATTGGATATACGGTGATGTGTACATATTGTACTGTGTGCATGATGGATATGCGGTGTTGTGTGCATATGGTGCTCTGCGTGTGTTGGATATGCGGTGTTGTGTATAGATGATGATATGTACATGTTGGATATGCAGTGCTATGTACATGTGGCATTGCGTGCATTTTGTACATGTGGTGCTATGTACATATGATGTGGTGTGCATGATTGTACAAGTGGTGTTGTGTGCATGTGGTGTTGTGTACATGTTGTACAAGTGGCGTTGTGTGCAGGTGGTGTTGTGTACATGTCGTGCATGTGGCATTGTGTACATGTGGTGTTGTGTACATGTTGTGTAGGTGGCGTCATGTACATGTGATGTTGTGCACACGTTGTGCAGGTGGTTCGATGTATAGGTGGTACTGTGTACATGTTGTACATATGGTACTGGTGCATGTGTGGTATTGTGTGCATGACATGCATGTTTTTTTGAGGGCATGTGGTACTATGTATGTGCATGTATTGTGTGGTGTTGTACATTGGGTATAGATGTATTGTGTTGTGTTGTACACTAGGTGTAGGTGTATGTATTATGTTATGCACTGGATGTAGGCGTATGTATTGTATTATATACATTGGGTGTAGGTGTATGTGTTGTATGTCAGGTGTAGGTGCATGTATTGCATGGAGTTGTATGTCGTGTGTGGTCGTATGTGTGTGATGCACACTATGTATATGTGCACCTGGTTGAGGAGAAGGCACTGGGTGTTTGTCGGGTGTGGCAACCGATTCGATGTGTGTACGAAATAAGAACAAAGGCAGAAGTAAGGATCGATTAAAGGATAAGTATCAGTATATTATTTCAGTTTTATTATGCATGTGATTTATGATTCTGGTATATGATGATTACATGTGAATTATGATTCTGGTTTATGATGGTTACATGTGATTTATGATTTTGATCTATGATGGTTATTTTTTGAGCTAACCTGATGTGATATTTTTATACATGTTGATTTGGTCAAATATTTTAGTTTGACTTGTTGTGACATGAAGCAAATAGGATTGCAAATGTACCTTATTGATGAGCTACTAATGAGGTATGATGTGAATTTATTTCAATTTATTTTAAATCTAATGGAAGTTATGTGCTTGGTACAGGAATGCATGAAATGTCCGGTTGGATGATTGAAATCAACTGCAATAATTTTCAACAATGAAAGGAATTGGAAAATGCAGCAGTATGCTAGTAAAGCATTCAGTGACAGACCATTGTGGGACACTAGTACCTAATAGTGTCCATTGATTTCCATGAGCATGCTATGACCGATATGATGGTTTTGAGGCAGGGATATGCCTTGGTTTTTGTATCTTCCAATGCGAGGAAGCCTTGCCAAGGGATGGACTGCCCGAGATGGGGGTGCCAATAGAACTTGGAAGGTGAGTGACTGCACAAAAGGGGTTGAACGGATTGCCTAAGGGACTGTGTAGCAAAGAAGGGAAGGCTAGGGATGGATGTGTTTTTTTCATTAGCATTGCCAGATGTAATCATATACACTTTGGGAGTGTGTCCTGTAACAATGATCCAGTAACTGTTCACTGAGAGGACAAGTGGCACAAGATTATAATGCTGGACATTGGATGCCGTTTGAATGTGGCAGTGGATTCTGGACTTCCTATGAAGGAGATGAATCCTGGTATTACTTGAGGGTGGAGGTGTGAGCCTCTGGATTCCCTTGTTGTGGATGCAGGCATCATAACTTTTTATTTTTTCGTTGAGAAAATGTTCATATGTGTATATGTGTGTATTATTGTAAATACTGTATCGAGCTAGATTTACAAAGCTCCATAGACAGTATGGTTATTTGATAATTGAAGCAAATGTGTATGTGCATATGTGGTTATTGTAAATACCATAATGAGTTGTTTTATGAATCTGCTGTAAATGGTATGTTTGTCATGTTTTAGTAGATGGTCATTGTAAATACTGCAACGAGCTGTGTTATAAAGCTCCATGGGAAGTATGTTTTATTTTTAGTAGTCTTGTTGGTTATAGATGTCAATGAACATCGAGGACGGTGTTCCCCCGAGGGGGAGGGTTCTATAACAAGCCTATTTAAAAATCCATGTAAAATATATAAGGCCACGGTGATGGGACACATATTCCAAGCTGAATGGTGGGGGAAACATCCTAATGGGTGTTGATTCGGTTTATTATGGCTAAGGAAATTGGTAAAGGAAATGGAAAAGGATTTGGAAAGGCATGAGGCATTTATTGGCATTTTATTTATGAAAATAATGGAAATTAGGAGAAAAGGAAGGTGAAAGGTTACATGTTGCACGTGAGGAGGAAAATGAAGGAAAATAAAGGAAAATGAAGAAAATTTAGGCCTCACTAATAAAAAGTCTTATGAGGATCAGTGGGAAAGACTTGATCAGTTCAATTTTGGATCTCTCTCATTATTCTTTCTCTCTCATACTCTTGGATACTTAGAGTTTTCTTGGAGCACACATGGAGGGTGTGGCATACTTGGAGTTTGGAGAAAGAAGGAAAAGGAAGAGCATGAAAGTGCAAGAGGGCATCGGTATCCAAAACTACAGAGGATTTTGCTTGCAGGTATCGAGTTGCATGTATGTTTTCCTCACTAGTATTGGCATTCATGGAATATGCATGTGGATTTTTGGTTGTGATATGTCATTGGCATGGAGGATGGTCGGGATTGAAAATGGATTGCCTAGCATTGACATTTCCTAGATATCCATGGTGATTGTGGGTTTATTTTCATTGTTGTGGTTTTGGTTGGTTCTCATGTTTCCTTAGCTTGGGTTGAGTTACTAGTCCTGGAGCCTTGGTTGGACAAATGAACTGGAGCACAGTAAAATTTTTGGGTTGAGTTACTAGTCCGGGAGCCTTGGTTGGACAAACTCTCTAGAGCCCTGGAAGGCTTGGATATAGACCGATCTGATGATGGTTTTTTGATGTCCGGTTATGAGGTGGAATCATCATTTGATGGGTTGAGGTGGATGGCCTCTGGAAGCCCTGGCTGGTTTTTTATTGATGTGTTTTATGAGATCCCACATTTGAGCTTGGAATATGGCACTAGGTGAATGGCTGAAGAGAGATCTGGCTCAACCATTTTATGATCAAGTGGAACATGGAAGTCCCATCATGGATTCGGATTTTGCATCATTAATGAAAGGGTATTTCTTCTTGTATTTATATGATCATTTTGATGGATTATATGTGGTCTATATGGCTCTACTTTCGTGAGTATTTTTGTTGCTATTATGTTGGTTATGTATGTATTTTATGATAGTAGCCATGTGTGCCTCTCATCGTGTTTTTACTTGTAATTGAATGACCAGTGTATCTATGACCTAATGGATGGAATGGAAATTAATGTGATAAGGAGATAATGCTTCATGGCGAATCTCAGATAAGTATGAGACCCCTATGCTTAGATCTATTACTTACACCTGTAGGTTGCATATTTACTAAGTGTTTGACAAAATGCCTTTCATGGCTAGTACGGGTCCATTCAAGGTCTTGAACAAGTATTTGCTTTAGTACTATCATTTCCATGTCATTTTACTTATTTGAAGAGATGGTTCAGTTATGGGTAGTGACATGGGCTTTGAGCCTGAAAAAGTGGTTCAAAACCTAGAGTCGTTGGCATAACACTGACAAATTGGGTCTCTAATCACTGGCAAGAAAGCCTATGAGACTGACTTTGGGGTTACAGTTGCATGTATGCCTTGTTGTGGGAGCGAATTTGGTTTTAATCCATTCAAATTCTAGGTTAACTCAAGGATTAGGCACCTGGAGTGGGGGATTAGCTCTTAGGGGTCCTGAAGCACTTGAGGGAGGTCAGTGTGTTGTGTTTCCATAAATTCCATTTCCTTAAGGTTACCTAGGAGGTTGAATCATATCATAGTAGCTTCTCGTCGCATGTTTACCCAACTGAATGGTTGCTTGGGTAGATGTGGGAGGAGGGCGTTACAATGTTGTTGTTAAGGTCATGAATGGATGACTGGACCCTAGCTAGAATGATGGTTGCATGGTTATATACTTATGTGTTATGTTTCTATGCTATCATGATTATGTTATACATATTTCACACTAATTTGTTGATCTTGTAGACAAGGTATCCTCCTCGAGCTATACAAAGGTACGTTGGTTTATTGTTATTTGGTTTAGCTGACATGATATACCTTCCAGGAAGAAATATCAAATGGTTAGCAAGATGGTAGACTACAAATACTCTCCCTATGAATCAAATGAGCAATATGGTGTTGGGAACTCTTCTGATTCACTAGATACACTGAGAAGATTAAAGGAAGAAATAAAGAGTTGTAAGGCAGATAATGATAGAATCATGCAAGCACAAGAGAAACAAGCAGAGATAAATGCAGTGATACTTCAGAGCTTGTCAGATTTGTAGTGACAAGGACCACGTCGAATCAGCTATGAGCGGGAGGACAGAACTAATGGGGCATATGGTACTAGGTCGCATGGTTGTCACATGTCAGATAAAGATGACATGGTTAGAGATGGAAGATTGTTGGAAACTCTAGAGAGGAAAAGGGATAGACACAAGTATTATTCTAGTTCTGATTCATATAGGCACTATGATTGTCATCATTATCATCCTTACAGGAGGAGTGATAGGGGATACTTTCCAGATGAGTTTAAGAAAGTAAATCCACCTACTTTTGATGGAGAGATGAAGAAGCCACATGATGTAGAGGCATGGTTTCTTGGAATTAGGAAGTTCTTTAGGTTACACGACTATTTAGAGAACATGAAAGCCAGAGTGGCCACATTCAGTCTCAAAGGTAAAGGAAACATTGGTGGGAAGATTTGAAGAATGTCAGATGTATTCATGAGGATTACTTGACTTGGAGTGAGTTTGAGTGATTATTCAAGAAGAAATATTTTTAAGAGAGATACTTTGATGACTGGGCTAAAGATTTCTATGAGCTAAAGATGAGATCCATGACAGAGGAGGAGTACACTAGCAAGTTCTTGGAGCTACTGAGGTATGTTCCTTATCTCACGGAGGAAAATGCCAAGATTTAGAGGTTCATTAGTGGATTACTGGTGACATTAAAAGATAGGATTGAGTTCGATGAGCTTAGATTATTAGAGGAGGCCATTTGAAAGTTAAGGCATTTCTATGAATAATTTAAGTGCAAATCTAAGACTAAACTAGATTTCAAAGGTAATTCAAATAACAAAGAAAAATGGGACATAAATTGAGCAAGACCTCAGGGTACATATAATAAATAGAATGTTGCACCATATAAGAAGTTCAATGCATCAGATACAGGACAAGGACATCGATCTGAGGAAAAGAATAAGGGTGCAGGCTGGAAGCCTATAGAGTGTTGGACTTGTGGCAAAGATCATCACAGTAGAGATTGTCCACAAAATCAGGGTGGTAGGCCTCAGATATATAGTGCATAGAACACATACTAATGGAATGTTGGTCAAAGTGTTCCTCGTATTTATGCAACATTGGATAAGAAACAGGAAAACCATCATGCCTCTATCATTGAGATGGACAGTAAGCTTTGTGATCAAGTTATTTCTATTTTGATTGACCTTGGATCTAATTATAGCTATGTTAGTACTGACTTGGTGGATAAGTGTAGTTTGAGTAATGAATTGCATGCAGAATCTTGATTAGTGCAATTGGATATAGGTACCAAGAAGCGAGTTCACCACTGGGTAAGAGCTTGTGCATTTGATTTGAATGGTATGCCTATCACAACACATTTGAATATATTACCATTGGGATCATACAATATATTGTTGGGCATGGATTGGTTGTACCTTCATAGAACCAAGGTGTATTTTTAAGACAAAGCCATTGAGTGTGTTGATGACAATGGAGAACCAAGTGTTTTGCAGGGAAAGAACAAAGCCACATTAGTTAGGATGGTGACAACTATGCAAGCAAAGTGTAGTCGTAGGAAAGGGTGTGTGTTATTTGCAGTACACATTTCTAGTGATAAAGGTAAGGAAGTTGAGGATGCAGATGTGTTGAGAAGGTACCTAGTTCTACAACAGTTTCAAGATGTATTTTCTGAGGACATTATAGAGTTGCTACCTCATAGAGAGGTAGACTTTTCTATTGATCTGGTGCAAGGGGAAGCTCTGGCATCAAAAGCACCTTATAGGATGAGTACACCTGAGTTGGTAGATTTGAAGCTACAGTTAAAGTAAATGTTGGACAAGGGGTACATTAGGCCATGTGTATCACCATGGGGTGCGCTGGTATTTTTTGTGAAGAATAAAGATGGTACTCTCAGATTATGCATTGACTACATACAGTTGAACAAAGTGACCATCAAGAACAGGTATTCATTGCCGAGGATTGATGACTTGTTCGATCAGTTGAAGGGAGCAACAATGTTCTCAAAGATTGATATGAGATCTAGATATCACCATGTACGCATCAAAGAGGAAGAAATTTACAAGACAACTTTCCGAACCAAGTATGGGAATTATGAGTTTGTTGTAGTTCCATTTGGCTTAACTAATGCTATAGCTACATTTATGTGCTTGATGAATAGTGTGTTGCGTCCATACTGTTAGTTTTTCATAGAGAGACATTGTTCTTTGCTATGATAGTTGCATTTCATCCTTAATACATTAAGTTTACCCCATATCATCATTACATTATTTAGATCTACACCATTGTACATCAACATATGCAACTATATAAAAAGAAACAACATCACCATCATCATAAATGCAGTGGAATATAAAAGGAACAGTAAAATAAAGCATGCACACACATAGAGGCACCAGGATTTGTCTGAGACCAGGGAAAAACCCACTATGGGGAAAACCCTTGCAAATCTTCTTCTTAGATTGTCATTAAATGTTGCAACAAAAGACAGTACAATGATCCATAACTTTATCTATGAAGAAAAATAATAATGATATCTACAAAAAAATATAATCATGTTAGGAGTTAGAACCCTCATACTGATGGTTGTAATGTACTGTCACAAACTAATGTCAACTACTATATATTGTTGTCACTGTGCCAAACACTACTGAGCACTGCTTTCACTGTCAATGAGTCCAATTCATATGTTTGCAACAGAAACTAACAAATCAGATCTAAAGATCTGTATAACAGTAGAGAGGAACCCAAATCTATGAGATCACTGAAGTCAACTGAAGCCAAGATATCAAACCCTAGATCTGAAGTCAGATCTCTCTCATCCAAACTGTCTGTGTGTGAACGAAACTCTCGGGTCGCTCTCTTGAATAATGCATGCGAGCGACTGTGACTGTAGAGTTGCTCTTAGGAAGCCTTAATGCATGTGTCTGTGGCATTATACTGCTAAAACCTAAAGTCACTCCCTTATTGTTATTGTGCGAGCGACTCTAATGTCCTCGTTGCTCTGAGGATTACTCTGTGTAAGCGACTGGGGACTAGAACTTTTTGATCTACCTCTGAAGCCATAGTCACTCCCATAAGCCTCTGTACCGGCGACCAAGAGTCTATAGTCGCTCTCATAGGTTGGTCAGGGACCAAAATTCCCAGTTCTATGCTAGCGACTGAGATCTAGAAGACCCTGACCCAGAGTGAACCTTTCGCCTGAGATTTCGGATCCCTGAGCGAACTCCTTCCGTGGAATCTGTTTGAACCAAGACAAGGGAGAAGAGAAGATGTGTCCAAATGATCTTGAGGTCTCTTATATTTATAGGCCTACCTGAGGGTTCACTTGGGGTTAAGACTGACCGAAGAAGTTACTCATGTGGTTAGGGCCGACCCATTCCATAATACATTTATGAATAAAATAATTCATAACTCAACTTCCACTTAACTAGATTGGGTGATATTTAGGTCGATTTTGGACCTATCGAAAAGAGGAATCCAATGAAATAATTATCTCGGTAATTTGAGCTGTCCAAGGTGAAATTATACCACATTTTCCAAAATTAACACTATCTCTCAGCTTGGGAGAATTCCACCTACCAATATTTGTCCATATAACAATATGCCATTTTGGAATCTTCAAGTGTCATCACGGATCATATATGTCATTTAGTAATCGTGCCATGTTGTTGGATTTTTGGGGCCTAACCCAGGTTCAGTCTTATTTGCGCCAACTAACAAAACCCTAACTGTTGGCCCATTCGACAACAACCCACGTAGCACAGGTTGCAGTCTCACTCGAAGGAGTATTGGGGGATGACAGAACCAAGTTTCTACATCCAGAGGCTTGTGTGATGGATTCTTGAAGTTCTTATGGCTTAGATATACCTTTTCACACCTTTAATCCTTCCGAACAGATAACTACTGTAAATCTATCTAAACAACTTCCGATTCTTCGCGAAGGTTCCTAATTATAATTATCATGCATGAAGATTACAGATCTACTACTTTCACGTAGTAAACAAGGATTAATTCATGTAAATCATAACACAAAGCGAAGATACATAAATTTTTCATAAGTAAATAATAAGACACAAATGCATTAGATTCCGCTCAAAACAATCTTTATTAAGTATAATCGTTCAATTACAGATGTCTTTTCCCTACGTACTCAACTACAGGGGCCCATGCACTCAACTTGCAGACTTACCAGGGTCTCCACGCACTTAGCTGCAGGAGCCTTCCGCTTTTGCCTAAGGACAGGAAACATACCTTTTATGCCTTAGCACCTTTCCTTACAATAATTCTTCCCTATTAGATACTTCTTAAGACTCGCTATGACTCATTTATATATAGAATTTTCTTTATAATACCATGGTCTGTGGACCATGGGTGGGTCTCAAAACCACTCTATCACCTACCCACCTAAGGGACTAAAGCCCCTTTGACTTCTACTAGCTTCGTGCTCCACTTCCACATTTCATGGAGACTTTACATTTGTTACAAAGAGATATTACAAAATTGACCCAAAACTTGACCAAAATGACCCCAGGGACCCTATCCCAACAGGCCCCCAACACAAATTGGGTGACTCGCCCTTGAGTCACTCAGTTGGCGCAATCTTGGCTTGGGGTTTGTTGAACTCCACCTTCAAAAATTGAAAGTTAGCAGTACCCTGCACCGCGGTCTGCTGCACTTCCTCTACCAGCTTCTCCATTGTAGGGTTGTGGTGCAGGTAAATTCTTAGTGTGGACACAAACAATTCTCTAGCCCAAGAGAGTGAGCCTAACCACAAAAAAACAGTCTATGGAAAATCTCCTTAAGCTAGAATCAAATAAGAGGGCCTACCTCTTAGAAATCTATTCCGCTTGGTGATGATCCTGCTTCTTTACTCCATCTACTTTCCATTTCCTTCCTTTGAATACCCGAAACAAGCAAACAACTAGCAACAACAAACGTGATATTATACAAATTGCATTCAACCTACTTAACAGGTCAAGGAACATTAAGCCATCAAATGTAAGATAACACTTCAATGTAGGAAATCAAACAATAGTTGTATTCATATAAGTTCAGAAAGAGATTATAATCGATGGCTTGACGTTGCTGGTCTCTTCCGATGTATTCAGGTTCCCACACTTCTGCTAGCATCTCATGGATATCCCCAACAATGGAAGTTTTAAGGCCTCTTCCCTTTAGTCTCAAACCAGACCAAACACACTATTCTCCGTTAAACATAAACTAGAGAGCTACAAGCTATAAATGTCTTGCTGATTATTCAAGCTCCAAAAATACCAATACTGAAACTGGTGAAGCTTGTAAAAGGAGGGGTTTATATAGCTTGGATGGAGGGGAAATGGTTCCTCTTACCATGGGAGAAGGCTTTGTCTCTCCCAAACTGATTTCCTTGGCTCCATCTAGCCCAACCATTTGCCAGAATTCCATTACGAAGCTTCTAGACCTAGAAGCTTCGACTCCATATTTAAAAAGCTTTCGAAAAGAGGATCAACATGACTGAGAAAAGGCTTAGTAGCATCGTACGACATTAGACCTGGTTTTAATCTATGCAAATCAACACAAGGAGGAAACAGGTCATTAGCGCTGGTCATGTAAAATGGTGTAAAAGGAAGATTCTTGGGAAATGATGCAAAAGAGAATTGTTCTGCTCATGAAGAGGGACATGATGGGAGTTTCTTCATGATGGGAAAGCATGTACGATTCATTGTATAGGTCCTCCAAGATCGTGGAATAGGGAGTACAGGGACAGTGAAAAAATGTTGTGTAACAGATGCCCCCTAAAGGGTGAAGGCCAAACTAGAGGGAGGGGCAAAATGATTTACAAGTAGATGCGGGGAACCGGAGTCTGTCGTTGGAAAACCTACAAGTAATCATAGATACATATACATCATTGAAAACTCTGAAAAATGATACATGAATCGTGGTATGGATGTAGCCATCCAGAGAATGATTATGTAAATGGATCCAAGGCATGGGTGCAACCATCCAATAGAGAGGATCATAACGAAACCAAGGTATGTTCGCAGCCATCCGATAATGAGAAGGATCACATATAAAAAATCATGGTATGGTCGCAACTATCCATCTAAAAGAGACATGTATATCAACATGATCATGTCACATCGCCTCGCAACCTGCACTTATGTAATCTGAGCCCAGGGTCTTGCACTCCAACACGACTCGTTCAAAGTACAAATTCTAACATGTGAATGAATGTGTTGAAGTCGAACATGATAGAAAGTCGCTTGATTACTGGTCAATGATGTGAATTGTTAACAAGCACGAGAGAAACCACCAATAATGAAAATGGCTCTCAAGGTACCAGCAGCACACTCCACAAAATGTGAATAAAGGAATTGAATTCGAACACTCGTGAAATCACCCGATCGAAAGCCAATCATGTGAACTTGTCATCGAGTGCGAAGAACTTACCATTAAGGCACACAAGCTCTAAGGTACTGGAAGGGAGTCTCTCAGCTAGCTTCCTGGATAATGAACTAAAGTCGACAGGAAGCAACCGTGTCGAAGGAGGTCTAGGATGTATTCCACATCATCGACACGAGACAAAGGGATGCAATGATTTCAGATGATACAGAGAATCAGGAGTAAGTGTAACTATAGAAGGACTAACTCTTGAACATATCGGCGATACGACTCCGGAGTTCGGTAGCTTTTGGATCCATAGGATCAATGGTCATGATGATGTGGTAGAGATCAAATGGAAGGCAAAAATGAACGGCCCAACCTAGAAAGGTCAATGATGAAAATGAGGATATCCCAACCTGACACAAAGCAGAAAGTGTCATGTTCAAGAGTGAGTTTCCGACATAACTGATACAATTTCCCATTTCCACCCACCATTTCTGGTAAGTACCCCAATTATTTTTTATCACAAGCTTAAAGGGGATAGCATGTGCTTGCACTGTAAGTTCATCTTTCGGACGAATCTAACCTAGTAAGTTTAATGATCACTAGGAAGGAGAAGCTCATGTCCATCATGGTGACGAATCCAATGTCGTTTAATGTTTTAACGAGTCCAACAAAGGTGTAACTCAGTATCTTTTTCATATTTAGAGAGTTTGAAAAAGATATGGAAAAGAAAATCCACATGGTCCCTTTTCGTACATTTGCGTCTCTCAAGCCCAAAAGGTAGAAAATGATACTTGAAAGAACTGCTTGATCATTTCAGTCAAGGAGTACCTTTTTCATAAATAGTTTAATCCAACCCGAAAGAGGGGTAAATGTATGCTGGGTAAACGATGTTTCGCAGCCTTTAACGAGTTCAAAACAACAAGAGCTCGACAATCTTTTCATTTTTTTAAAGAGTTGGAAAAGAGCTTAAAAGTGGACTCCCCATTTTAATTCTTTTTTACGAGTCAAAAAGGGAAAAATACTCAACGATCTTTTCATTTGAGTTCTACGAGTCGAGAAAAGAGCTCAAACGTGACTCCAGTACCATCATCAGTAATTTGTCACCTGTGGCTGCACAAAAGGTAAATGCATTATCCAATTTCTGAGGCAAAATAGGTTAAAAATACTTAAAAAACCCTAGTATTTCATGAAAAAAGAATAAAACGAGCAAAAAGTACTTAATTTTTACCATTTTACCGTTTTACCTTGTGTAGAGCATTTTTCACCCATTTATGCCCTAGATTTTCAGGAGCAGATTGCGGGAGATTTGGGAGGCCATTCGACGATCCGTCAGGTGCAGGTAAGATCCGAGACCTTTAGCTTCATTTTCATGCTTGTTTTTCCTATTTTTAACCTTTTTTTGGATTTCTTGAGGAGGATTTAGCAAAAAAAATTTGCCCTTGGTTGGCGTGATTTTCAGGCACAAAATCACGCCAATCAGGGGTTATTAACACTGTCAAGCACGTTGTCAGTGCTACTATTTTTAAAATAGTTGTATCGACGCCGTGAACATAAAATTTTCAAGCTTTTGCCCAATTTCTCTGATTTGATCCAAATTTCTCTAGCCAAGGATGATTATTGACTTGATTTTATGGTTTTTGCAGGGAAAACATCGTGAAAAATGGTTGATTGGAAGGAACGTGAGCATGAGGACATTGACACACAAGCAATGGCAAACCCAAATTTCTTGAATTCCCTGAGGAACTATGGGCTCCTCAAATTCTTCCTCACACTAGGTCTGCGGGCTCAACCTGAATTTCTATGGTATCTGATCAGTCTCTGGGATGTCAATCAGGAAGTTTTTATGATCCGGGACCAAGAACTGGAGTTGGAAACTTCTGACATTTATTTCATCATAGGATTGTCCTGAAGAGGGGAACCAGTCAATCTATATGGGTCCAGGCCTATTGGGGCAAGTGTGAACATGTTGCTCGTAGAACACTGCCCAGAAGCACTAAAATAAAAAAGCAGCAAGATAGAGATCATGAGTGTTCAGGATCTTGTGCTGAAAGTGTTGCTGTTGACCATCAACAGAGTGGCTGGGGCTCAAGCACAACATGAGTCCAACAAGTCGAAGTTTCAATATGCTATCGACTGTACGACGCTGACTATCTTCAACTGGGCAGAAGCCATGAAGGTAAACATGAAGCACCAACTATCAAAAGCCAAGGCAGGAAACCTAAAGCAGTTCTACTACGGTTCCATTCTAGTGACCTTCTTTTTGGAGCGGGTCCCGCTATTTCACTACCAGCTTGCTGAGGTGGAACCACCATTACCACGAGACCCACAGACAGTCCGTTGGAGTGCATTGATGCCTAGGATTAATGGGGCCTACAGATGTCATATAAGTCCACCTTCTTCTCGTGGCTACACCGACAAATGATCGTAGTAGAGGATTGGCCCTATAGCGGTACCAACTTTTGCAGTGATCCAGATATGTCGCTCCCAGAGGGAGAAGATTATGACGATGGAGGTAAAAACAAACAATTTTAATTTTTAATTTTTTATTGTTTTTTAAATACATGCATTCATGACATTTCGATTTTGTAAATGCATATGTGGGACCAGAGCATCCTGCCAGGATGTCCCCGATTTCCAGGCGCGTTGCTCGGTAGTTCGATATCGCTCCTTATTAGGAAGGAAGCGATAATGAGGAGGAGATCGCGCGGAACCTCGAGGGATTGACCCATGATATCCCAGAGTATGCCAAGGTGGGTGACATCCCACGCCAGTATCAGAGGCACATAGTGGGGGTATCATACCGGATCCGCTAACTACTGACTCGTGTAGTAAGAGTAGTTATGTGCTACCATGAGCACCATGTTGATTAGTTCATAGGTCTATCATTCTACATTTTTGAGGCATGCGAGCCACGAATGTATAAGGCCTGTGAGCCACAGATGTATTTGAACACATATATTATTTTTTTGGGTTTTGATGTATGAAAAACATTATCGACATGTGTATATATATATATATATATATATATATATATATATATATATATATATCTATATTTCATTGCTTACTATGGTACAACGTTTTGTTTTTGATCTTTACATGTTTCGCAAATGTATATCCAACACATAATTAGCTAATGCATCTGTCAATGTATTCATATGTCTAGGAATACGATGATATGTAATGTAATTAAAATTTCTCTCCAATAGATGAATACGCAAATACATTCTCAATATCTGAGGGTTTCTAATGGAATATTGCCCGTTGAGTTGAAGAACAACAAGTTGCAAATCAAGGTTGACAACCAATTCTTGGATTTCAAGAGCGATAGCTTCTGACAACAATTCGATAACTATGTTGTACTCAACAATGTTACTAGTTGTTCGACCTAAACAAATACCTTGAAGATCAATCAACTCACCATGGGGGTTATAAATGGCCCATGCCATAGATGATATATTCTGGGTACTACGACAAGCACCATCAAGGAAACCGATTTGAGGAGACACATACATATGTAAAGCAAGTAGAAACATAATAAGCAGGAAAGTTGCTTGCAAAAAACACACCAAACCACACTGCACAAAAATGAATCACACACTATTGTACAAAATTATCCATGCAAGATGCCTAGGCATAGTAATTTTTGAGATAAAGCCCATTATGGGGCTTGTCTAAGGGATTTCCCTCATAATAAGTCAGCTCATAGGCCCCTTTCTGTAACACACGTTTAACAATGTAGGGCCCATGCCACATGGGTTCGAACTTGCCTGCCCCTAGCTTATCATTAGCCTGATCATACAGAAGAACCAAATCACCCTCAGAAAAAGCTCGAGGAGAGACAGACTGATCAAAATGGGACTTGACCGCTTTTTCTGTGCTTCGATGACCAAAGTAGCAAGATGACAAGTCTCATCCAGTCATTCTAAATACAAGAGGCGCTCTTCCTGAGGTGAGGTCTCGTGGAGAAGTTCGACAGCCAGCTTAAGTGAGGGAATTTCGCACTCAATCGGTAAAGTTGCTTCCAAACTGTAAACTAGCTGGAATGGTGTGAATCCAGTTGCGTCTTTGGTCGAGGTTCAATAAGCCCACAAAGTTGAAAAGAGCATGAGATGCTGATTTGACTTGTGCATCCCAATGGTGCGCTAAAGCATCGTAACCAAGACTTTGTTCACAGCTTCAGCTTGGCCATTGGCCTGAGGGTAATAAGATGATGACGCAAACCCAATGTAGAAGTTAGCTCAACCATCATGTAATCTTGAAAATGGGAGCCGTGGTTGGTGACAATGGCCTGAGGCACTCCAAAACCTAGAAATAACGTGATTGAATAGAAATTGAGCCACCGTTTTACGTCCGCAAAGTATGTAGGCATCACTTTAGCCCATTTGGTGCAATAATCCACAACAACGATAATATAACCATGCCCCCCAGCCAAACGAGGGTTACATGTCATATAGTCGATGCGCCATTTGGCAAAAGGACCAATGGTCATAACGGGGTGCAGGTGAGCGGGTGGGGAGTGCATTTTTCGCTGATAAATTTGGCACTCATGGCATTTGCCAACATCAAGGATACAATCCTTGAAGATGGAGGGCCAAAAATAACCAGCGCAAAGTATTTTTTGAGTAGCAACATATCTAGATAGATGACCGCCACAGGTGCCAGAATGGCAGTCATTCAAGACTCAACCTCCTTGAGAGTGAGACAGTGGCTAAGAATTGAATCAACACCGATGCGGTATAAATTATATCCAATGATACGGTAAGGTTGGGATTGATGCCGAATGCGTCGACGATCATCCTTGGTCAACGTAGACTGGAAGGTGGATATTTAGAGATACACAATGATATAACCATACCAGGGGTTGAGAGTGCTAATCAAGAAAAGAGTCTCGTCCGGGAGCTGCTCATCAGCACCAACAGGAAGAGAAGCAGAGGGAAGGGAGCAAATTAACTCAGCAAAGACTAGATATTTCTTAGATTTGGCAGTAGTGAACACCAAATAGAATTCTTAGAGGATGACAATCCACTTCGAGTACTTGCCCCCCAACAACTAATGAGTCAAGATGTAGGTCATGGGGTTGCATTCGAAAATCACAGTGGTAGTGCGGAGAAGGATGTAATGTCGAAAGCGTTGAACAACCTATACGGAAACCAAATCCAACTTCTCAACATGAGCATAACTCATCTTGGTGTCGATGAGGTTGTGACTGAGGTAGTAAATAACATGTTCATTGCCTTCATCATCGTCCTGTACCAACACCATAGCTATGGTACTAGATGTTGTAGCTAGATAAAGGAAGTAATCGTGATGATAGTTCAGAGGGTGCAACAAAGGATAATTTATGAGGACAACTTTTAGGTCATCAAAAGACTTTTGGGCAACCTCATCGCAAACAAATGGGGTTCCTTGCTTGAGCAGCCAGGTGAGCCTTGAAACTAGCTCAGTATAGTTCGATACGAAACGATGAAGGAAATTTGCATTTCCCTGCAGACTCTGCAGTTGATGCAACGAAGAATGCGGGGATAAATTAACAACGCCCTCCACTTTAAGAGGATCAAGGTGAATTCCTTCTTTCAAAATGATAAAGCCGAGGACTATCTTCCCTTGATGGGGAAAACGAATCACACAGAAAAAGGAGGAGACTACAACATGCATGGCATGGGTCCAGCTCCATCCGAATAGAAGATTATAGTTAAGATTAGCGTCAATGATCTCTACTTTGACGTGTATTTTCTTGCCCTCCAAAATAATGGAAAGGTTGGGAAGGACACCGAATGGTCACGAATCACATCCATCAAAAGCTTCCAAAGTGTTAGGGGATTGGTTCAGAGTAGGAGAACCAATTTCCCTCCAACAAGCGACATGCATCATGCAGGTAGGAGCACCTTCATCAATGATGGTTCTATGAATGGTTTTCTCATTTATGATCACTTGAATGAGAAAGACAATCTAATGAGGTAAATGTGGAACATGGTTTTCCAGATCAAAACAAATGAGATTAGAGTCAATTGGATCAATACCCCCAATAGCTAACAGTAATGATTTCCAGAGAGGACAACTTTGAAGGACCTCGAGAGCAGACATAGCTGATGACGCTTGAGCCAAATCTTCAACAATGTTATAATGTTGAGTAGCTCGAGTGTTTGGATTGTACGAGGACTTTCGTAGCACACGTTGAGAAGGTGGTCAAATGGTAGAATCAGGATTAGGTCGCTCTATATGGAGAGGACCAGAACTGGATGGGGTAGTAGAGGAAGGGGTACCTACTTTCTCTTTCCTTGCTGACGGGGTAGGAGTTTGATAATATTTTGACCTGGTAGCCATGTTAATTGGTGTATTCATCATGAACACTTGTGAACCTAAGGAAGCGGATGATTGAGGCTAGTCTACCATTTGGGTATGCTAAGATGGAAAGGGCTCTTTCAGGACAGCTGGGGTCCCTTTGAGCAAACGACTAACTTCAGATTGTCTAGGAAAATCCTTAGTATAGTGATCCTCCTCACAAATGAAGCATGGATATTTGGGCTTCTGTTGGGAAGCATCACTAGTAGAAAACTTAGGAGGACCCTGTTTCGAGGCATCGACTTTACCCTTTCCTTTTCCTTTCTTCTTACCTTTAGAGGATTTGTCCGTTGCGGTAGACTGGACATCGTGAACCTCTGAGGTTTTACCAGGGCCTAGTGAATTGTGAGAGGAATCATTCAAAGCAATGTTGGAGACCAAATTTTATTTGGAAGAAGATTTTGCGGGGGTCTAAGTCATTGAACCAATTACTCCACCAAGAGGAGGTGTAGCTAGAGACTTAGATGTCGTTAGATCAGATGATGGTATGAGCGCATCGGGTAACATATCATATAACATGCCATATTGTGAATAGATGAGGTATAGATATTAGGCACACATGATGGCTTGCTCCTCAGTGATGCATCCACCCATAGCAATGTCCTCAGAAATTTTGTTGACGAATGATTTGGTGAACCACTTGGTCAACAATTGCTCAATAATCTCAAACTTAATCAGGCGGCACCTACGTCTCCATTCATGGATGTGATCAGAGATGTGGGTCGCAGTGTCTTTCTTGAGCGACTTTAGCAGATGGGTGCTAGTTTCATAGCGAACTAACAACTAGAAATGTGTGAGAAAGGCCATGGCAAGAGTGTTAAAGTCATGATAGGTATTTTGAGGTAGCTCGATATACCAATTAGCTGCAACACCTGTAAGAGTTCATTGGAAAAGTCGAAGACACATGGAATCATCAACGTAGGAATTCAAGGAGCACCAGAGGTGATATGCTATCATGTGGGCTTGTGGATCCTCTTTCGCTTATCCTTCAAATACTGAACAATCGCTCGGGATCTTGGATGGAACTGGATGCGAGTATGGCGAATGAAGAATCAGGTCATTTGTGAATCTAGATACATATGGCAATTCCAGTGTAGCCAAGAACAACAATTGGATATTGAAAGGCATTTGAGGTCGATAAGCGGACCCAACTGGTGGGACCCATCCCTGCTGGTAAGGATTTTATCCCCATAGTGGAGGGTTTTGTCCATACGGCATTTGATTTTGCCTCCACTGTAGGTTACCTTGCCCGTAGGGAGGATTATGACCTTGAAAGCCTTGAAATTGTTCAACCACAGGCTGTTGATAAGCAACATATGGGTTAAAAGGCTGTTGAGCCTATTGGCCTTGGACATATGGATTTTGCACTTGATGTCCTTGATCATAAGGGTTTTGTACCTGTTGCCCCTAGACAAAAGGATTTTGAACCTGCTACCCTTGGACGTAAGGATTTTTCACTTGCTGCCCTTAGACATAAGGATTTTGGACCTACTACCCTTGGAAAAAAGGATGTTGAACCTGTTGCCCTTGGACATAAGGATTTTGCACCTGCTGCTGCAAGACTTGACCCAGACCTTGCCCTTGCAAAGATTGACCCTGTTGATATGAGTATAAGGGTTGTTGCTGCCAAGGTTGACGTTGTTGCTTCAAGGGATGACCCTGCGGCTGTAAAGGTTGTCCCTGTGGTTGTAGAGGTTGACCTTGCGAGGACATAGGCTGGGAGGATTGCTGCACATACCGCACTTGCGACTGCATGGTTTGCTGCAATAGTTGCAAGGGTTGCCCCTATGGTTGTTGCAGTTGCCCTTGCTATGGAATGGATGGCCCTTGTTGCTGCGAAGGTTGCCCCTGCTGCTACAAAAGCTGTCCTTGCTACTGCAAGGGTACTTGAACAGTTCTCGAAGTGACACCTTGAAAGTTCTTGAACTGTATTTGGCCATATCTACTAGGCGCGATGGACGAACCAGGTTGGACATAAGGTCTAGGCTCAGGGATGTAAGGTGAATTAACCATCGCTTGTGAACCATATGGAACATAAGGAGGTTGGTACTAAACTTGAGCCATATTTGGCTACTGGTACTAGACATGACTTGATCCAGATAGACCAACAAGGTTCAACTATTGGTACTGGACATTACTCGATCCAACAGGACTAACAGGGTTTAGAATGGCACTCGAAGAGGGCTAGTTCATTCCAACCATTTGAGCTTGTGAGCCACTCACGTTGGTTGTTCTAGACATCATAGAAACATTCAGACTTTGCCCCCCAGGTGGTGGCATAGTCTGTCCACTTACTGGAGGGATCGAAGAAATGAAAGAGACATGACTCGAGACCGTTGGTTGAACCAGACGGGTTACTTGGACCAACAAAACAAGAGGATTCGGAACGGTGGGTTGCACCAGAACTGAAGTAACTCCAGAATGCACCATCGGTTGGGAGGTCGGGTTTTGAATGAATGGAATTGAGGTAGGCATAGTGCTAGACACCTAGATATGGTTATGATATAACGATGAGGCAGTAAGCATACCTGAAACCAACTAAGCTAAAGTCACGTAATTATGTGGTAACTCAGGATTAACACTGGTTGGAATGCTTCCTGTGTAAGGGAAACCTTCAGGAGGGAATGATATTCCTTCTCCTCGAATGTGCGTGGAGTGGAAACCTCTAAATGACCTGGAGAGGAGACTGGGATTTCGCCTTATGATTCCATGGGTGAAAACAGGCGATGATGGACTACCGAAGATGTTTGAGGGGACAATTCCAAAGGAATACCTGGCTGATCGTACAAACTATACGGATGCTGCAGTGATATCACAATAGGATCGAACATAGGATTCAAAGGATAAACAACCAATATAAGCTAATCTTCAGAAGTCGGCGGTCTCTCGGGACTCTGGATAGGATTATCCAAAGATTCCGGGCCAATGTCAGAAAGTAACCCAATATCTGAGGGAAGGGGAGGATGAGATGACAAAGGTTGAATGCTCAGAACAATTCCAAGTTCAACACCTTGGTCCTGAAGTGACTACAACAGTTTAGGAAAAGGCTCCTCAGATGATCTTTCAGACAAAGGAGAGGAAGAGGAACTAGGCAAACCTGATGGTTCAACCACGATGATTTTGTCTCAAAAAACTAGAAGAGGGAGATTTATTCCAAGGCTTTAAAATTTATTTAAAGGTATAATCATGATGTGGTCTAGAAAAAGACTAACAGGAATGTTATATGATCATGGGAAACAAATTTTTAAGACACAAAAACAAACTTGTGCTCTTTCATGTTTTAAGAGTCGAGCAAGAAGCAAAGGTGACTCTATCACTTTCGGTTTGAAATGAGCTCGAAAGTACAAGCACTCGGATGATACTTTATATTTAGGGAGTTAAAAAGATCAAAATTACTACTCAGGATAAGCTAGGAAAATAGGATTACCAGGTAAATGTGAACTGTAGAATACCTCCCAGTGAACCGAGAAGTATGGGTAGGCAATCTCCTCGAATGCTATGTTTGGTGTATCATGTCTACAAGGTGGCAAACTCGGCTTCCTATGGATAAAGGATTTCAACTTACTGGGGTCTCCATTTATATACGTGATGGTACAGGGAGCACAAGTCCATACTAGCGATGTCTAGTGTCGAAATGAACGACAGCTGCTAGGTTTAAAGACATCGGAACATGTCTCTAGCCTAGACATTCTAAATGTGATCGTTAGGTTTCAAATGCGCCTTAGGTTAATTGAATACATTTTAAAGTTTATCTTGAAATTATGTCTTGGTTTTCAAGCCTTATTGATGTGACTCAAAAAACTCCTATATGTAGCTAAATGAGACAAGACCCTTTCAATTCAATGAATTGTTTATACTAATGAGAGTAGAAAACACACTCAATGCAATAAACAAGTAATTGAAAGAAAAATGACCTTTTCACTAATTCGCTTTTTGAAAAGAAAATGATGAAAAACTCTTTCCAATTCCTATCTTTCCTATCAAACGCACTTCAAGTAGTCCTTTCACTAGTAAAGAGAATTCATTTCTTTTCCAATGCAAATGATGATGCAAATCTAGTCTTCAGTGATGCTAACTAATGTAACATATTGATCCAACAAACTAGAATTATGTATTTCAATGAAATGATAAAATGAATCGTTCACAAACACTTCAATGAAATTTTTTCAAAAAAATCAACCTCAAGCAAATGCAAAGCACAAAAGAGAATTCCTTCCAAAATAATGATGCAAATACTCAACCAAAAACAACATGAGCAATGTGATCTATGCCTGAAAATAGATGCTTGATCGACAAACGAAACTTTTCAAACTTGTTAAATGGAAATCAAAGCAACAAAAGGACTAAAAACGAAATGTAGGGAACAACTTGACTAACAACTTGACTTGCTAAGCAAACAAACAGGTGAATGGATGACGACCTAGATGCCCTAGGGCTACAAACCATCCAAGGAATCAAGAAACCAAGTGAAGAAAAGGTAAACCAAACAAGCATATAAACCAAGCCAATTAAGCTTTCTAGTTAGGGAGAACACAATCAAAACAAGCTAAGAGACACAAATCAGAAGGGAAAGACACACTGGTTATGATCTAGGGGAAACCTGATCTTCACCTATAGGAATTGACACGACTACCTAATTGACAACAAGCACCAGAAGGGGGTCGGTGCGACTGTTTTAAAGAAACTCACACTGATCGACGCGACTATCTGAAAAATAAACGCGCTGATTGAGGATTCAAGGAAAAAAATTAAATTTTCAAAGGCTAAAACTAGACTTGCCACTGTAAATTTCAGACTTAGAGCAGTAAACCAGGAAAAGCATAGAAAACTAAAGGGAAATGGTGATACTAGAAAAGTTCACACAAAACCATAAAATGACAATCAATCAAATAGAAGAATTGGCTCCCCTGCGGAGTCACCAATTTATGGTGTAGGTAAATTCTCAGTGCAGACACAAACAATTCCTCTAGCCTGAGAGAGCGGGTCTAGCCACAAACAAAAAATCTATGGAAAATATCCTTAAGCTAGAATCAAATAAGAGGGCCTACCTCTTAGAATGCTATTCCGCTTGGTGATGATCCTGCTTCCTTACTCCAGCTACTTTCCGTTTCCTTCCTTCAAATACCTGAAACAAGCAAACAACCAACAAAAAAAAACGTGATAGCATACAAATTTCATTCAGCCTACTTAACAGGTCAAGGAACATTAAGCCATCAAATGTAAGATAACACTTCAATGTAGGAAATTAGTCAATAGTTGTATTCATATAAGTTCAGAAAGAGATTACAACTAATGCCTTGACGTTGCTGGTCTCTTCCAACGTATCCGAGTTCCCACACTTCTGCTAGCATCTCATGGATAGCCCCAACAATGGAAGTTTTAAGGCCTCTTCCCTTTAGTCTCAAACCAAACCAAACTCACTATTCTCCCTCAAACATAAACTAGAGAGCTACAAGATATAGATGTCTTGTTGATTATTCAAGCTCAAAAAATACCAACACTGAAAGTAGTGAAGCTTGTAAAAGGAGGGGTTTATATAGCTTGGATGGAGGGGAAATGGTTCCTCTTATCATGGGAAAAGGCTTTATCTCTTGGGTTAGTTCCATCCTAAAAGGGTAAAGGAGCCCAAACTGACTTTCTCGGCTCCATCCAACCCAACCATTTACCAGACTTCTGTTACGAAGCTTCTAGACTTGTAAGATTCGACTCCATATTTAAAAAACTTGCCAAAAGAGGATCGATGTGACTGAGAAAAGGGTCAATAGCACTGTACAATGCTAGACCTAGTTTTAATCTCTGCAAATAGGTGCGAAGAGGAAACGGGTCATTAGCGCTGTTCATGTAAACTAGGGTAAAAGGAAGATTCTTGGGAAATGATGCAAAAGGGAATTGTTTTGCTCATGAAGAGGGACATGATGGGAGCTTATTCATGATGTGAAAGCATGTAGGGTTCACTGTAGAGGTCCTCCAAGATCGTGGAATGGGGAGTACAGGGATAGTGACAAAATGTTGTGTAACAAGGGCCTTCCACTGCGAGGCCCATTATCTGTTTTGTTTGCTAGATTGTCTTCAACTTCTCTTGTACTGACAGAGCAACCTGGCTTGCTTCCTCTATCCATGGTTGTGTCCTAGCCTTCAAGATGGACTCTTTTCTCTGTAGCTCCTCAATCTGTGTTTGCAGTTGTTTCCATTTTGTCAAGCAAGCAAAGTGCTGGACTGGTGCAAAAGTGCGCACAGTCACCCTGAGTTCATAAAATTGTCGTTGCTTCTCTTGGATATCTGTTCCAATTTTCTGCAGAGTGGGGTCCTCCTACAGAGTCATCCATAATTCCATTACTTTGTCGAAGATCTCTGTGCAGCCCTTGACTGCTGCATCTAACGTGGCCATTCCCTCTTTGATGGATGCTCCGCACTGCTCCCGAACTTCTGGCGGAGTGGTTGGCTGTAACTTCAACTACATCTGTAACGCAAATCATACTTGGCCAACTTCCTCCTTTGATTCTCTAACTGCAACAACCAATTTTGGAATCTTCACTACTAATGTTGCATCTTTAGGAATATTAAGTTTTGGCAGCACATTACATGCTTGTGTAATGGTTGCCTCCAAGGTCTGGCTATGCATGGCTAGTTCTTCCTTATCCTTCAATGCCTGTTCCTTCTTTGCAAATATTTTCTCATTGTTCATCTTTACTTTGCTGATGACTAATAGTGCACGCTACTCCCTGACCCTGAGCTCGTCTGAGACCCCCTGATGCAGTTCATGGAGGGTCTGAATAGGCAGTGCGGCTAGGTTGACACCCACATCCTTGATCTGTGTGAGCTGAGTGTTTTCTTCATCTATCTGTGCACATAGCAATCCCTCTAGTAATGCGATGACTTTGAGATGTAGAGTCCTAACTGTCTCTAGCACAGTCACGCTCGCTTGAATCTCACTCGCTTGTCCCATGCTTGCTTGAAGTTGTCCTGTTTGAATCTGCAACTCGAGTAGATCCTTCTACATGTTCCCTAGAATCGTTTGGTATTGTTGTGCAAATTGTGTCCACAACTCCGTTGCTATATCGTGGACCTTGTCTTCGATCTCATCCAGGTCCCCCTCTGTGAGGACCATTGGATCAATGTGTGAGTGCTTGTCGGATTTCTGCTTCTTTCGAGGTTTGGAAGTCGTCTCCTTGGTTTGCTTTTGTAGTTTAAAGGGAGTGCTTTGCTCCTTGCCCCCACCTCCTTCAACATCGGTCTCCCCTTTAACCTCAAAGTGCTGAGAAGCCAGCTCCTCAACCTCCACTATGGTCTCCTTCGTGGCGTGCTCCTTTTCAGCAGCTGCCTTGGAAGCAACTTCCTTCTTTTGTTGTGCTACTTTCTCTCAGGTTGTAGCATGCACAGCTTCTTTTTATTTCTATGTTGTTGTGTCCTGCGTGGAGGAACTTTCCCTGGCCTTTCTTGCACTTGCGCCAAGATCTAATGGTTGTAGCCACTCTCCTAGCCATTTCCCCACAATATCCTGTGCATCCACCTCATTCACCAGGTGCGACAACTTGTACCATGTTTTCTTCAGATCCTTCCTTGTGTTGATAGACACATTGTGAAAATCCACCTTGAACTCTACATAGGCTTCTAGCTTCTCAAATAGGGTTGGTGACAACCTCGGCTTCTAGATGATCACCATGTAGAGCTCCATATCTACTAGCACCCATAACATCTTCATCTCCATGACCATTTTAGGGTCATTTGTCGCCCATAGCGAAACGAACTTCACAACCTCTGGTAAGTCATCATCGTGTGGAGGGAACTGACTGTCTTTTGACAGTCTCCACACAACTAGGGAAATCAACAACAACATCTATGCATAATGGAATTCCTTGCTGTCGTCCTGTGATTCGCAACAATTGATCAAAAACTCTTTGTAGATGTATTGCGCTTAGTTGTACTGCACCCCCTTTGCGCATTGAGTAGTAAGTGAAATTACTGGCTCTGAAACCTCGTCTGCGCAACACTTTCTCATGACCTTATAGGCCAAAATCTGCGTGGAAAACTGTACCACCTTATCTGTGATTGAGTGGATGGAGTATCCGCATGACTTCTTTACTAAGCCAAACTCGCTCTTCATTCTATCCGTGAGTTTCTTTTCCTTGGTCTTACCCCCAAACTCCTCAGCTGGATCCACCCCTTGGTAGGGAAACCTTGTGATACGATGAATGAGAATATCTATAATGGGGATGGGTTCTCCCAACCAGAGACACCCATCATGAACCAATGTGAACAATTGTCGTACATAGACTGTATTGATAGTCATTCTGCTGAAATGCAGTACCCATAGCATATTCAACAATCCAACCTTCTCAATCCCAATGACCCATTTCATAGGCTCCAGTCACATGACTCCAGTCTCCTCATAGTATATCTTGGCCAAATATTTGTTCGACACCAACTACAGGAATTTATCATGATCTTCCAAATCCCAATCTTCCATTTTAAGCATAGGAATGCGCCCTAAGAGCGTGCCTTCAAATACTACCTTCTCCGGTAGCAGTGGTGTAGAAACCATAAACTTGTTGGTATCTGGATCTTTTGGTACCTTCGCTTTGCCTTTCCGTGGAGGGATATACTTCGGGAGCCTAGTGATATGCTCTCCCTCCTCAGTGTCCAACTCTTCAACACCTTCGTGAAGCTCTTATTCATCTAGATCTAGGGGTTCATGTGGTTATTTTGACTTGTCCATCTTCCCTTTCTACTGAATCTCAGTAGGGTTCTTTCTCGGTGACTACCTCACCGGAACAGATTGTGGTTTCTTCTCTTTTTCCTTAGTGGCAAATGATTGAGGCCTAGGCGACCTCGATGTCATAGGCACAGATGGTATGGCTTCCATCATCGACGCAATTTCAGGGGCTGTAGTTTCAGAGGTAGCGGCTTCATAACTTGCGGCTTCTACAGGGTTTGTGGCCATCATTCTATCCAAGAAGGCCTTGCAGAAGGTTTCAAACACATTAGCTAGCCCTGGATGTTTAAAAAGATCTTCCCAATCTTCTTGGTTCATGAAATGAAGACAAGAGGGCTCACAAGTGATTTTTAGAAGGCAAAGTGTTCTACTACAGGCCAGCATGCCAGATTTATAGGCGATTTCAAATTCAAATACGACCATTCCCTCCAAATTCTGATCATAAATGCATCTTTGGTGGTAGATTGCCAAATATTTATGCCATAAATGAAGCCTACCCGGTCCTCCTAATAGGATTTTCGCCATCTAATTAGCTACAGTGCACTCAATGGTTATTTTGTGACCCTGCTATGCGGCCCCAACCTCCTCTTAGCATAGCTCTTCATGGAGCACTTCCCGTTTCCATGGCGTAGCCCCCTCACTTTGTGTTCCCATTTTTTAGGCAGTGTAGTTTAGAGTCTCGTACTTCCTTATAGCTGCCTAGAGTACTAAGACTGTCCCGCCATCATGTAGTCATTGCGTAGGGGAATGATCCCCTTGATACAACTTTAATCAACTTCCATTGACTCGTCCTAGAAATAATTACAAATTCAGCTTCGTGAGCTAAACTGTGCCACCATCTGTAATTTCCTTTACTACATAGGGTCCTAACTAGTGCATTTGAAACTTTCTTGGAAAATTTATGAATTTTCTATCATAAAGTAGGACTAAATCATTTACCTTGAAGGTGCACAGCTTAATATGTCAATCGTGCCAGGCCTTCTCGCACTCCTTTTGCACATGATGGTGAAATCCTGCTAGAAATCAGTCTTCTTCTAATTCCAACAACTGCGTGAGGCATTCCTCTATAGTCTCGCGATCTTCCATATCAGTCAATGCCACAATTCGTAGGCTCAGGACAATATACTTCATGGGCATTACAACTTCTATCCCATAGACCAACCTGAATGGAGTTTGGCTTGTCAACTTTTTACATTTCGTCCTATATGCCCATAGGATTGCTGATATGCATATGTCCCAGTCATTCCTCTGTGCATTGCAGACCTTCATCATTGCATTGTCCTGGATTTTATTGAATGCTTCGATTGTACCATTTGCCTGAGGACGATAGGGCATGCTTTTTTGATGATAAACCTAAAATTCTTCGAGCATTGCAACAATTGTTTCATTTAGAAAGTGCATACCCCTATCGCTTATCATTATCTTAGGACACCCAAACCTTGTCAAGACATATTCAAATAGGAACTTCACAGTTGTAGCATTGCTACAATCTTTCACCAGTTGTGCTTCTGCCCATCTTGTAAAATACTCAATTACAGTGATAATGTACCGTGTGCCCGTATTTTTCCTTGGTGGTTGTATCGGACCTACAAAGTCAATCACCCATTTGTCACAAACCTGTAAGGAAATCTACGTATTTAAGGGCAGTTCATCCCTCTGGGATGGATTCCCTGTCCTTTGACAAGTATCACATGCCCTGCAATACACCTTAGAATCCTTATGCACTGTTGGCCACCATAATCCTGCGCACAGAATCTTCTGCGTAGTTGCTATGGCTTCATAGTGTCCTCTCGCCACTCCTCCATGTGCTTCGGCAAGGATGCTAGATCGTTCAAACTCTGGAACATATCATTGCAGTATTTCATCAGTGCCCATCTTATACAAATGTCCCGCGATCACCAAAAAATCAACTGCGCGGACCACTAACTCCCTTTTCTGCTATGTATAATATCCTTTTGGGGCTATACCAGTGGTTTAGAACTAAATTATATTAGCGAAATGATCATCTGCGACATGCACCACAAAGATCTGCGCATCTAGCAACCCTTCTTCTAGACTAGTAGGTTCTTCGCCTGTCTCGATCCTAGATAGATGATTTGGTCTCGTGTTTAATTGTCCAGGTTCCACAATTACCTCAAAATCATATTCCTGAAACAACAACAACTACCTATAGATATCCCCCCCAACACATGCTTGTTGACGAGGTAATAGAGAGCGGAGTGATCTGTATACATCTTAAAGTGTGCACCCAATAGGTAATGTCGAAACTTTTGCAATGCGTAGACCATCACCAACCCTTTGCGCTCAGTGGTTGAATAGTTCTTCTTTTCTTTTTATAATTTCCTACTCGCGAAGGCAATTGGATGATCTATCTCGCCTTCTCCTGGCTGGGTCAATACCACTCCTAACGTAATACAAGAGGCATCCACATGAACATGAAACTCTTTCTTCTAGTTTGGAATCACCAAAATGGGCACAGTCACCATCATTTCCTTTAACACATCTAGACTATGTTGAAACTCGTCATCCTAGTAGAAAGTCACGTCCTTCTTCAGTAATTTCTCCATCGACACAGTTATCTGGGCATAAGCTTTGATAAACTTTCTATAGTGTCCAGTGTGCCCCAGCGTTGCACACAACTGCTTTACATTCTTCAGAGATTCTAAATTGACAATAACAACTATCTTCATTGGGTCTATCATTAATCCTTGTTTACATACCACATGGCCTAGAAATATGCCATAAGGCACACAAAAGATACATTTCTTCAGATTTAGGGAAATTTGGTATCAGCAACAAGTATCCAACATAAGGCACATACTTGCAACATGGTGTTTTACCAATCCAAACACAGTCCAGCCATCAAAATACACTTCTAAGAATTTATGGATGAACTCTTTAAATGCTTGTTGTAGCGGCTACAACCACCCTCCAAAATTTTGCCTTAGCTTCATTTTGGAGCCTCCCTGCCAACCTTTCACAGCTGCATGTCTTGCTTCGTCAAGCACACAAGCTTTAGTGATTTTCTTGCAGAATGATAGCCTGTTTATTAGAGCTTGTTGCATTCCCCTCACAGGCTATTATTTTGGACTTAGTCCAGCTACAGGCTGAGTAGCTCCCTCAAGAAATTGCGCAATTTTGGAGGGCAGCCAACCTTCCCTCCAAAAATTGTGCAATTCTGTCTGGCAACCTGCTGGGCTCCATAATTGCACAAATCTGCCAGTTAAGCTTCACTAAGAAAATTGTGCAATTCTTCCCAGAATAGCTGCTCAGCCCAAGAATTGCACAATCCTGGGTAGCATTCGGCTGCTCTGCCCAGAAATTGTGCAAATCTCCTTGGCAGCCAACCCAACTCCCTCCCAGAAATGCACATTTTCTCCCAGCAGCTAAGTAGGCTCTTACATGTGCAGTTGAGTTGACTGGTTCCCTCCGGGGTCGAGCAAAACTGATTTGCATGCATGGGCTGCTCCTCCCAAGGAAACATGCAAAGGCATCCCTTATTTCAGAGATCTATTTTTAGCATCTGGAGGTTACATGCAAGGATCATCTTAGAAACCTCCTGCCAAGTGTTGCTTTTCCTAGATTTATGGCATGCGCGTCACAACCTTGATCTTATCAAAACTCATCAATTGGACACTGCAAAGTTCATTCCTCACATCGACATTGTAGCTCTGGCATCCCACATTGCATCTAGGGGTCGTCTGCACATTCAAATCAGTTGTCTTGGGGTAAGCTCGTTGTTCATGACTTGTGTTGCGTTTCGGTCACTTTTTGTGTTTCACTTTATGTGAGTTTTGTTTGCTCGATTTTAGTGAGTGCTTGCTATCGTTTCTTATAATAGCATTGTTTCAGTTTTCGTTTGCATCTCGCTGCTGTCGCATGCATGGAACTGTTTTTTCACAAACGGTCGTCGTTGTGGCGACTCGCTTCACACACTTGCATGCTTTCCCATTTCCTGAATCCTACACTTGTTGTTTGCATAAATGATCATTCACTCTTGTTTGTACTCGTCTCCTCATGCATTCACAATTCTCATATTTTCAGTCGCTCGTCGGCTGAACCGGTTTGTCTTGGCCCGGATCATGCCTTGCTCAGCTAGCACTGCGCATTTCTAAAAGCGAAGGCTCTGCCTTCCCTCAAAAAATTGCGCAAATCTAGCCAAGCACTAACCTCCAGGCTTGCATTGCGCAATTCTTAGAGGTAGTGTCCCGTTGGCCCCAGAAACTACGCAATGCAGTTTGTTGGAAATTGCGCAACCTTCATGATTAGTCACACAGGTATGTTGCAAGTTAGTTCTCAAGTTTGTTTTTGTTTTCGACTGACAGATTGCTTGCCATGAGTGTTTCCATGTCTCCAGGTATCGCAGGTGTTCATCTGTCTCTCAGAAACATAGGCACAATGGTTTCCAGGAGAGCAGAGTAGAAGACACCGTTCAGAGCACACTTGGGGATGCGGTGGATCAAGTGTCTATGAACTTGCCTACCCACGAAGACATCAAGTTGTTCGTAGACGAGGACATCATGATATGATGGAAACAACATCAAAACAAGTAGCACCATCATCAACAACTAAAGGCAGCATATCGAATGAAACAAATGCAAGAGGAAGGTTGTTGAAAACACAAAGGCGAAAGAAAGTTGCAAGCTTAAGCATATCCACTTGCGATGAAAGCAACTTTGGAGACTCATACTATGAAGTGACGATGTGACATGAAGATTGCGCGAAGGCAGAGAATGGAACAAAGAAGGAGTTGCATGTGCTGAAGCAGCAACTCAAGGAAGGACATGAGCTGCATAAACGAGAGAATGAGTTACAACAAGAACAGGTACAATAGGGGGCACAAAATGCACTCACGGATGAAATTGTGCCTATACAAGTTTTAGATCCATCCCAGTAGCTGACATGAAGAAAACAAGGTGTGCAGTGGTGTTGATTGCATGCAAGGGAATGCAGCAACATGCATTTCATTATGCGCACACATGCGATCCCACCCATTTGGCACGCTCATCGAGGCGAAGACAAGATGAAAGTTCAATTGGAGCTAAATATGTACCTCGACAAGTGGATACGCACGACTAATAGCACATGCTTGGAGAGCATCATAGACACTATGCATCAACATGTTGCCCGTCCGGTCGCACCAGGATGACCATGCGCATGCTATTAGATGACTTGGACAGAGGAGCCATATCAGTGCACCTAGATGCAATGAAGGTAAGAGTTCACTTTAGCATGATGTCACCATTGAGTGCACAGACACCATCACAGACAACCAAGCTTGGAATCAACTCATCACCTTCGACCATCGCATGCATGTCAGAGAGTTGGTCTCAACACAATGGTCCGAGTGTCAGTGATGTCTTACATGGCTTGCTCAAGCGATTTTGTCTCACATGCGCACATGTGCATTGTAATGTAACGTCTTGTCAAATGGAAGTTCAAGTGTCGATAGTTGAATGTAGCAATCATAGAGTAGTTGAAGAGTCATGAGGGTAGATGAATGATCTCAAAGGGGAATGTCAAGGGTCAACCCACCATTTGCTATAAATAGCACCTCATGACTCATTGTATAGGCTTTTGGTCAACCAAGCTTCTGATAAGACTATCTTAGAGAGAGCTTGGACAATATTGTAACAAGCCTTGGCTTCTCCACTTCACAAAGCTAGTACATCTCTTTGGAGGAGTAGGTGGTTGTGGCTGTAACGTTCCGTTGTCGAAACTAGTGGTTGGACATGGATGTATTATATGACTGGAACTTACACTTCTTAATATAATAAAGCTAGCACCTTTCATGCATATGTCATATTGTATTCCAGCTATCTTGTTTAGTCTAAATGGTATATGTATCTGTTTACTTACGCATGCATGTATGGACTATTCTGTATAAGTATGTATGAATCTTATTGAAATGTGTTGATTGGTTTAACCATCACTTTGGATTGTTAGCTAACTTTCTTTCTAGTTTGTGATGCATCTCTGCTCGTGTGTTACCTTCCAAGTCGTGTGCTACCACAGGTTTCCAAGGGGTGCACTCACCCAACTCTCCATGTGTTAGAACCGTTCATGCACCTTCCTTGTCTTATTGTAGCTGTCACACCCTTGCTACCAATAGAGTTATCTTACTTGCCTCTGTGTGAAATCGCGGTCAATGAATTACCGTATGACCCACTGCTGGGACTCCTACACCAAACGGTTTGAGGTCTAATTGGGACTTCTTACCGAGGAGATCCCCTGACATGTTGGCGGGTTCAGCACCGTCGACATTTCTAGCACTAGAAGGAGGGCTAGATGAAAAGATGTGCCCTCTCATCTTGTTTTGAACCTTTGCATATCTATCATGGATTCTTGACTCTTCTCCCTCCCTGATGTTTTTCAAATCACGAAGATGTCACCATCACGAGGGAGTTCTTTGAACTCTTGTCCACTTACACGTATGATGGTGAAGGCGAAGTGGCCTAGCCTAATTTCTTACATGACTTTCTTTCCATGCTTTATGAGGAAGGTGGATGTTCTAACGAACAGGCTAGTTTGCTGCTTGCATACACACTTCACGAATCTCCACATCGGTGGTTGTGCAGCCTATCGGCTAATAGTGTGCACTCACTTGAGCACTTCTGTGATCTCATTGAAGACACTTTCTATTATTTTGATTCAGACCATCTTGACAAAAAACTGTTACAATAATAGAAGGCTCCGCATGAATTGACTATGGATTTTTGGCAGCACTTCCATGATTTGTAGTTTCAAGCTTCGAAGAGCCAGATAAATTTTTTATATCTTTGGGACCGATTCGAGTACTATGTTAAGAAATCTTCTCATCCCAAGAAGAAGTTTGAAATCAAGCCTCGCTCAGTATTCTTTAGTGATGGAGCTGCACAATCACAGATGGATGTCGTCACTGTCACAAGTGACTGTCCACTGTCCCCTCATCAAATAGCTTTGCCACCGCAGAGTGATGTGGGAGATCATGTTTGCACATCCGTTCAGCTATCACATTCTCCAAACATCACTTCACTTAATTTTCACACAAATTTGGTTGTGAGTCCAGTGTGTTGTCATATGCATTTTGTTCCACAACCTCCATCTTCATACTCGGATAATCCTCCATATGATACTGTCTCGTGTTCTTCCATTCCAGACTCTACACTTGTTGTCAATGAGGATCAAGCCATCGGTGGGGTTGGTTATGCACAACCAACATGTGTTGTCATTCATGAAGAGTATCACTGGGAGCTTGAGCATCAACACTCGGTGAAGGATGACTCCCTTCCATCTGAGCCTCCTCTGTTCTTTCCTGACATTTTTGGTGAACCTGCCATCCATGATTTTGCATGTGTATCTTCATCCACGGATGCACCCATTGTTGATCACTTGCAGGACACACCGGATGTCATTCCATCATCCGACAATGGAGAGGATAAGTTATTCATTGAAAACCCACTTGATTTTTCATCTGCCATTTCTGGAAAAAAAGAGGATGAATTTGTTCGCTTCTCATCTACCCCTCTCTTTAATTCATTAGATCATGAGGATGCCAATGAAAACACTGATTTTTCTGATCATGGATGTCATGATCCTTTTACTTCCATATTCAATCACGATCATGATTCTATCGCAGTCGATTTTTCAAAGCCATTGTTTTATGATGATCTATCTGACGATGAAGTCAAAACACCCAAGGCTGTCGAGGCACTTCAACTGGAGCTGATGGTTATGTCAGGCCCTCGCTCTCTGAGGGTTAGTTTCCCTTTCAATAAGGAAATTGTTCAATCATCCAAGGCTTCTCATTGCTCATCTGTATGCATTGAAGATTAATCCAACACACAAATCATTCTTCCTCCACTCAAATTGCACAATCCCATCGCTCATGCATTGGAGGAATCTTAAATTGCAAGCATGCGTGCACGCCGCAAGTTGTCTTTGTTTCTTTCATTTGCTTTCATGTCACAATCAAGAATGTGTGTATGCTTCACAACTTCACACAATGTCACACAACACCATGATAAGTCCACATACTGCTTGTCATGTACTTTCACTCACTTATGTCATGTGGGCACTTTTAAACATTAAGTGTGTTTGTATTCATTGTTATATCTTTCTTGTTCGCTGGTCTGCACAACTGGGTTTCTTGTGTACCAAGCCTTCACCAACATGGGTCAACCAATGCGCCGGTGACTGCATTGGAAATATCACTTCACGTGATTAGGACCATGCAACGTTAGCTTAGGAGTAGGAGTAGTGTTTGCTTTCAGTTGGTTTGCTTGCATACTTGTTTGCTTACATGTTTTGTTTGTTTGTTTGTCTGCTTTATTGTTTGATTGCTTACTTTCCTTTCACATTTGGTTCTTATTCTGCTTTGCTTTGTTGTTATTTTCTTGTTGTTCATAGGTTAGTTTCGCATGAAACCATGTATGACTCTTGAGAAAAGCTGGGTAAAGTACACGAGGTCTTGTATTGCTATCACTACTTGGTTATCTATCATCCTTCCTCTATATGATGAACTTGTTACCTTTATTCCATTATATGTCGAAGGAAAATGCATATTGTTCGAAGTGAACCTTGGTGAAAACACAACACCTGTGCGCTAACTAGTGTCACTTACTCTAGTCGGTTGTTTTTGGGTTAAGCCTTTTCATCTCAGTCAAGTAGAGTAAGGTGAGGGGGAAAACCTTAATAAGCATGCTAGAGGTATATAATAAACTACTTCTCTGAAGGAACAACCTTTTATGCTCTCAATAAGTCAGGATCCCTCTTCCGCCTTTGAAATGAATAAGTGCTATGCGCAGTTGTGAAAATGAAAAATAAAAAATAAAAAATAAAAAATAAAAAATAAAAAATAAAAAATGAAAAGTGAATTTCAAAAAATGAAAAATGAATAAGGCGAAAGAAGAAAAAGGCTTCTTGTGTAGAGAGGTGATGCAAGTAACTTCGCCGAGGTACTGACCAAGCTTGCTGGCAGCAGAGCCATGCTTGTGTTCCTATGTGACTCAGTCGGGGTAATATCTAGGCTTGCTAGCAGCAGAGCAACACCAGAGATGAAACTAAGACTCTGACGACTATACTGCTTGTGCACCAACATACCCCTCAACCCCAATAAAAAAAAATGTGTTTCCTTGGGTTGGAATGTGTGTCAATCGACCAAGATCTTGGCAGATGCTACATCTTTCAATCAGGCTAGTGTGGAACCAAGATGAACTAAGAACTGAATAATACTTCCGGAGGTGTTAGACTTGTTTTTCATGAACAAGGTCCATTCAGAGAATTGGAGTTATACCAGTGTATCACCAAGTGTTGTAGCGGCAACAACTGCCCTCCAAAATTTTTCCGTAGCTTTGTTTTGAAGCCTCCCTACCAACCTTTCACAGCAACATGTCTTGATTCTTCAAGTACACAAGCTTCAATGATTTTCTTGCAGAATGATAGCTGTCCATCAAAGCTTATTTCATTCCCCTCATAGGTTGTTCTTCCAGACTTAGTTGAGTTGTAGGCTGAGCAGCTCCCTCAAGAAATTGCGCAATTCTGGAGGGCAACCAACCTTCCCTCCAGAAATTATGCAATTCTGTCTAGCAGCTTGTTGGGCTCTAGAATTGCGCAAATCTGTCAGTCAAGCTTCACTGAGAAATTTGTGCAATTTTTCCGAGCAGGGCTGCTCAGCCCAGGAATTGCGCAATCTTGGGTAGTAGTCAACTGCTCTTCCCAGAAATTGCATAAATCTCTTGGGTAGCCAGCCTAGCTCCCTCCTAGAAATGTGCATTTTCTCCCAGCAGTTGAGCAGGCTCTTGTATGTGCAGTTGAGTTGACTGGTTCCCTCCGGGATCAAGAAAAATTGATTTGCATGCATGGACTACTCCTCCCAAGGAAACATGCAAAGACATCCCTTGTTTCAGGGATCTATTTTTAGCAGTTGGAGGTTACATGCAAGGATCATCTCAAAAACCTCCCGCAAACTGTCTCTTTTCCTAGATTTGTGGCACATGCATCACAACCTCGATCTTATCAAAACTCATCAACAAGATGCTACATAGTTCATTCCTCGCATAGACCTTTCAGCTCTGGTATCCCACATTGAATCTAGGAGTTTTCGACACATTCAGCTCAGTTGTCTTGGGATATGGTCATTGTTCATGACTTGCACTATGTTTCTGTCGCTTTTTGTGTTTCGCTTTGTGTGAGTGTTGTCTTCTCAATTTCAGTGAGCGCTTGTTGTTGTTTACATGCATACTAGCTTGTAATAGCACCATTTTAGTTTTCATTTGCATCTCACTCTTGTTTTATGCATGGAACTATTTTTGCACGGATGTGTTGGGTTGTGTTATATTCTTTCCATGACTAGCCCACGTAGTTAACAGGGGGGTTAGAAGGGGGTGGAGCCCCCCCTTCGTTGTGCTGATTGCGTAGGGGGAGGGGAGTCATAGGGGGTTTGAGGGGTGCAGGTAACCCCACTCTATGGGGTTCGGGGCAGCGGCCTGGAAAATTTTGGTTTTGGACCCTATGTTAAGTTGGGCGGACCTACCTATGGTTTGTCCATGATTTTTGCACATGGTTTTGGACGCAATGGTTTTCGGTCCATGGTTTTGGACGCGATGGTTTTTCGGTCCATGGTATTGGATGCTTCGGCATGTATAAATATGTATTGTAACATTGAAAGGAATATAATGAAAAATCAAGCTGGTAGTCTCTATTTTGGGATCCAGGGGAAAATCTCTGTGTATATGTGTTTTATGTGTTATGCTCTCGCATTGTTTATTTTCTGTGTTTTAGAATTCGTACAAAGGTAATTTCTGTATGGGGTTAAAACCTACATTTGGCATCAAAGATTTTTTGGCTTCAAGGGGACGCCTTTGTTGCTGAGGGTTTTGCTCGGGCCTGTGTTAGACCCTGTTCAGTGGGAGATCTGCGAGATCGATTCTGGTGGTGAAAGAAGATGGCGAGCAGTGGAAAGATAGAGATCAAGAAATTTAATGGTCAGAGTTTTGAGTTGTGGAAACTCAAGATGGAGGATCTATTGGTGGATAAAGATTAGTGGATCGCGGTTGATCCAGGTCCTAAACCAACGAGATTGTTTGATGAAGAATGGAAAAAGTTGGATTGGAAGGCAAAGAGCACAATACGATTGTGTGTCTCAGATTCAGTATTGTTGAATGTATCAGGGGAAGCTACGACAAAGGCTTTATGGGACAAGTTAGGGACTTTGTACCAATCTAAGTCTCTGGTGAATAAAATTTTCCTATGTAAAAAGCTGTATAACCTGAGGATGAAAGATGGAGACTTGGTGATAGAGCATCTGAATGAATTTAATACTATGATAAGTCAGTTATTGTCTGTTGATATCAAAATTTCAGATGAAGATAAGTGCATTAGTTTTTTGTTTTCTCTACCAGATTCGTGGGATAGTCTGGTTATTGCAATAGGTAGCAAGGAAACTGCCTTGCAGTTTGATGAAATAGTCTCATCCTTGTTGATGGAGGAGATGAGACAGAAAAATATGGAGAGCTAGAATGGTGATGCCTTGTCTATATGAGGATGGTTCCAGAACAGAAACAAAAATAAGTCATTGAGTGGGAGATCTAAATCTAGAGGGAGATCTAAATCTCCAGGAAAACCTATAAAGGCGTTGTGCTGGAAATGTAGAAAGGAAGTGCACTACATAAGGGACTGTAAATCTAGAGCTCCTGAAAAAGAAAGGGATCTAATGATTCTCCTTCTGCAGAGGCGAAAACCATCTCAGATGAAGGTGGGGATGTGTACTTGGATTCTTCAAGTACACATGTAGATCATGAGGCATGGTTGATTGACTCAGGTGCATCCTTTCACTTCACTCCCCATAGAGAGTGGTTCTACGAGTATGAGAAATACAATGGTGGTGATGTATTCTTAGGGGATGATAGGAAGGCTAGAATCGTTGGTCGTGGAAAAGTAAAGTTGAACTTGCAAGGTGGAAGGGTTAGAACACTTCCGGGTATTCTACATATTCTTGCATTGGCCAGAAATCTGATTTCTGTAAGTAGGCTGGATGATGCAGGTGTAAAAACAGTGTTTGAGAAGGATACCTGCAAGATGGTTCGGGGAGCACTAGTATTGATGCAGGGAGTTCGGATTGGAACTTTGTACAAGCTGCAAGGTAGCACTGATGTTGATGGGTGCAATAGTTTTGTGGTCCCTGAAAGTGGAGTAGAAAATCTAGTGGTCTCTGGAGAGAAGACCATGCTATGGCATTAAAGGCTTGGACATACTGGATAGAAGGGCCTTCGAATACTTCATGCTAAAGTTATGGTAGAAGGTATGAGTAATAACTCTCTGGATTTTGATTTCTGTAAAAATTGTGTATATGGGAAGCAGAATCGGGTGAGTTTCCCCTTTGGTGGTAAGACTGTGAAACATATATTAGAGCTTGTGCACAGTGATGTGTTTGGACCTGTGAAGGTTCCATCATTGGGTAAGTTTTTCTACTATGTATCATTTATAGATGACTTCTCAAGGAATACATCACTACAACAAAACCAGCGATTTGCGCCAGATTTAGCGCTAGATTTTAGTGCATTTTTTTTGTAATTGTGATGAGCAACCTGGCGCTAAATCTGGCTCTATTGTACAATTTTTAAAGTGTCCTTTTTTGCACCTGATTTTGCATCCTTTTTCACGCTAGATTTTGCATCATTTTTTACACCAAACTATGCATCATTTATTGCGTCAAATTTTGAACCAAGATTTGCATCTTATTTTATGACAGGTTTTGCTTCTAGTTTTGTGTCATTTTTTGCATCTATTTTTCATTCTCTTTTGCTTCCTATTTTGTGTCATTCTTTGCTTCCATTTTTGCACCATCATTTGCATCAAGTTTACACTGTATTTTGAATCCAATTTAACGTCTTTTTATGCATCCATTTTGTGTCAGTTTTTGCATCTAATCTTACGCCAGGTTTTGTATCTAGTCTTACACTAGTTTTTGCTTCTATTTTTGCACCAGCTTTGGTGCCTATCTTTGCACCATGTGTTGAATTTGATTTAGCACCAAATTTTGCATCCATTTTTGTGCCCATTTTTGCATCTTTTTTTGGACCATTTTTTACATCCACATTTACGTTTGATTTGTCTCCATTTTTCCAATCTCATTTTGCACCATATTTTGCGTCATTTGTTTCATCCAATTTTGCATCATTTTTAACACCATCTCTTGCATCTAATGTTACATCATTTTGAGCATCCAAATTTGCATTTATATTTGCATCTTATGTTGAGTCATGTGTTGTGTCCACCTTTGCATCTTATTTTGTGTCTAATGGTACATTCAATGTAGAGCCATTTTTTACGTCTAATTTTGTATTTGTTTTTGCACAAAGTTTTGCATCCAATTTTAAGCTATTTTATGCGCCTTTTTGCACCATTTTTTGTCTACTTGTGTCCAATGTTGCACCATTATTTACACCGACTTTTTCATCCAATTTTGCATTTCTTTGGTGTCTAGTTTTACATTGTTTTCACCATCCAAATTTGCATCTTTTTTTGCCTCATTTTGTGTCCACATTTGCATATAATTTTGTGTCTGAGTTCGAGCCTAAATTTGCATGTGATTAGGAATCATTTTTTACATCCAATATGGCATCCTTGGTTTCACCTTTTTTCAGCCCCATTTTGCATCTTGTTTTATGTCTTTTCTTACATCTTTTTTTTTTCCTTTTTTGCACCCAAGTTTGCATCCCAAATTTACACCATTATTTGCATCATCATTTGGCATATTAACTTGTAACGTTTTTTGCTTCTTTTTAACGCTCAACTTTGCATCTTATTTTACATCTAGTTGTTGTCTTTTTTTGCATCTAATTTGGTGCCCATTTATGTGTCCTTGTTTTTGCCCAATTTGATATCCTTTTGTATGCCATGTTTTGTTCCCTTCTTTGTGTCAACTATTGCACAATTTTTCACTTCTAATTTAAAACACTTTGTATGTCAATTGTTTGCATTTTGTATTAATTCCTAGTTTAACATCCAATTTTACTTTCAATTTTGCATCCATGGTTACATCCGCATTTGACTTCTTATATAGAGTATATTTTTCTTTACATATATGACCCCCTTTATAGATTCATAGTGAAATATATGATAGTTTCTAAATATCATTAAAGCAGATATCACAATTCAAAATCATTTGTAAAGAAATTTAAGAGAAATTGACAACATCCATCCAAAAAAATAACAATGTGCCATTAACAATTTTCAAAACATGTATAAAATAGCAACATAATACTAATAAAATCAGTATTATTTTTAATCAAAACAACTAAAATTCAAATATGATTAACAAATAAAATATTTCATGAATATCGTTATTCTACGATAAATTAACAACATACATAAATCAAACTCATCGTATGATTACAAAATCAAAATGTCTCATTGATATAGGGTAAATTCACAACACCCATCTAAACATAACAATGTCATTCTACACAATAATTTCTTCATAAAAAACAATGCATGTGCATGCCTAGCTACCACCACCAAGATCATCCTCATAATCATCTTGACCATCCTCATTACTCTGATCCACATCATCACCAACACCGCAACTATCATCATCATCTCCTCCTTCACCACCATCATCCTCATCCTCATCCTCATCATCTCTTGATATATGTTGAACATAATTTGGATCATCGTCTTGGCAATCATTACCTATAGCATTCTGACAAAAAAAATCAATATTACATGTTAGTATTAATTACATAACACAACGCATGTTTTTGTTATACAATGTTAACCATAAAATGAGGTAAGATATAATATCTAATAGTACTAAAAAATAAAATGAAAATATGGTTTAAAAGTATATTGGAAATCCAACTAAGATTACATACCATAGAGTCCATCCAAACAACAAATTCAACCCATCAACACAAATATAACTTGTTAAGTTGAATTTATGGAATTAATTAACACAAATATATTAAACTACATGCAAAAGTTTGGTACACTTGCCTACCAAACTACTACCCTAAATTTGCCTATCAAGAACCTATGCCTTTGAAGTTTGGTACACTTGGGCTCCTCCCAACACTGTTGTTTTTATCTTCTAAATTTTTTGCACTTGGAGTACTTCCAAGTCTTCCAACATCTTCTTCAAAGGAAAATCAATAGCAAAATGATTCTGATAATAAAGGAAACAAACAACATTCTTAACACTAGATTTGGGCAATTTCAATTGCTTCATTGTCATCACATACTCTTCTTTTGCACCATCCATCTGCATATAGGTATGGGCAAAGAATCTACCCGAAGTCTCAAAGACTCAATCTACTTTACTACCTCAGCCTACTTTTGTCAACCTGCTTAACTTGCCACCGAAGCTTGAAGCGCCCTTCTAAGTCATGGTTAAGAGAGGTTGAAGTATTCAACTTTTGTGCAAAAATGTAGTCTTGATTGCTTGATTAAAAAAGGAACAAAGTTTTTGTTCCAACCTTTAAGTCACTCTTGTGGTTGATTTTGTCCCCAAACCTACTAATTTGCCTCAAGTTTGGTCAAACATAATGAACATTTGCACTGCTTTGATACGATTTGTCATGAACCTACAGTTTGCTAGAATTTTTCTACAAGAACCTAAGTTTCCCCAAGCCTGTTTTGACTCTTGAGGTTGTGTGACACTAGTTTTACTCAACCACAGTCGGTTGGCCAACATACACCTACAACAACCACACTACACACTTTAACTTGAGGTCTACTCATAACTCTACTGTAAGCTACAATGTATCAAATGCAAATGAATCCAACTTAATCAAATTCATTAAACAATAGGCACATGTCCCACCACAACCTTTAAAACATCCCAACAATACTTAACACTTAACCAACAAAATACATTGCAAGGAACATAACATTCATTCAAGTAAACATATTATAACAACACACAAAGTAGAGGTAGCATCCAAGGCAAGTGCCTTATTGTTATCATATAAAAAATGTCACAGATATATAACAACATAATTGCAACTTTATTCTAGATATACAATGAGTCAAAGAAAGTATTGCCTTAACTACTACCCAATAGACTTTCACAATCCAAACCCTTTAAAAAATTGAAAGATTGCCTCTTGTAATTCTTGTCTTCTTTTTCTTCTCACTCAGTTAGTGCAGTTTCACCCTACCATGCCAACCTTGAACTTAGCACGATAATCGAGCTCATTTACACTCTTGGTGAATGATCAATGGATGATGCCTTAGCAACTTTGAGGTGTCCACTACTTATACAAGACTTGTCTCACACTTGCATCCTTCTTTGGCATATTACAAACCTCTCTATGCTTAAGTGGACTCAAGTGTCCACATCACCAACTTCTATGATCAATGATGCATTTAACCCCCTTCATTACTTGATTTCAAATTGTCCAACATCTAATGGTGTTGTGCTTAAGTCACAACACACCTAACAAGTGTGCCCAAGGCACCCAAGCACACATGGCAAGGGTGCACCCATAAGCATGTCTAACATATGTGTGCCTATTAGTCTCTACCCCTTCTTGTCCATCCACTATCTGACATCCAATGGTGTTGTGTAGAAGGTGCCCAAGCACAACCAACAAAGGTACACCCAACAAGTGTGTCCAGTTGATGTGTGCCTGACGAATGTGTAGCCAATGGTGCCTAAGGGTGCACCCAGTAAGCATGTCTAACATATGTGTGCCTATTAGTCTCTGCCCCTTCTTGTCCATCCACTATCTGACATCCAATGCTGCTGTGCTGAAGGTGCCCAAGCACAACCAACAAAGGTACACCCAACAAGTGTGTCCAGTTGATGTGTGCCTGACGAATGTGTGGCCAATGGTGCATTTTCCCACTTCATTCTTGTTCCATCAACTATCAAACATCTTTATCACGTTGGGCCCGAGATGCCACACACCCAAAAAATGTGCCCATCACACCCAAGTGTGCTTAGCAATGGTGCACATAAGAAGTTCATCTAGTGGATGTGTGCCAAATGAATGTGAACCCAACTAGTGCATTGTACAATTGTACTCTCGGATGCTTACGCCTTAGGGCACTTCTACCCATCCATTGCAACCCTAAAATAGCAAATCCCCAACTCTTGGAATCTACATGTATCCTAGGATCACAAGTCTATAAAATCTAATCAAGTTCTTTATGCCAATCTTGTTCATCATGCGTCATACTTGCAAATCACCAAGTTCCCTTCTGAGCTTCTCTTAGTAGGCCTAACTAATGGGAGCTACACAAATTTGCAACGTGCCAAGTTTGACAAAGGGCAATAGACATGTCCATGGTGCACCTTGCCATCAACAAGGGTACCTATAAACTAACTATTTTTAGCTATCAACCTTTTGTCATGTCCATCCGTGCCAATCAATAACCACAAAGGTTATTGTCTTGTCTTAGTAGCTCAAGTGGTTGGGAGCATAGTTTGTTCTCCTATCCACCCAGGTTCAATTCCAAGGGGCATGTTTCGCCTGTTGTGATAAGGCTAGAAGGTTAGGCACCCTCACTACAAAGGACATCTCAACCCTTGCTAAGTCATAAATTATTGGTGTATCCAGTTTTTGCATTGTTGGATATACCATTGGTGTTATAATGGCAGCCAGTAAGTCGAAGGTTGATATGTCATTACATTATGAAACTTTATCGTTTGGATTACAAGATAAAAGACGCTACTTATAATTAGTACATCCCACTCAAACTATATGTTATGAAATGCATGTGACGGCTCTACGCCCATCATATGCATGTGAATTCAATGAAGGTTTTGTGAGTTCTGTTTTGTTGTTTTTTTAAATGGAAATGCATTGCACAAATAGTTGTCAACAATAAACAACAACTTTGCACGATAATATAATGTGTTGGAAGCATTTAGGAAGTATGAAAGTATCCCTTTGATTAAGAAGTCAGAATTGGTACCTAGCATCATCTCCACACAAATATGTGAACATTGTTTTTACTAAAATGTAACAGGAGATTTGCATGGGACACCATTAGCAAACATAAATACAAGTACAATAGGAGATATTCTAGAAAGCTTTGCATGGGACACCATTAGCAAACATAAATACAAGTACAATAGGAGTTATTCTAGAAAGCTACGGTATGTATACCACTGTAAATTAAACAATGAAAACGGCACAACCAGAGTTAGTCTAGATATACACTATTATAAATTAAATAATGCAAATGTTATGTGGAGAGGGTTTTTTGTCTCACAAACAAGTGGGTCTCATACATCATTTTAGTGTCTAGCTAGGCCATGAGCTTGAAATAAATTATAAATATACAACTATCTAACTTTACAGCCAAAGGATGCCTCTTGTGGAAAGATTTCGAAAACCGTGTCCTTGGAAACCCTTCAAATATCAAATCTGGAATTCTCTCCATTTAGAAGATGGTCTAAAGTTAACAATCCTTCATTTTTGGCACATATATACTCCTAGGCTGATTCACATTCTTCCCCTTTAAACGAAGTGGATCTATCCCATTTCCCTTCTTAATACTCTGAACACCCTTTGGACCTTTCTGACCCAAGTCCTGGATGGGAAAGCTCCAATAAGAAAGGAATAATTAAAACAGGGCACCCAATCAAGAAAATAGATTGTTAAAGAAGGATACCTCAAACTTCGACCCAAGTCCCGGATGGGAAAGCTCCAATAAGAAAGGAATAAGTAAAACAGGGCACCTAATCAAGAAAATAGATTATTAAAGAAGGATACCTCAAACTTCTTGGAAGGAGCGGATCCTTCCTCTCTCTAGAAATCAAATGAAACAAGATCGAATTGAGCTATTCCATCTCCAAACTTGACTTTTAATGTCTGGCCAAATGAGACACTTTTAACAGAGGAGAACCTGGTGAAACAAGGAATCAATGATCCTTCAAGATGTGACTATTGTTTTGTAAACAACGAAACCCCCTTTCCTACGTTCTTCTGTTATAGAAATGAGTCTCCCCTCCTCTATTACAGCATCTTCTAAAGAAGAACTGTTCAGTAACTGGTTTCTTTTATTGCTTGAAGGATTCAAAAACAAGCCAATTATAAAGGTAATTTGGAATATTATTCTCTTTCGAAGATACAGCTGATCAAAATGACAAGATATTCAATGAAAATAGGTATATTCCCAATACGTCTAAAGAATCAATGCCAACTTGATTAGAAAAATTCAAAAATTAGGCAGAGTGAATTAAGCCAACAAGAAAAAGGTTGGAAGAATAGTTATGATTTGGCAAATTGGGAAGAGAAAGGGAGGGAAACCAGCACCGAAAAAAGTACATGAATGTAATCCCATTTAAGTAATCTCCTGCAAATTTGATTATATTAATGATTGGATGCGAAGATTTTAACAATTCTCTTTGATGAACATCAAAAGGAGATCCAAGCCATTCGTTCATGGCATGGATAATCTTAACAACAAAAGGAATATTATTTGAAAATTTAACTTGGGACATTGGAGTAGCAACCAACAACTATGTAGAATCCTTGGCATCACTCAAAAGGAATACTTATATTAAAACTTACAAAAGAACACCTCAGAAGATCTAACAGTACTTAGAGACTGACAAGTAGTAGTAGCTTCATAAATGGGAATTTCAAGTTCTTTGAATGTCGAGATAGAAAGAAACATAAACAGATTTAGAGAGACTCTAAGGAAATTCCACGTTTGGGAGGGAAAGCACCTTGTATTGGAAAAAAATATAAACATGTCCGAATTTTCCATGAAAATGAAACACAAAAAACAAGGAGCTGGAAGAGGTGTGGTGTCCTTGCTTCAACATATGACATTATGACTCAGCTAGCAGGCTATATTGGGAACGCTTTCCTTCTCTCCGTGCTTCCTCTGTTCTCAACTCTCTGTGAAGGATTGGCTTCCAGCATTAATTCCTTGCAAGTGAGACCAACAACTATTGAAGTTCTCACTCCCTACAAAGCAACTTCACAAGACCAAATCCCAGATTCAAAAGGCTCTCAACTTCAAGAGACCAAATCCTAGCTTCAAAAGGCTCTCAACTTCAAGAGACGAAATCCCAGCTTCAAGAGGCCTCTGTACAGAGATTATGCAACAGAAAAGTTCCATCGAATAACTCTGTTTTCTTATCCCAATATGCTAGAATCTATGGTCAGCTTTCAAGGAAGTACCTCCCATCATAGTGGAGCGAAGGCTTTGATTCAAGCACTTCTTACTCTACTCCAAATGACACTCCTCTGGAGGATACCCTGTCGGGGGTTCCTCTAAGGCAGACAAAGATATACTTCGACATATTAACAAGTGGTGAATAGTTTTGTCAATCACGGCAAAGCAGTATTGAGAAATTACAAACTATAAGGATGACTGTCTCAGGAAGTCGGTTTCAATGCAGCTGTTTATGTAGCTAAGTGTCACTCTAAGTATGTTTTGCCTCTAAACAAGACTTCACAGTATGTAAACTATCTTTCGTAATATAAACATAAATTGTTCTTGTTTAAAAAATAAAAGAATGAATTCGTGTTCGCTTTTATATCCCAGAACACTATAGATGTTGGACCTAGATTTGCTAGCATAATTTTGGCTATACCTTTCATACTTTTTTCCAAATTCGAATCAGTCAACCTATGGTGTTGTTCAAGATCAACATAAAAACAATATCAAATTCCATTAAATATAGCATCGAGATGGGGAGAAAGGGAATACTGTGATTGTAAGTAGTAAATAATGAGAACGACCAAATTTTGTTTTATGCATAAGTCATTCCTCATGGAAGTAAAATTCCCAAATTTTGCTTTCCATTCTCTTGTTGTAGTCCTATTCACCAGTCATTCTTGATGGTATTAAGCCTTAGCAATAATAATCAGCACAATTTTGATAAATAAAGATGTTTTCTTCCTTTGTTCTTTATTCTAGTTCCGTTTCTGAATGAAACGAATTCCTATGCATTTCCTATGTTTGTGTGTAAGTGAGTGAAGCTTAGATGCAATAAAGCTGTTGAACTTGAGCAACAATGGAATGAAGGAAATTATATTCCAAAGCTTGAAACACAGGACTGAAGCATGGACAAGTGAAAAATACCAAAAAAATCCACCAACAAAGTGATCACTGGAAAGGAAAATATAATTATAGTATCTTTGGAGCCAATCAACCATCCACTGTCAACCTAATCTTCTATATGCTGTATTTGGATTTTCATTACTAATCTCTATGAATAAACTTGGCATAGCATGCTCACTACATCTTTTATCCATAACAAAAAAGAAAACTGAGAACTGAGAAATAATGCATAACTTCATATTCAGGGAATAGCTACTTCCTAAAAGAGATTCTGGAAATACAAACAACCTCATTAAACAAAGTGAAGGAAGCATCAGCTGATCCTGAACTCAATTATATGTCTCTATAAAATAGCATTAAGGAAACTGTTTCTATAAAGCATTATGTGCAACTCAGCATGGACAAAGAATCAAGGTTTGACTTAAAATCAGGCAAGACTTAAGACTTAATTCAGGAAAGTTGGGCAAAAGAAAATAACTTGGACAAAACTTTTATTTTCTAGTTGTCAAGTTTTACCTGATTCTTGCCAAGCCCAAGTCAGATCCTAAGATAACTCTCAAGTTTTTTTGAGTCTGAGTTAGACCCTGAGTTCTGACCAAGTTAAGCTTCAACTCCGTCTGATCTGCTCATATTTAGATCCCAGCAGAGTCAGACTAGCCAAGTTAACTCAGCTGAGTCTGGTAACTATGGATACAATTATCTTTACCAGCTAACGTAGCAATGGCCCAAACGTGATATGAAAAATAAATACAATGTGATAGAGTCATCACATTGTATGTTGGTTAAAAACACAGTAATAGTGAATTCCATGCATGCAGCCATTAGCCGTAAGAGAGAATATGGATGGCTAATTTATTCTCAATTGCTAGCGGGCAAAGACCAATGGAGGGAACAAAGATTGATAGTAAACAAACTTAATTCAAATAATGAGGATTAAGTCAAAGATTATAAAACAAATTGAATGGAAACACTAAAACCCTGTTGAACCCTGTTTTTTAAATTTTATTTGCTGATGATCAAAAATGCCGAAGCTTTTTTACTGAAAGACCAAACTTGACAGCTGAATACTGGAAGACAAAGTTTATGGAAATTTTTTATATTTTAAGCTAGTAGGACAATTTTCTCTGCTAAGGACAATACCCCAAGGGCCTAACCAATATTCTCTCGCCAGGCCATAAGACTGGTTTAGGGCGATGTACCTTGCAGATGATGCATCGCCTCTTATGAATCCTAAGTTGTACGAATGGTTGATGAACAGATAAATGCAAATTGGGAGACTGGGGGTTATCCATATAGACATTCTTAGTCTCTATTCTCAATTATCTTTGTGATATCCATATCCACAATCACTGCAATTCTTATTGCTACAGTGGCATGTCCCATTAATAGCCCTCTTACTCTTAACACAAGCTTTTAGGAGTAGAAAAATGAATTACTTCCACTAAATTTGTAACTTCAAATTTATTAGGCATTTACATTACTAATATGAGAAAGCAACTCTGATTACTATTACGAAAAAGCAACTCCTATCACTAATTTACAAAAGAGGGAAGAAAACCTGAACACCTAAACAATGGCAACCAAAATAACACTGACAAAAAAGCCATGTAGAACGTAAAAAGTTGTCCTCCAGTTGTAGAACAGGCAATGGTAACCAAAATAACACAGATACAAAAGCCATGTAAAACATGAAATGTTGTTCTCCAGATGTAGAACATAAAATGCAACCAGTAAGGTAGTGAGTGCAACTAGTAGGTTTATCAGCGCAGCCAACAAGTTTATGAGTGCAACAGCAGTTGATGGTTACTTTCCAATGATTTCCAGCATTGAAATGGTTACATCTTCATCTCAAAGTGCTAGCCAAGTCATTAAATCCCCATTGTTCAAAGTAATTATCCTCTTTTGTCACCATACCACCAAATTGACTCTCAGGCCAAGGGAAGAACACACGAATTTAATTGTCACAAAGTGATAAGTTTTGCCAAGAGTCTTGCACTCCCATAAGGGCCCACTTTTTGCATGAGTGGTCATGGAGTCTAGCTCCACCCTAATACACTCAACATGCTGAACAGGATGCCTTATATAAGAAACACAAGCCAAGCCGAAATTGCAGACAAAGCAACTCAAGGAGAATGCATCCCCTAGAAGGAGGACCCACCATTCAACAAGTACCTCTGATTGTCTAAGTAGCAAGGTAGGAACAGTAGTCAGATGGCAGAAAGGATGCCATGTGGTACAGTGAAGGAAAAGAAGTTGATAGGAAGATCACAAGGTGCACTTTTGCATGTTGGAACATCTATGTGTAGAGCCAAAGACACATCTATATATATACAGAGGATAGTGAGACACATATGTGCAGTGAAGCCTACTATGTCGCAAAGGAACAATGTCTCTATGTCAATGTGACCATTGATGAATGGATGAACAGTGTACAATGTAGTATACAAGAGATGGGAGACTGTAACTGAGAGCAATAACAAGGTCCCTTAAGAACAATAAAGATTTAGAGCGAGAGACTTCCTGTGGCGAGAGTCATGTAAAAAAACCTACAAACTTTGTAACCAGTCATTACATCAGAGGGAACAACACATCAATACTATCATTACTGAGACAATCCATCTTTTATCTGGAACAAAATCATACATATCTTGATGAGAGAACACATTCTTGCAGTCTACAAAATCGATTGAAATGTCTACTTCTGTTTCAAGAATAGAATCAGTTATACCTGAACAAGGGAACATATCCCACTGCCTCCCTGACCCGTGCACTTTCCTTCTCTCCTGCCACCAATAGCTTCAATAACTTCAATCTAACGATGATCTGGTATTGCTGGCCCTTTTTCGTTCCCATCGCGTCCTTTTCTGTTTTTGGTAATCCTCCCAAGTCCCCTCCTTCCACCTTTTTTCCTATTCCAAATCAGGGTTTTCCCAGAGCGAATGTTCTATGGTCAGCATATTGAAGATGGAGGAGATCCATAGGTTCCAGTGCTGGCCCTTTTTCGTTCCCACCGCGTTTTTTCTGGTTATCCTCCCAATTCCCCTCCTTCCGCCTTTTTTCCTGTTCGAAATCGAGGTTTTCTGGAGCGAATCGGAGTTTCCTGCCGCGAATGATCTACGAAGTTTTCTGGAGCGAATCGGGGTTTTCGTGTGCGAATGATCTATGATCAGCACATCAAACATGGGAGTGAGATCCATAGGTTCCAGCACTGGCTTTTTTTTCATTCCCGCCGCCTCTTTTTCGGGTTATCCTCCCAATTCCCCTCCTTCCGCTTTCTATCCTATTCGAAATCGGGGTTTCCTGGAGCGGATCGGGGTTTTCTAGAGTGAACGGTCTGGTCAGCCCATTGAACAAGGAAATGAGGGGCGGATCAGGGTTTTCTGGAGTGAACGCTCTGGTCAGGCCATTGAACATGGAAATGAGGGGCGGATCGGGGTTTTCTGGAGCACGATTACCAGCTAATGAAGAAGCAGTTGAGGCCAGTGAAACTACACCATCCAACCCCTATCCTGTTGCAGTTGAGTAACCAAATGATCCGCCCACTAATTAAGAAGCGGGAGATTTCACACACCCATAAAGATATGGTATCGATGCACTACTACCGGCATCCGAGCATCCAGGTAAGAGTGGTTAACCCTCTCACGCATCCAAGCCTCCTGCTATAGCCGCCTCAGAAAGAACTCTTTCTAAAGTTCATTTGTTAATAATACGTATAAACAATATATATATATATATATATATTGTTTTTGTCTATTCTTTTCTTTCTTATTTCATCCTCCCAATTCCGATTCAGTTGTTAATACGTATATAAGACATCCTATTCTGTCTATTCTTTTTGGCTCTATTGGCAAGGTTCAATGCCTTCAATAGAGAAACCCACAACCCCCGGTAACCAGTACTTTGATCTGGGAAGCCTATATCTTAGGAGAACAGAAGATTTACTAGCACTAGTTGAACTTGAGATTTCTCAAAAACTAAAAGGAACAAATAAGGGTTGCTTTGCCAATCCACTCATAACCTAATCCACTTTGGTGATGAAGGGAAACCAACTATAAGATATCAAACACCTTCCCTCATGCACAGTGCATAGAGGCTCTACCCCTGTAAAGGTTTGAACATGTGTTGTTTACATTGTAGTGCCCATAGTTGTACCATTTATACTTTACTCCTGTCTCTTTGGGAGGAATAGATCACTTAGGCATCATTTTAGGATTTATTTATTTATGCAATAATTCTTTTAGTCATTATTGACTTAGGTTGGAAATGCCATAGTGTTTTTTTTCCAATAAGAAAAAAATATTATTTGTGTATTAATATTAATGCAAAGGTGTAATTTAGATCATCTAACATATATTAAATATGCTTCACATGTATGACATGGTAGTATAATATGTTCAACATCTAATGTTCGCTAAATATTGAAATCTCCATAGGATTCAAACAACGCTATGTTCCTAATGTACATTCAAACTAGATAGGCAACTTGATATCCATGTTAAAAACTAGTATATATCCAAAATTCAATAGATATGACCCTAATAATCAGAAGTGTAGATCTGCATGAAAAGTTAAGACTTCAACTCGGGTTCAATCATTATCATAAGAGTGTCACAACAATGGTGGAGAATTTCATAATTGAAAATGCAAATAGCTAACATGAAAAATAGAATGGTTGAAACAATGGAATAAGAAATAAGACTATAACAATTCCATAGATGACTTTAATAAAAATTGTTATCATTGTTGTGTATTGCAGGTGCTAGGAGAGGCCATGGAAACAAATGAATTTATTTCCAATGAAGACACACAACATGATTTAGGGCATCAGGTACTTGAATATTACATTAATTTATGAAATATAATAAAATGAAATTTAGTTCCTGATCCTTGTTTTCCTAAACCTAGTAATTTATATAGTTTATTATTCAAACTTGAAAAAAAATAATGCATGTCGTTGATTCTTTTAGGTGGAAAATGTGTTTTCAACAAATACAAAGTTGAACCCTTTTACTGTAAAACAACCAAAATATGTACACAAGGGTGGACACCATACTGTTAAAGCACATCGCATGAGAAAGTGGGTGGAAGAAGATATGACAATTGACTCTACAAATACAATAGAAATTGGTGGCAATGAACAAGAGGTTAGTCATGATGATAATACATGGAATGAATACTTTGATACAATTGTTATACTTTGTGGGTGTTATAAATAAGTTCAGTTATAAATTAATGGACGATATAAGTACATCATATAGTCTAATCTCTAACCTTGGAAAAAATAATGCATGTATCAATTATTTTAGGTTGGCAATGGAATCAGAACAAATGAGGAGTTTAATCATTTTGATAGACCAATACAAATACCTGCATATGGACGTGGCCTACGCCGTAAAATTAAATCACGCAAAAAGAAATGGGTGGAAGAGGATATGACAATGGAGTTTGTAAATGAAATAGAAAATCAACACAATGAACAAGAGGTTGGTCATGATGATACTACATGCATAGATGAATAATTTGAGACAATTGTTGTTTTTGGATGTTCCTAAGGTAGAAAATCTAAGAATATGAAATTAATGTGGCTTGTTTTTAAAATAATGTGTTCAAAAATAATATTTTTAATTTATTGTATACATGTATAATGTTGTTTTGTTGAGTAATTTATTGCGTATATCTTTGAAATGGATCCATGTTCTATACAGTAATTGCTATCTAACATTAAATAATGGTTGCATTTAATTATAGGTAAACGATGTTGATGATACACCTATTAATGATCAAGATCCAACTAGACCATTAAGAATTCAACGAGATGATCCAATTCATCCTTTAAACCATACTAGGAGAAGAAGAGAAGCATTGAAGAGAGCACTACCACGTGAAAAATTTGAGGAATTGATGAAATTAGCATACATTGATGACATGCCATCCACTACTCAGAGTAGAGATGTCGATGGAAATGTAATGCATGAAGAAGGATTGAATGAAATGCTCACAAGTTTCTTTGGGGATGGAAACAATGATGAGGGTGATGATCCTATGCATAATAATGATGATGCTGATATAGAGGGAAACTACCGCCAACATAATTATGATGATATCAACATCAATGCATCAATTAAGCAAGCAGCAAAGACAGTGGTGTTCAAATCGGGTGCAAGTAGAACATCCAAGCTTTCATGCACATTAATATTATTGGAAATCAAGTCATTATTTGGTTGGTCAGACAAGAGCTTCACTACCTTACTAAAGTAATTATTTGAATTATTTTTCTAGTTTTGCACTGTCAATTTGTGTCCTCAATTAGAATATAAGTACTAACTTCATTTAATTTAATTTGAGGTGGATTTTACATTATGGTATATAAACAACGTTATAAATGACATTTTTAACGTGTAGGTTTGAAAAAAAAACTTGCAGGGCTCTAAAGGATAAAATATTCCCTGAAGATAATGTGTTGCCATCAACTTGTAGAGAAGCGCGTCAATTGTTAGTCAAGTTGGGGATTGAATATAAGCAAATTCATGCATGTAAAAATGATTGCATCTTATATAGAGATGAATATAAAGACAATGAAGAATGCCCTGTTTGCAAAGAGAAAAGATATCGTACGGATGTACAAGGTTCTACAGTTCCAAATAAGGTTTTAGGACACATGCCAATTATTCCTAGACTACAACGGATGTTTCGTTGTAAATATCTTGCACAATTGATGGATTGGCATGCAAAGAATAGGAGTAAAGATGGATTCATGCGAATTCCTATGGACTCCAAAGCAATGAAACATATAGAGGAAAAATGGCCAAGAAAATTCAAGGATGAACCTCGCAGTATTAGGTTAGGACTTGCAATGGATGGAGTGTGCCATTTCTCTTTCCTAAGCTCAAATTATAGTGTTTGGCCAGTTGGACTGATAGTATACAATATTCCCCCATGGATGAGTGTTAGAAAGGAACACCTTATGCTAACTCTCATCGTTCCAGGAAAACATCAAGTGAAAAAAATGGATGTTTACATTGCACCTTTTATTGATGAGATGCAATTGTTATGGAAAGGCATAAGAATGTATGACATATCACGTCCTCCATCAAATAGGTCCTTCATGTTTTATGGCATACTATGTTGGACAATTCATGATTTCCCAGGACTTGGTGTTTGTTCTGGTAAGAGATCAAATAATTTGCATATTCGTAGTACATCATAATTTATTTTCAATTCAAGTTGTATATAAGTATTACATTATTATTGTTTTCTTATGTAAGCTAGTTATTGATTATAGGGCTACAAACAAAAGGGATTTTTGCATGTCCAAGATGTGCAGAACAATTTGAGGGGCGATATTCTAAAGATCTACACAAAGTTATATATGCAAACAACAGGGTTTTTCTACCACCTGACCATAAGTTCAGAAGCCGCCTAAAGAATCAATTTGATGGAAAAATTGAAAATAAACCTCCTCCCAAGGTTATGGGTCCAGCTGATTGGCTTAAAATGTATGGAGATGCTGAATCAAAAGCTTGGAACCATTTTTTTCGTCATGATCATTCAATTGAGGAACCAGAACAAGTTATGGTTGAAATGCCAAAAGGAATGAAAAGGAAATCCATATTTTATGATCTCCCTTACTGGAAGGATCTATTAATATCTCATTTAATAGATCCTATGCATGTTTTCAAAAATGTCCCTGATTCTATTTTTCGACATATATCTAGCAAAGATAAAGACACTTTGTCATCAAGGAGGGATATTGCTCTTTCACGTACCAAATTTGATAGAAGACATTTGTGGCCAAGTAAGGAAAATGAATCATATGCAGAAGCTCCATGGATACTAAAAAGGAAAGAGTTAGATCAACTAAAAAATGTGATTCGTTCAATAAGAACACCCACTGGATATGGATCATCATTGAATAAAGCTTTTACAGTAGAGGGACATATCACAGGATTCAAAACACATGATTATCACAATTTTATGAAGGTATTAACATCAATTAATTGTTATTCTTATCATTTACTTACTAAAAATTATTTTGATATATTATGATAAATCAATACTAATGAACTATAATAATTTGGTTTGATAGCATATCATGCCACTAGCAATAAGAGGGGATTCATGCCTTACAACTGACTTGAGGAATGCCATATGTCGATTGTCAGCCTTTACGAGGTATGTGGTCACTTGATATTTACAAGGTTTTACGTGGTATGAAATGTTCCTCTATATGATACAATGATATATTATATCTCATTCTAAATGTCACTAAAAATTCATACTAACTTAATGACAATATCTAATTAGGTGGGTGACCTCTAAAGAGATCCATGAGTCTGAAGTGCCAAGATGGAAGAAAGAAATCACAGAAATTGTATGTGTATTTGAAAAGGAGCTCCCTACAAGTTTCATGGACCTACAGGTCCATTTACTTATACATCTAGTTGATGACATTGAAATGGCAGGTATCATTTCAACAAGATGGATGTTTTTCTTTGAGAGATACATGAAAACCCTAAAAAGATATGTCCGACAGAAGGCACATCCAGAGGGTTGCATGGCTGAAGGGTATGTACTAAATGAAGCATTTTTCTTCCTATGTGAATTCCTTGGTAAAGATTTTGAAGATGGTGCACAATTTTGGGATCAAGAACGTGCATCTGATATTATAGATGGAGAAAAGCCTCAAACTAATGGTGTTCAAGAAGTAATTGGTATGTAAAATATTCATTATTATAGTTATTTTAGAATCATTTACTATATCATTTTGGGCTTCCCGAATTGAAAGAATAATATTTTAAGTTTGAATTATACATGTTGAATTTTAATAGGTGTTGATGAAAGTGTTGTGCTCAACAAATTTGTCCTCTACCAAATGGAATTCATGAATAAATGGATTGATATGTATGATATAAAAAGGAAAGAAGTGTTAGAAGCAAGGAAACAATTTAAGATATCAAACCCAAGGAATACCCCACTTCCCACTAATATTTCCGGTCAATGGGGAAAAGAATGCACAATAGAATGGGTTTCTAAACAAATTCAAAACCAAATAGATGAGGAAGGAATAGATGCAAACATAATAGAAGATGAGATCAACATGTGCAGAGGATGTGAAAAAAAGGTAAATTTTGAATCAAAATGTTGCTTGAATACATTAATCACATTGTTAACTATTTAACTATGCACAATCATATTTAATTTCACTTAAGTAAATGGCTTGTCACAGGTGAGGAAGTATCCTGCAATGTGGGCATACGGTCATCATTATCGTGTAGAAAGAGTAGATGCAAAAAGACGATCCTTCGATTGTGGGGTCATGGTTGATTTCAAGCAATCAAGTCGAGCAAGTTCAAAAGATAAAAATGTTATTGAAGGGAATCTTCAATACGTTGGAAAAATACAAGAAATTATTGAGTTAGATTACCGCTCTTTCAAATGTAGTATTTTTAAATGTAAATGGTATGAAGCATTTGACAGGACACGGAGACATGATATCCATAGTGGATTGTTTTCTATAGATTCATCAAAATACCTACCACTGGATAAGGAGCCCTATGTTCTACCAATTCATTGTGAGCAGGTATTTTTTCACTAAAACAATATAAGAAATATAAGAAATAACGGTTGTATGTAATTTTGTAATTCATTTTTTATTGTGGATATATACATTCTCATTGATAATAAAATTTGATACCACTGGAGATCTAATATATTTATCTTCTTCACATGCATGTTTTTTTCTATGAAGATATTTTGGATCCAAAATGGATATTTGTCATTCATTATGATCCAAGATTAAGGCATATATTCGAAGATGCCTCAATCAATACAGAGAAAAGTAATGATGACCAACCAAATATAGTTCAAGAATCGGGGAACATAGAACAAATTGGCATCAATGATGATGTTCAACCAGAGGACTGTGAACTAGATGATGGTGACAACATTCCTTTAGCAGTATGGACAAGCAGGGCTAGAGGTGTATTTTCACAAAATGATAAATTAGATGAGGCAATTCACCATGACAACCAACAATTTCCAAAGGCAAATGATCTTATAGAAGAAGGCAATATTAATGATATACAATATGAAGATCAAATTAATAGATCTGGTAACACTGATATTTTTGATGACGAAACAACTTTTATTGATACAGAATATGACGAAGGTGAAGATGAGGATGATCACAATATGACTTTAGCAGAATGGTTTAGGAAGAGTAATATTAATTTCTTGCAAGAACATATGAACATTGACAAGGAAGCATTGGAAGACATAGATGCAGATGATAACATAAATGAAGACTTCTAGATAATTTACAGGGTATGTCATTCATGTTTAAATAAGGACAATTATTATGTCCCATTTTGAAATGATTCATTGTTATTTGGTTGTAATAGTCATTTAATTACCATGTTTAGAACTCATAATCTAAATTGGTGTTTTGAATATTCTTATAGGTATACTCATTACTTGATGCAATTAATGTCATTAAAATGTATGTTAGTTAATATGGTTTGTTGGTTGGAAATAACAAGCTCAGTTAGTTAGATAAGAGTTACTATGGTTAGTTTCATCTATTAGTTGAAAATGGTTAGAAATAATATGAAGTTATGACTGAGACAAAATGAAAATAATTTATGTGTGTATAAATTGTCACATATTGTGAATATAGACAAATATAGCTTAACACACAAATATAACTTGTTAAGTTGAATTTATGGAATTAATTAACACAAATATATTAAACTACACTACAATAAAAATTCGAATTATTAAGGATATTTGGATGGGTAATGAAGGTGATTCAAATTTTCTACTGAGTTTATTCATTTTTGTGATCAATAATAACTTTCCCACACGCAGGTAATATTTTCCCCATATAGGGAATCCCTAATGGCATAGGGTCCCTATCATTGTATTGTTGTCATCGGTATCATCATTTAATCATCATCCTCATTGCCATTGTCATCGTCATCATATTCACCATCGCCACCACTATCATAGGTCATTTTTTATGACGATTATCATCATATCTTCCTTGGTTTCTAATATATATATGTATATGATGATGATGAGAAAAAAAAAAAATCATTGGTCATAAAAGGTTACCATACTAGACTATCTTTAAAGGTAGATCAAATTATTTTTTTGCACACTTCCAAAACATATGGTTTCTATTCCAAGGTAGATCTTGAACACATTGATGAATGCAACTTTGTCTTGGATGTATCATCCAAGCATTCTGTATATTTACAAGTTCACTTGTCATTTTCATTGTTTTTTAAAATGTTAAATTTTTTCACGCATGATATACTGAATAGTTAATGGACACTACAAATAGTTTCCAGTACGGTTGATATTATTCTACTTATATGCTCTTTGTAACTGAACAAAATTATTAATTTTGTCTTGAAAATTAGACTTGTAGCACAAAGAAAATGGTTGGGAATTATTTAATGACTATATCAATTCACAACTACTAACAATTGTTTTTGCTTTCTCCTTAAGTTTTGCAACCCAATTTGACTTAAATTTGCTTAACAGTGAAAAACCATTTGTCAATACTTCAGGTTTTACAAAATTCCTATAAACAACTATATCTACTTGGTAATCTAAAAAATATCAACAAATTCACAATCTCATATATTAGTCAGAAGAGGCCATCGTCAAAGTGAATCAAATACCAAGAATGATCTATGTCTGCTAAAACCTATAATCACATTGTTTCCTTAATAGCAACTAAAAACTTCTATACCCAGTTGTTGAACTTTTGCAACCAATTATAAACCTTCAACAAGAAGTAGTTTTCTAACGAGAATTATTGCCATATCTTCCTTGGTTTTACGAGGAAAAAGAAATAAAATTTCATTTGTTATCAAAGGTAAACCAAATTCATTATTTGCATACTTCCAAACCTAGGGTTTCGTATCCAAAGTAGATCCTAACCACATCAATGAAACAAACTTTGTTTTTATGTATCATCCAAACATTATGTACAATTACAGACTCACCTCTAATCCATTGTTTATAAAAATGTTGAATATTTTCATACATGATATACTGAACAGTTGGACAATGAAAATAGTTGTCATCGCTATTCTTCCATTTATATGCTTTTTGCAACTTATTTGAAAGAGCAATTTTGTCCCAACAATTATACTTGTAGCATAAAGAACATGGTTAATACATATGATTAGACCAAAAACTAGTTACTACCAAAATTCAACCAAAAAAAATATTACTTCATAAAAATAGAATTAAAAACAAAAAATATAAAAACAAAAATTTCCCAAATTAAAAATAAATAAATGATAAACTTTTTTTACCAAAATTTAGTGATTTTTTTAGTGCTAATACTAACATCACCATTACAACAAGATATTTTTCTAGTGCTAATATTGCCATTACCACAAGATATAAGAGGGATATAATGCAAAAAGTTTAATAATAATATGTATGTAGAAGATGGTCTTCAGACTGGTGAATTCATGATAATCAATGGGACTACAGTCAAAATAATTGGATGTTATTTACTTTTTTACATAGATTGTCAAAATAATTGCATAAATCGGTTTTTTTTAACCAAAATTTAACAAAAACTTTGCTAGTGCTAACATTAGAACCACCATTACAACAAGATATCTTTCTAGTGTTGACAACACCATTATAGTAAGATACCTCAAGAGAGATAGAAAATTTTAAAAGTATGATAGCAATACGTATCCAGAAGATGGTATTGAAACTAGTAATTGTTCACGAATCCATAAGATTGTAAGGTCATTCTCATTATCATAATCATTGTCATCATCATCACCATCATCCTTGTCATTGTTATTGCCATCATTACATTATCATCATAATCACCATTCATGCCATCATCATCATCATTATGGACATTGTTTGCAATTGTTCATAATTGTAGATGTTGTAAGAAATATCATCAACCCAAAAAATGTGATCAGTGCTAGAAAAGGGTTGTTTAGGACACATTGATATACGTAAGAGAAATAACAACTCTATTTTTGACAGATGATCGATGATGATCATCATCACCACCATTATCATCGTCATTGTCATTTTTATCATCCCCATCATCATCATTAATGTAATTTCTATCGACATTGTTGTAATCATGCATCATCATCATTCATGCCATTATTGTTTTTGATGATGACCTAGATGAAAATGATGATCATGACACCAAAGATAATGCTTATGATTATGACAATGACAACATCTAAAATTGGGAAGATTCGCCAACGTCATTAGCATCGTCATCATCATAATCATTGCCATCATCATCATTGTCATTGTAACCACTATCGTCTTTATCATCATAATCACAATTCATGTCATCGCCATCATCTTCATTTTCATCATTGTCAATATTATTGACATTGTCATCAATTGTTCATAATTGTCAATGCCATAAGGAATATCATCAATGCAGAAAATATGATGAGTGTTGGAAAAGGGATGCAAAAGCGAACATAGAAATGGGGGCAACAATAGAAGTAAAATTGGATGAAAAGTGGATACAACATAAGTAGATGCACAACAACATGAAAAACCTGACACAAAAGTGGATGCAAAAGTAGATGCAGTTGTCAATGCAAACTTGGATGCAAACATGAAGGCAAAAGTGGAAGCAAACATGGGTCCAATGGTAGGTGTAAAACTTGGCACAAATTGTGGTGAAACAAATGCGGATGCAACAACGGAAACAAAAGTATATGCAAAAATGGATGAAACAAAAGTGGATGCAATAGGGGATGCAAACGTGGAAGCAAATGTGGTTGCAATGGTAGGCGCAAGATATGGTGCAACAAAAGTGGATGTAACAATAGACAAAAAATATGCAAAATAAGATGCAAAAATGGATGTAAAAGTGGAAGCAAACATTGATGCAACATGCAAAACAAAATTGGATGCAAAAAATGGATATAATGTAAGTAGATGCAAAAGTAGATACAAAACGAGATGCAAAACCCAATGCATAAACCTGACATAAAAGTGGATGCAAAAATAGATGCAATATTTGATGCAAAAGAGGATGTGAACATGGTTGCAACATTGGAAGCAAACGTGGATACAACAGTGAGTGCAAAACATGGTGCAAATTGTGGCATAACAAAAGTGGATGTAATGATAGATGCAAAAAAAGAATCAAAGTATGATGCAAATGAAGATGTAAAAAGGGATGCAAAAAGTGAAATTTAAAATGAGTGCAACAGTGGATGCAAAATTGTGTGCAAAAGTGGATGCAATAGAAGTCGATGCAAAAGTAGATGCAAAACGAGACACAAAACCCGATGCAAATCCCAGTCCAAAATTGGATACAAAAAGGGATGCAAAAATAGATGTAGTAGTTGATGAAAACCTAGACGCAAATGAGGATGCAAACGTGGATGCAAAATTATAATCAAAAGTGGGTGCAAAAGGAGGTGCCAAACTAGGCGCTAATTGTGGCACAAAAATATTAGATGCAATAGTGGGTACAATAATAGATGCAAAAGAGGATGTAAATATGGATGCCAAACAAGAGGGAAAAGTGGATGCAACAAAAGTAGATGCAAAATTTTATGCAAAACTAGACACAAAACTCGATGTAAAACTTGGCGCAAAAGGGATGCACAAATGGATGAAAAAATGGATGCAAAAAATGATTTAAAAAAGGATGCAAAAAAGGATGCAAAAGTCGATGCAAAAGTTGATGCAAGTGTAGGTGCAAAAAGTGGATGCAAAAGTATGTCAAACGAAATTAGGTGCCAAACTTGATGCAAAACCTGGAACAAAACCTGGTGTAAAGGATGACACAAAACTTGGCATAAAATTTGGTGCAAAACGTGGTGCAAAACCTATTGCAATACCTGGTGCTAAACTTGGTGTAAGATTTGGTGCAAAACTTGATGCAAATTTTGTGTCAAGTTTTGCACCATATTTGATAAATGGATGCAAATAGCACCAAAAATGGGCTCTAGATGCAAAAAAAGAAGTAAAAAGGGACGCTAATCGCTGGTTTTGTTGTAGTGCATGGATATATTTCCTTAAGAAGAAATCTGAAGTCTTTGACAGGTTTAAAGAATTTAAGGCTCTAGTGGAAAACCAGATAGAGAAGAAGATAAGGGTGTTGAGGACATATAATGGTGGAGAGTTTTGCAGTAAGGAATTTGAAGAATTCTATAAGAAGTGTGGTATAGCATGGCAGAAGACTACTCCATATACACCTCAGGAAAATGGAGTTGCATAAAGAATGAACAAGATGTTGATGGAAAGGGCAAGAAGCATGCTCAGTGGTGCCCGGTTAGGACAAGAATTCTGGGCAGAGGCGGTGGAGACAACATGTTACCTGGGCAATAGATCACCTTCATCAGCGTTGGAGGATAAGACTCCACAAGAGGTATGGACTAGTAAGAAACCCTCTCTTTCACATCTGAGGGTATTTGGATGTGATGCATATGTACATGTTCCAAAGGAGAAACGAACTAAGTTGGATAGTAAATCTAAAAGTGCATATTTATTAGGTATAAGGATGGTTTAAAGGGTTATAAGCTTTGGAACCTAGTAATAAGGAAGGTTGTGTATAGCCGAGATGTGGTGTTCACAGAGGTGAAAAATGTTATTAAACATGAATTCTAACCAAAAGAACCTGAGAAGATAGAATTTGAGCTAAAGGAGGAATAATCAGACTCTACAGCAGAGGAGGAATCAGAAGATGAATAGCCACAAACTCCGGGTGTGAGAAGATCAGTTCGAGAAAGAAGGCAGCCAAAAAGGTATAGTCCATCTGCTTTCTGTTAAAATTTTGTTTTATCTATTACTGATGATTATCCCAGAACTATGAAGGAAGCAGTAGATTCAGAGGATGGAAAACTCTGGATAGAAGCCATGGTTGATGAAATGGCATATTTGCACAAAAATGAGGCTTGGGATCTGGTGGAGTTTCCAGCTGGAAGGAAATCCATTGGCAGCAAATGGGTGTTCAAGAAGAAGACAAATGCAGAAGGAAAGGTGGAGAAATACAAAGCTTGGTTGGTAGCAAAAGGTTATTCCCAGGTGTCGGGAATTGATTTTGGTGATATTTTTTCTCCTATTGCCAAGGTAACTTCTATTAGATTACTTTTATCTGTTGCTGCTACTTTTGATTTTGAGGTAGAACAGATGGATGTGAAGACAAAATTTCTTCACGGGGATCTGGAAGAGGAGATCTACATGAAGCAACCTGAAGGCTTTGCGGTGAAGGGTAAGAAAGAACTGGTATGAAAGTTAAAGAAGTCTCTGTATGGGTTAAAACAGTCACCAGGGATGTGGTATCAGAAATTTGATACATTTATACGGGGACTTGGCTTCACTAGAAGCAAAGCAGATCATTGTGTGTATTTTAAATTAATTGGTGACTGTGTTATTTATCTGGTCTTGTATGTGGATGATATGTTGCTGGTTGGAAATGACAAATAAATTATCCAGGATTTGAAGACCCATTTGTCCTCCAAATTCAACATGAAAGATCTTGGTGCTGCAAACTATATTTGGGCATGGAAATTAAAAGATATCAGACAAAGAGGAAGCTCTGGTTAAACCAGAGGAAATATGTCGAGACAATATTGCAGAGGTTTAATATGCAGGATAGTAAACATGTGAAGGTTCCTATTCATGTAGGTGTAAAGTTATCTGCTGAACAGTGTCCCAAGACACAAGAAGAGGAAGAGGACATGTCCCGTGTTCCATATGCAAGTGCAGTCGGTAGCCTGATGTATGCGATGGTCTGTACTAGACCAGACATTACACATGCAGTGGGAGTATTGAGCAGGTTTATGTCAAAACCTGGGAAGGAGAACTGGACAACAATGCAACGGGTTTTCAGGTATTTGTGTGGCACTAGTGATTATGGTTTGTGCTACCAAGGAAGACTAGGATTGGACGGAGTGTTGGATATTCATGGCTTTGTTGATGCAGACTGGGCTGGAGATCTGGATCAGAGAAGATCTACAAGTGGGTATGTGTTTAACCTATTTATAGGTGCAGTCAGTTGGATGAGTAAGAAACAATCTGTAGTGGCACTATCAACTACAGAGGCAGAATACATGGCAGCCACCCATGCAAGCAAGGAAGTAGTTTGGCTGCAGAGATTGTGTTCAAATATGGGGTTAGTACAGGGAGATATAAGGATAAACTGTGACAACCAAAGTGCAATTTTCTTGGCAAAGAACCCTGCATATCATTCAAAGACAAAGCACATTTATGTTCAATATCACTTCGTGAGAGATATGATAGAAGACAAAAAGGTGTTGCTAGTAAAGGTGGACACTTTGAAGAATACTGCAGATGCATTGACAAAATTTGTAAGCTCTGAGAAGTTCTCTTGGTGTAGAGAAACAATGGGTGTTGCAGGGCTGGATAAATGACTAAGCTCTCTTATGGCCCCCTGTGGGAGAATGTTGGGTTGTGTTATATTCTTTCCACGACTATCCCACGTAGTTAACTGGGGGGTTAGAAGGGGGTGGAGCCCCCCCTTCGTTATGCCGATTGCGTAGTGGGGGGAGTCACAGGGGTTTGAGGGGTGTAGGTAACCCCACTCTATGGGGTCCGGGGCAGTGCCCCGGAAAATTTTGGTTTTGGACCCTATGTTAGGTTGGGCGGACCTACCTATGGTTTTGTGCATGATTTTCACACATGGTTTTGGACGCGATGGTTTTTGGTCCATGGTTTTGGACGCGATGGTTTTTCGGTCCATGGTATTGGATGCTTCGACATGTATAAATATGTATTGTAACATTGAAAGGAATATAATGAAAAATCAAGCTGGTAGTCCCGATTTTGGGATCCAGGGAAATCTCTGTGTATATGTGTTTTTTGTGTTATGCTCTCGCATTGTTTCTTTTCTATGTTTTAGAATTCGTACGCAGGTAATTTCTATACGGGGTTAAAACCTACAGGATGGTCGCTGTTGTGTCAACTCACTTTATACACTTGTATGCTTTCCCGTTTCCTGAATCCCGCACTTGTTATTTGCATGAATGATCATTCACTCTTGTTTGCACTCATCTCCTCATGCATTCACACTTCTCATATTTTCAGTCGTCCATCGGCCGAACCGGGCTGCCTTGGCCCAGACCATCCCTTGCCCGGCTAGCATTATGCATTTCTAGAAGTGAAGGATTTGCCTTCCCTCTAGAAATTATGCAAATATAGCCAGGCACTGACCTCTAGGCTTGCATTGTGCAATTCTTGGAGGCAATGTCCTGTTGGCCCCAAAACCCGCACAATGCAGTTTTTTGGTTACATGTCACTACTAACTGAAATTGTGCATTGCACAGTTTCAGTCTTCAGAAAGATAGGCTGGACTGTGCATTGCACAATTCCAACAGTCAGTCAGCCTCCTGACAGCCCGGACTGTGCCTTGCGCAGTTTCGGCAATCAGTCTTCTGACCTCCAGGTGGAAATTGCGCAACCTTCATGATTAGTCACACAAGTATGTTGCAAGTTAGTTCTCAAGTTCGTTTTGGTTTTCGAATGACCTATTGATTGCCATGAGTGTTGCCATGTCTCTAGGTATCATAGGTGTTCATATGTCTCTCAGCAGCACATGTACAATGGTTTCCAGGAGAGCATAGTAGAAGACACCGTTTAGAGCACACTTGGGGATGCAGTCCATCAAGTGTCTATGAACTTGCCTACCCATGAAGACATCAAGTTGTTCATAGAAAGGGACATCAGAATATGATGGAAGCAACATCATAGCAAGCAACACCATCAACAACAACTGAAGGCATAATACCAGATGCAATGAACACAAGAGGAAGTTTGTTGACAACATAGAGGCAGAACAAAGTTGCAAGCTCAAGCATATACACTTGTGATGAAAGCAACTTTGGAGACTTAGGCTATGAGGTGACGATGGGACATGAAGATCACATGAAGGCAGAGAATAGAACAAATAAGGAGTTGCATGTGCTAAAGTAGCAACTCAAGGAAGAACAAGAGCTGCATAGACATGAGAATGAGTTGCAACAAGAACAGGTACAACAGGGGGCATAACCTGCACTCACGGATGAAACTGCGCCTGCATAAGTTCTAGATCCATCCCAGCAACTGGCACGAAGTAGACAAGGTGAGTAGTGTTGTTGATTGCATGTAAGGGAATGTAGCGCCATGCATTTCATTGTGTGCATGCATTCGATCCCACCCATTCAGCACATTCACCGATGTGAAGACAAGAAGCAAGTCCGACTGGAGCTAAATATGTACCTTGACAAGTTTATGTGCACATCCACTAGCACATGCTTGGAGAGCAGCGTAGACACTATTGCATCAACATGTTGCTGGTCTGATCGCACTAGGACAACCATGCGCATGTTATTAGATGAGTTGGACTGAGAAGCCATATCAGTGCACCCGGATGCAATGAAGGCAAGAGTTCGCTTCAGCAAGATGTCACCATTGAGTGCACGGACACCATGACGGACAACCACGCTTGGCATCAGCTCAACACCTTCGACCATCACAAGCATGTCAAAGAGTTGGTCTCACCACAACGGTCCAAGTGTCAGTGATGTCTTGCATGGCTTGCTCAAGCCATTTTTCTCACATGGGCAACATGTGCATTGTAATGTAACGTCTTGTCAAGTGGAAGTTCAAGTGTTGATAGTTGAATGTAATAGTCATAGAGTAGTTGAAGAGTCATGAGGGTAGATGAACGGTCTCAAAGGGGAATGTCAAGGGTCACCCCACCCTTTGATATAAATAGCACCTCATGACTCATTGTATAGGCTTTTGGTCAGCTAAGCTTCCGATAAGACTATCTTAAAGAGAGCTTGGACAATATTGTAACGAGCCTTGGCTTCTACGCATAGCTAGTACATCTCTTTGGAGGAGCAGGCAGTTTTGGCTGTAACATTTTGCTATCGGAACTAGTGGTTGGACATGGATGTATTATATGATTAGAACTTACACTTCTTAATATAACAGAGCCAACATGTTTCATGCATATGTCATATTATATTCTAGCTATCTTGTTTACTCTTAATGACATATATATATGTTTGCTTGCGCATGCATGTATGGAATATTCTATATAAGTATGTATGATTGGTTTAACCATCACTTTAGATTGTTAGCTAAATTTCTTTCAAGTTTATGATGAATCTTCTCTTGTGTGTTACCTTCCAAGCCGTGTGCTACCACAGGTTTCCAAGGGGCGCACTCACCCAACTCTCCATGTGTTAGAACCATTCATGCACCTTCCTTGTCGTACTGGAGCTATCACACCCTTGCTACCAACATAGTTATCTTACTTTCCTCTGTGTGAAATCGTGGTCAAGGAATTACTGTACGACCCACTGTTGGGAATCCTACACCAAATGGTTTGAGGTCTAATTGGGACTTCTTACTGGGGATATCCGCTGACATGTTGGCGGGTCCAACACTATCAATAACGCTACAATTACAACCCTTGAGAGTATTGCGGGTGCATTATTTAGCTCGAATGGCATCACTATGTATTGAAAGCATCCTCACTCTATTGCGATGGTAATGTTACTGCAATCCTTCACCGCAATCTTAATTTGATGGTACCCTGAGAATCCATCAATGAACGAATAGGTTTCCTGCCCTCCAATATTCTCCAAAACTTTATCCATAAATGGGTTTGGAAATGGGTCATGAATGCACGCATCGTTAAGCTTTCTCAGATCTACACATATCTTGATTTCACATTGCTGCTTCTTTTCCTAAACAACCATAGGGCTTACCCAATTAGACTCTTCTATTGGCTCAATTATTCTAGCTTCCAACATTTTTTCCAGCTCCTTGCGCACCTTCTCGTTATACTTAGGATTTAGACGGTAAGGTATTTGTTTCACAGGCTTCACATCAGGCTTTAAGGTGATCCTCATCACTCCCAGATCCCATGCTATTCCTTTCAGGTCTGAGAACTTGGTAGGAAGAAAGTCCTGGTATTCCTGCAATAGTTTCGCCACTTCATCAACTGTATCTTCATCCTAATAATCACTTATCTTTGCAAACTTAGGCTGCACGTCGGACCCAATGTTTACTTGCCTAGTCTTCAATGGTTCTGTTATATCAGGGTTTGTTGCTTTGGGTCCTTCAACCTCACATTGTCCCTTGGTCTCTGGAATTTTGATCTTCTGTGGATCCTCTTCTTCTTCTTCTGTAGTCACATTGTAGCATTCCAGCGCATGGCACAATTGGGTATTCTAGTTTGTTTGAACCCATTCTACTGGCTCTTCAGGTGTTATAAAGATAGCTACCTTAATTTCCTGGAGCACTTCATCAATGCACTCAAACCCATCCTCAAAGTTGAAAGTTAACAAGAAACTTTCCCTCAAGATATCCCATTCGACTGTCCCATGGCGAAGCTCCATTTCCAAGTACCAATTCATTGGAATAGTATCTAAGGTGTGATAGAAGATATGCACCCATTCCAGTTGTGGCTTTTCTCCTCAAGCTTTAGTCCATCACGCCAAATGCTCGTGTGGATCATCCTTTCCACTGTATTTTTCAGTCATATAGGTATTAGCATATCCAAACCTTAGCTTCATCATTCGCCTATATTCCTTCCAATCACCTAAGCTATACTTATGTGTACCCCAACAATGGGCAGGCGTAACATGCAGAGATAGATCAAGTGCCTGGAATCGATGCTCTTCTAGCACCTCTATTTCAAAATAATCCAGAAATAAATTAACATCATTTAAGCCATCATAGTGTAGAAGATTGCTTGGATACACAGCGAAGCGACTTTGTCATCATATTACATCGTAGCGTTGAAACTTCGTGCAATGTATTATTCCAATTCTCGAGTTCTTCATTTAAATACGAGGTACAGGAGCTATCTTTATCCCATGTAATTCACCCATCTGCGATGGGATTGTTCCAATCTTCATTACGCACGTATATTTGATCCAAATAATCATCCTCTTCATAGTCGCCAACTGGTTCAGTGTAGCACACTCCTTCAGCAGGATCCAGTGGCACGATAACCCTGAGTGCCTTCTTCCCAAATGCCATTCTTCACTGTTATCACTCAGAACTTTTACCTAGAAGTTTTCAGAAGAAGGAAAGGACAAAGGTAACCACAAACTAACTTTTAAGCATAGGCTCTAGCCAACCTATGGCTCAGAGAGGGCTCTCTCTATATGATTTAGCTTTGTTTGTTGGGATTTTAGGCTAGCTATGAAGGTTCAGGGGGTTTTGATTTGTATTGAAGGTTGGATGGTGGAATCCTTAAAACATATGGATAGAATGATGTCTTTGGACCATTGGGCTATGGAGTCAAAGAAGGGCATCAGAACTGGAATTAAATCACTAAAGGGAGTGTTCAAAGGGAAAGCTAGTAGAGTAAAGTGCAGGTACATGGGCTAGATGGCTGAAATGATCTTAAGCAAGGTGAGAGAGAACTTACAAATTCTCGAACCAGGATTAAAATGAGGAACAAAGGATAATCATGAACAAAGGGCAATTAAGAATCCTTTCCTATAGATTACAGGAAGACTACCGAAAATAAGGAGTAATCAAGAATTCCTTAACTTAGATAATTAGCAAAAAACATTAAAATGCTTAATAGTTAAAATAGAGTGCGAATGAAGCAAATTCTGAGATATCATTCCATATTGTAGCATTTAGATTTCAGATACATTAAATATTGTGGAAAAACTTTTAAATAAAGATAACAACACAAGAGAAAATACTTGTCTGCACTTCGCTCTACACATGAATCCTGTGAAATGCTTTGTCTTTATTCATTAATCCAACTTGTTGGTCCAAACATTAATACAATAACTTACAGTATTTTGATCAAAAAGGTCTATATAAATGTCTAAGAATCCACCCTACATACTTTGAATTATGAAGTATTTATACATAAATTATTACAAAGTATCTCAAACTAACTTGAGATTAAATCTAGGAAATACAAATATCTTCTTGCAAGAAGATAGAGACAGCTATTGAATTGTTTCATGCTGTCCCTTTTTATGTGGTACTACTGGATTTTATGGTTGGATTTGTAGCCCTTTATGCTACCTTGTAGTTGTGGTCTTTACGCTAGAACCTTCTTTGAATTTTACTTCCTCCTGATACCCTTTGACCCTGATACTCTTTAACCATGCTGTCATGTTTTCATGTGTTTACCTGGTTGTTCTACTTTTACCGTGCCGTAACTTTTTCCTGTAAATTTCTCAGAGTAAATCAGTCATCGTTTCCCACCATTTTGCATCAGGTAATTTGACATTCATCATCCACCTATATATCTCCTCAGCTTCAGTATACTCGGCAAAATTTGGCTTAGTGATGAACAAGTGTTTTATCTCATGCTGTAGAAAAAACAAGTTCTCAAATGTATTATATAAAAGTTTGCCTGTTGGCAGTGCTTTTATGGATGAAGTGCTAGCTTGTTCTTTAGCCAACTACCTGAGTCTATTAGCATAGTCAAGCTGTGTCATAAGTTTTTCATTAATTACCAATGGACTGGTCAATCCTTTCTTCCTCAAAATTTGGAATTTGGCCATGAATCTATCAATGGCCACCTGCATATTTTGGCACTTTTCTTCTAAGTTCAACATTAGGTTTCTCTTGGAAAGGACCTTCCTTATTTCCAAAATGGTTTCAGTCCTGTCTTCTATTTTTAGCTCTTGAAGCTCATATATGTTTTTGCTGTTAAGGAAGTGGATGAGTCTATTGGTATCCTCAGGCATGTCACCCAATTCCTCGTTGAATTTCTGAATAACTACTGTAGCTATCTTTATCAATTATGTCTGTGCAAAAATAACTTGAATAGATGGCCAAATATCCTTGACGGAGTCAATGATATTGGTCCATAATAGTTCCTTGGCTTTCCCAAGGGGTTTCTCCAATGTTAGGTCCTTTTCCAAGGCTTTGACCCTTTCACTCATCCTATTTTCCTTCTGAGTTTCTTCTTTTTGCATAATCTGGGCAAGTTTGTAGTCAGTTTCTAAACTTGCCACCTTTTCTCTTAATCTGTTCATTTCAGTGGCTTGGATGGACATTTAATTCATGGCCTTGACTAATTTATTTGCATCCTCTCCTGGTGTACCTATTTTTGTATACTCTCTTATAAATGGCAATGATGTGGCAAGTGGAGATGTAGGTGCTAGTGAGGCTGCCAGTGTGGAAGGGACTGCTGTAGACACTGTAGGGATGATGTTTGCAGAAGTTGATGCAACATCAGTTTGTTTCACTTGGATTAAATTGTCCAATCCTTTATTTGTTTCCTATAGTTGATCATTGATTTGGAGGACCAAGTCCATCAACTCCTCATGTTTTTGTTGGGTCTCCAAACTTCTAGTGTTTGAGGATGTTGCAGCTAGGGAATTTTCAATTGCTTCCTAAGTGCAGCAATATAATCATTTTTCTTCTTTATGAGCTGCTTTGTAGCTTTAATATCCTTGGGTATCGTGTCCCAATTCAATAATCAAGTCTTCCAAAGACTTAATCCTAGTATCCTTGGCCTGTGAGGAGGCCTTTTCCAACTGAAACTATGTTGAGATATTATTCAATGAACTTTGTAAATTATGGCCAGCTATGGCTTTACCTGAAAGGGTGGAGTATATAATTTCTCCAGCCTGTTTATGCAATTATATTTGGTCTATGGGATGAATTTCCCTTGCCAATACTTCAAATTCAACTCTTTTGAAATCTGATGATGTTTTGGGTTGCTGTGTTGTAGGCTTGATAAAGGACATCTGCAGCTTTCCCTCCTTGATGCCAAAAGCTGACATTAGTCTTGTTTGGTTTGTGGGAGTGAGTTTAAGGTATTGTGCATAGTCTGAGCTTTGAGATTCTCATTCCTCATTTTGATTTCTTTATACCTTTCCTTTATGTCTTGGTCCTTGTCAGCAGGCCTACTGAATGAAGACACTTCCACACTTAGCTGCCTTTCCAACATCTAAGTCTGTGATGTGGATGGCTCTTGTATGTCCTCAGATGGAGTTGTGGGCCTGCTTCTGTCTACCTCTGTGTTGGTTACTTGTGCTAATCCTTCTGTATATTCCTATTCAGAGGAAAGATTAAGCCTCTGCCTCTTGTCGTGACTTGTTTCCCGCTGCAGATTGGAGGTGTCCATTACTGAATTGGAAGCTCCCTCTCTGTTTCTTTTTGGATTTTTCTCCTTGTTCTGAGGAGTTTGCATGACTGGAGGGGTGCTCATGGCTCTTTCTTTCTCTTCTGGTACCTACAGAAAAGAGCTCTCATCAAGCTGCTTTTCCAAATCAATCAGATCATTTTCTACATCTACCCTTGTGCTGTCTCTGTCTACTAAGGTATTTTCCACCCAGTCTGTCTGATTTTCATATGCCTCTATTTCTGGTATGGGGTGGTGGATAAAAGGTCCTAGCTTGACCTTTTTCCTTTTCTTGGTAATGAATTCTAAAGGGTCATATCTCCATACAAAACTCCTTTGGAATTTCATGCTTTGCAGGATCAGGTCTACCTCTTTCCCTGCCTCTCTGGAATTGCATATGAAGGGACCTAACTGGTCTTTGATTTTGAAATAGGCCTTCTTCTTGGCAGTGACAAAGTTGACTTCATATGCATTAATGATCTGTCTGTAATATTCTAAGGTAAATAACTTCATAGGAAGGTATCTTGGCAACTTATATGGTGCAAGCAGGCAACCATATATTCTTATTTCTACGTGGTTTTGGTAAAGGTACCAATCTCCCACTTTGGTTTGCTTGGAAAGTTGGAGGACTCTTTTTATCTCTGGACTTATCCTAGGTGCAGGATTTTGAGTGAGCATAGTCATGATTGGATACACAAAAGAATTTATGAAGTTTGAATATGTATATGGTGATCTAAACTCATGGAAAAGTGGGGTCCAAAAAATGACAGATCTGGGCTGGCCCCTAGTGTCAAGCTTCTGGAGAGTAAAAAGAAACTTATCCGACTGATAATAAAAAAATAGATGGTACAATACAAAGGAGTATTTGAATACTCTCTCATTGCCCATTCTTGTGAACTTCTCATGCATCCTATCAGCTATGAATTTGGCAAAGTCATATGTGGTTGCAGGAGGCTACCCTAGGGTATAAATGGACATGAAGGCAAGAATAATTTCATCAATGTATTCACTTGTAGTGTAACCCAAAAGACATGATATCATGGTTACAATGTATTGGCCCCATTTAGAGAAAATAACTGATACATATGGGGGGGGTCCTTAGGATGTGTTTTTCCTCTACAATGAAGGTTTGGAACAACTGGGCCAATCTTGATGGGCTTAGCTTGGGATACTGGTCCAACAGGTCTCCAATTGAAAGTGGGGTTAAGTTTGGCCCTGGTTGGAATTGTAGCATTTCATTAATGGACTCAACTGTGATAGTGAATAGAACCTTCTGGTCATGAGACATTATGGCTCTATGGCTGGGGACATAGCATGCATAGCACATATGAACAACTTCTGGAAATATATGAACTTGGGGGAACTGGTATTTGGGTAAATTGGACTTGCAGAGGCCAATATCATTTGTATGGTTCAGGTGTCTGTCTTTGCTTAAGCAATGAATTTTGAGTAGAAGCTACGTTGATGTTGTATCTTTGATTTGGAAATCCCTGTCAGCCAGGGGAAGGTGGTCCAGGTCTAAGTGTGGAGTGGTAATGGATTTAATATCCATGGCGATAGGGGCAGCCATAATTTAGTTATTGTGGATTTGAATTAGGCTCTGGGGGTTTTATCAATGGTTTTAGGACTTTCAGAGGGTTTAGGCAAGCAATTCTTGAATTGGCAGTATTCTTAATCAATTTTTAAATTAAAACACTGCACAGGCTAAAGGTTTCGAAATTTGAAGGTGTAAAAGGTAATTCGTGGTGAAATACATGGAATTGGGCGAATTGGATTTAAAAATGATGGTTCACAATAGCTACAGTGGTTGGCGTAGTCCTGGTACAGTCAACTGGGTTTTCTGCAGCGTCTTCTGGAGCAGACTTGGAAGTCTGTTGGTAAATTTGGCATTTGCAGGGATTGTAATGGTTCATAGAGTTTACAAAGAAAATGTGTGGAAAAAGGGTGATAGAGGGATTCGTAGACTTTTATGGAGAAAATTATTAGTTTTGGCGGGTTTGCTTTTGGATGAATAGTTGATGGTTTTTCGGTTAATCGGGAAGGTGGTATTAGAGGGTCGTCGCATCACTTTTGTGGTGTAGGCGGTTTTTGGGAGGGGTTTCCCAATGTACCTTAGAGCATGACATGTAGCATTTCGGGGGTCGGGGAAAACCACTTTATCGGATGGTTATCATTCAGCCATTGGGCGCGGCTAATATGGTTGTGCGCCGTTGGATGGGGGGGCGATTATCAAACAATAGTTGAGCGGAAGAGCTGTGTAGGGGGGGGGATGAACAGGAGTTAATGGGGGGTGCAGGGGTTTAATCACGGTGGTTTGGGATTAGTTTAGGGATAAATCACAGGTTTAAAATGATCGGGCTGGACTTAATGAGGGATTAGGGAGTCGGGTGAGGTTAATAACGAGATTAACTTAAGTTTACCGGGATTAGGTAAACTAAGTAAGGTTATATCAGGGTATGGGTAATTTCTATTAGTTTTTATTAAAACCAAAGGTTGGGGTATTTTATATAGGGATTTAATTATTATACAAGATAATGGGATTTCAGGGATTTTACATAATAACATTAGAAATTAATATGAAATATAAAGGGCGGAGTGGTTTTTTTCTAAGTAAAAAGGTGGAATGTCATGTTTGCGCGCTTTTCATACCTTCAATACTTAGGATAAAGTGTTTTTTGTGGGTTTTTGAGTGAAAAGGGATTTTCATGGGGGTTTCCACTTTTCCTAGGTAAATGGTGTCAACCATAGGAAAGTGGGGTTTTATTAGGGAAATGAGGGGAAATGAAGGGAGATGAATTTTTTATGAAGGGGATTCTAGCACTTGTCCCCCTAAGTCATTAAGCCGATGGTCTGGTCCCTCCAGAAGCCAGAGAAATGCTATGAGCCTTTTTGACTTAAAGGATTTTAATTACTTAGAGAATCTTAATGGGGGAAATTAATAAGTAAAAGGGGTGAAGTGAGTGGGGGGGTGTTTAATTAAAACACATTTGAAAACCATTGTGCCTAATTTGTTTACTGCTTATACACATTGAAAGATGTATCTAAACATGACATAAGTGCTTTTATGTAATGAACTTGATATTTCTGCAACCTTTCTTCTACTTACCCATTCACTTACCCTACCATTTTTTTTTCACTTTATTTGGGTGCATTTAGGCTAGCAAGCCCTTATCAATCTTTTTCTTTTCTTTTACAAAGTAAGCTATCTAATTCTAACATTATATCATCCAAGGGCTCAGACTAAATTGATGAGCTCCTTTTATTTTCTCTACCTATCTAATAATTTGCCAAGGTTAAACTGTTTGGTCAGATTTTATTCTCTAACTATAGACATAAAATTAAAAGCATGAAATAGCCAAGTTTAAACAATTTGACTATTATGGATTGTAGCATGAATAACAAGCTGCACACAATCATTATTATGCATAAAAGTAAATAGTAGTGGCATTTTGACTTGCACACTTTCATGGTCCCTTTTGTTTTTTGGGGTTCATATATTTTCATTTTTTGACCTTTTCTTATTTTTTTTTGTCCTTTGATTATTCTTTTAGGACATACCCTCTTTACATTTTTTTATTTTTTTTAATATGGAAAACATTTGTAGAAAGCAAAGGTATGTACAATATTACAAGGCTTAACCTTAGTCATTCAAAATTATGACTCCTATTGGTATAGGAACCTAACAGTGGCTCCACTTGGGGATGGCATTTTCTAGTGAAATGTCAAGAACTTTCAAGATCAGTGGCCTCTGAACTGTTGTTGATGTTACCTTGCAAAGTGTTCCTCTATGCATCTGCATTATTGATACTTATGACAGTAGATCTTTCAAAGCTTAGGGCCTTCTCTTCGGGCTTCAACTTCAAAAATCACCATCCAATCCAAACTAGACTTTTGAAAATAGAATATGTACAAATGGGAAATAAGAATTAGTAACTAGGTTCAAAGTAGTGTTTTAACATTCGACCATTCACTAGCCCACCTTCTGCTTCTGTACCATCAAGTTCTCTCAGGAAGAAAGCATTATTTCCTCTGTAAGCATAGATGACATAGGGACCTTTCCATAGGAAATCAAATTTCCCATGTTTACCTTTGTCTTCCCTCCTTGAATCCCACTTGAGCACTTTGTCACCAAGGTAGAAATCTTCAGCCTTGGTTCTTTTATCAAAAATATTTTTAACCCTTTCCTACACAACTGGAGACCTGATGTAGACCTCTTCTCTCGTTTGTTGGACATGAATAGTTTGGTTGATTCTTCTTTGGATACTATTGGGTTCAACCTGCAATTATTGAAGTATCTTCATTACTGGTACTCCCAAAGAGGATGGAAAGACAGCTTCCATCCCATAAACTAGTTGATAGGGAGAAGTACCAATTGATTTCTTAGTAGTCAATCTGTCTGCCCACAAGGCATTGACTAGCTTCTTATTCCAAGTTTTCTTATTGTCCTCTAGTAACTTCTTGATGATGTTTACTAGGCTTTTGTTTGAGGATTCTGCCAGTCCATTTCCTTGAGGGTAATAGGCTGTAGAATGGCCCAGGGTGATATGATACTTATTGCAAAAATCTATCATTCTTTTGGATTTAAAGGCTGCTGCATTATCAGTAATGAGCTTAGTTGGACATCCAAATCTTGATAGAATATTGGTTTCAAGGAAGGTTATGATAACAGTATCCATGGCTTGCCTTGAAGGTATGGCCTTTATCCATTTTGTGAAATAATCTATGGCGGTGAGGATCCATTTGTGATGGGAAGAGGAGGGTGGGTGAATTTCACCAATGAAGTCTAAGTCCCATTGTTGAAAAGGTATATCAGTAAGATTGGCTTGAGGGGTAAAGGTAAAAGCTTTTTCTTTCCCTAAAAAATTTGACATTTGTAATAGGAGGTCACATATTTCTTGACATCAAAAAACATGGTAGGCCAGTAAAAACTAGCTCTAAGGATTTTATCTGCAGTGGTCTTCCAGTAAAGGTGTCCTCCATAGTCACCTGCATGAATCTCTTGTAAAACTCTGTCAGATTCATATTTTAATAAGCAATTAAGAAGAATACCTTCATGATCTCTCCAAAACAAAGCATTGTCTAGTATACAAAATTTCAAGGATTTCATCTTTAAAAACCTTCTTTTAGTCCTAGATAATTCAGGAGGAGCTTGTAAATTCTGTAAAACATAAATAATATCTGCATACCAAGGTGATTAAATAAAGGGCTGGCTGATTAGTGGAGTCGCCATCTCCTCTCCATCATCTATTGCTACAATAAAGTTTATATCCAAGGCCTGACAGTTCGATTCAGCCATGAGCTTGGCTAAACCTTGGCCCTTGATTAACTTAGTAGGTCTGATTTCTATATCATACTCTAAAATAGTAGCAATCCACTTTCCCTCTTGCCATCAGAACCATCATGAGTTAGGATGTCTTTGACCACTGAATTTGGAACGTAGGCTACTATATGAGAATATAAGACGTATAACCTGAAGTCCTTAATGGCTTTGACTAAAGCCAACGCTTGTTTTTCCATTATATTGTATTTCAAGGGGGCATCTATCAGGGCTTTACTAAAGAAAGTAATCAGTTGCTCATAGCCCTGGTCATTTTTCTGAAATAGAACTGCAACTATGGTGTGCTCAGAAGCAAAGGAAAACAAGATGAAATCTCTGTCAAATTTAGGACTAATTAACACAAGTGTTTTAGTTAAGGCCAGTTTAATGTCTTCAAAGGATTTTTTAGCCTCAACAATCCATTTTATGGTCGAATCTTTTTTCAACATATTGTTAAGTGATCTAATTAATTCTGCTAGATTAGATATAAATCTTCTAAGAAAGTTAATTTTTCCTAAAAAAGCTTGTAACTCTCTAATGTTCCTCAGGTGTTGTATCTGCAAGATGGCTTCTATTCTCGCAGGGTCTATTCTTATACCATCTTTTGAAATTATGTGACCTAACAACTTTCCTTCCTCTAACCCAAACAAAGACTTCTTGGGGTTTAAGGAGATTCCAAATTTCCTGCATTTAATAAAAACTTGTCTTAGATGATCCAAATGTTGATTGTCAGATTTTGAAAAAATAGTAATATCATCTAGATATATCACAAGGAAATCATGAATTTCTTTTGCAAAGGTCATATCCATAGCCCTTTGAAAAGTGGCTCCTGCATTCATTAGCCCAAAAGGCATTTTCACATACATAAACGTGCCCCATGGAGTAGTGAAGGCAATCTTGGTTTGGTCATCTGGATGAACCAAGATTTGATTGTAACCAGAAAACCCATCCAACAATGAGATTCTGGTTGATCCAACTACCCTCTGTAAAATGTGATCCATTTTGGGGAGAGGGTAATTTTCTTTTAGTGACACTTTGTTGAGGTTTCTGAGATCCACATAGAGTCTGAGCTCACTGGTTTTATTCATAGTTCGCACCAAGTTTGAGACCCAATCAGAAAATCTGATTGGTGCAATTATTTTGGCATCATACATCCTTTGAATTTTTGTTTCAATTGAAGGTAACAAGACAGGGTTGATCCTCCTAAGTTTTTGTCTGAAAGGCTTTTAGTTTTCTTTAATAGGAATTGTGTTTTGGATGATGTTGGTGTCATAGGATTTGAGGTCCTCATAACTCCAAGAAAAAACATCCTGAAATTCTTTCAACAACTCAATGTATTTTACTTTTTCAGTGGGAGGTAATGATTTTGAAAGTTTGATCAGTTTAGGATTTTCACTGGTGCCTATATTACATTCCTCTGTATCAGACCTTACTGGTTCCATTTTAGGTTTCCTAGGAACATCATTTGAATCAAATAAATCTTCCAAAGGGGTTAATCCCTTTGGTAAGAAGTTATCCTTGAGATTAATTACTTCGGTTTCTTCACTTATTATTTCATCAATCTCAATTTTCTCTAAGTTATCTACATATGATTTAGTAAATTTAGTTGGGTTAAATCTATCTAGTTCATCACCTTCTATCTCATTTATTTCTAACTCATCCTTAGTGTTAGGATCTATGGATGTATTAGTATCTATGTTGTTATTTACAAACTCTTCTTCTGAAATTAAAAAGTTATTTATCATTAGAAAATACTTGCCAATTCTTCAAATTATCTAGAATTGCAGGTCTATGCCTAACTTCAGCAATGTATTGATGGTTAGGTTGGAAGGGTAATTTGCAAGTGCTGGCAAACATTGCTAAACTATGGGCTTGCATATTGTGTTTTCTAGGGATCATTGCAAGCTTTGTTTCCAGGAAAGTGTTCAATATTTCTACAATAGTTCCTCTATAACAACTTAATCTAGGGTCCTTTGTCATATATACAACATCAATCTATTTTATAATCAGTTCAGAGTCTCCCATGATAGAAACTCTTTTAGCTCCTAGATTCCTAACTAACTTAAGACCTAAAATTAATGCTTCATACTCAGCCATATTATTAGTACATTTAAAATTCAATCTATATGCATGGCCTTCTGAGTGATTATTTTCCAAATTGTATATCCACACTCCTGCTCCTGCTCCAAACTTATTGACTGACCCATCAAATTCAAGATTCCATAATATCTCATGCTCATAATTTTCACTATCTGGTGCAACAAACTTTTCATCACTTACAACAGTTTTTCCATCTTGTTCGTTGAAACATTCTAAAGTTTGGTTAGTTTCATTTTGTGTAGAAACTGCAATTTCTTTTGGTTTTGTATTAATACTGTCTAAAATTTCTTCTGGTGTTTGATCAGCATTATACAAGATAAAAGAATCAATTTCTGAGTGTATGGAGTAGATAGGAAAGTTTTGAGGCTGATCTTGGCTACTTACCATGTATTTCATTAAGGTTTCTCGGTATAGTTTCTTAGGTTGTCCAAAAACATAGATTGTTGCATATGACATATCTAGTTGTAAGGATCCTTGAAATTTGGCTCCCCATGATTTTGATAACAACATGCCATACTTTGGTGGGATGTCAGCAACTACAATATCCATGAGGATGCTTTTGGCAGGATATTGAACTAGAGTAACACACAAATCTTTAATCAATCCTAGACACTTTACTTTACTGGAGTCAAATGAGAAGAAGTCTTTATAAGGCCTTGTAATGTCTAGGTTTAATTTCTCCATCACTGATTTGGGCATTAAGTTGTGAGATGCCCCGGAATCCAACATTTCATTGTGTAGAATTTTATCATGGATACTAAGGTTGATGTAAAAAGGTGGAACTCCTCCTTCTAATGGTTTGCCATTCACATATGGGCCAAATATGAGTTTTGGTTGGTCATCAAACAAGTTGATAGAATCCTCATTTTTAGCAATGTTTAAGGTCTGGTTTATCTATGATTTGTAAGTTTCATTCTTGATTAGTTCTATTAAAGGAACTGAAATCTTTAGTTTTTCTATCTCTGCTCCTAGATTGAATGGTGAAGAAACTTTTTCTATTTGAAGGTTTTGGATTTTTGAAGCAGGAACCTAAGTAGACTTGTCTTCCTTTCCTTTATTGGGGATATCCTTATGTGGATTTTCAGATCTGGTGTTTTGAGTTTTTTCCACTGGTTCCGTAGATGGAATTGAGGTGGATGGTTGATCAGCAGAAGGTTGATCAGAGGTTATATCTACAATGGTGGGACCAGAACGATTTGGGTTCTGCCTAGGGAGAATTTGGAGGATATTTGAAACAGGGGCTTCTTTTATTTTTTTAGGCTGACTCTACATTATTTTCTTGGTTTGTTCAGGGACATCAATGTTCTTTTTTATTCTTAGGTTATACTGTTTATGCACTTCAAAGATGGCAGAATCATAACCTTGTTTATAATCAAATGACTCTCCAGACTAGATTTGCAATTGCTACAGCATATGCAGTTCCTGCTCATCTTGGGTTAGAAAAACAGTGTCCTCATCATTTATTCCCATTAATTTTATTTGTGTGTCTTGTTCTAGGTCTTCAAGATGGGATGTTTCTACATAATTTTCTTGAAAAGGAGGCCTAATGTTTTGATCCTGTCCATTTTTCCCAATGTTTTGATTTTGGTTTTTTCTAAAATTTGGGTTTCTAACTGGAGATGCTTGTTGGTTATCCCATTGGGGTTTCCTTTCTATGTTATCTATTCTATCCATTATTCTTTCCATACTTTTGGCTAAACTATCTATTTTAATGTCAAAGGGTGAAGCTTCATCCTTAACAGTTCCTCTCTTTTCATTTCTAACTCTAGCCCTTTTAGCTAACAAATTAGCTTCAACACTAACAGCTACACTTTGCGTTTCTTCTAATGTTGGGGGGTTTCTTTCCCTAAGTTGGTATGCCATATCTATGTCAAAATCATCAGGGATCTTTATTAATGCTAAGTCTGGTGGGGGTCTAATATTAACTGGGATGGTGTTATATATACTGTTGAATCTGGTGTAGTAATCATGAACAGTTTCATTAGGTCCCCTTCTAATATTTTCATATTTTGAAAGGATTTGCAAGGGGATTCCTTTCCTTTTCCCATCTGTTCAAAAACTGCTGGTGAAATGCTTCTAAACTATCAATACTATTAACAGGTAATGCTCTAAACCATTTCCTAACACCACCAGCTAAAGTCTGGGCAAAGAGTCTCATCTGAACATTATCTGTGTCAATTTCGTGCAACTCAAAGTATTTTGTTATCTTGTTGACATGTTGTTGAGTAGTGTAATGTCCTGTACCATCAAATTGAACAAATTTACTTTGGTAGCCTGCCGGCATAGTACCAAGTTGGGCAGGTAAAACAAGAGGAGCATATCTATTTGCCATGGCTGCAAGGTTGGGAGGGGTTAAGACGTGGATGAAGAAATAGGACTAGTAGGTGATGAATGGGAGATGATAGGTTGGTGAGGAAGAGTAGGTACAAATGGTGGTGAAGAATGGACTTTAGAAGGTATTATTGATGAAGTTGAAGGGAACAATGGTGAACTCAAAGTAATGGAATTGTTCAGAAAGCTCAGGGGATTTGGAAGTATTAATGGATGATTGGGGAGATTTCAGAACGTACTCATCAATTGATTTGTTGGCCTGTTGAACTTCAAGGTTTGCAATGAATTCAGGATCTAGAACAGTTTCATTGAGTGCACTTTCAGATTTTGTTCTAAATAACGAAAGATCAAATGACTCATCAAAGGAAAGTTCTTCGAGAAATAGCCACTCATCAGGACATGAATTAGTTTTAACTAAAGGTGTTTGACTAACTGAGCTTTCTTCTTTTTTGGATTTTCTTGAAATTAGGTTGAGATTATCAACTATTGGGCCAAGATTTGGGTCTGGATTAGCCCTAATAAAATGATACTTCCTGGAAGCCAGAATTTCAAAAATTTGTAATTATTTTTTGGTGAAAATTTTCAAACGAACTTCTAAAAAATGACTTTAAGAGGCTTAAAATGAAGACTTAGGATTTTCTTAAAGCTTTATTAAGACTAAGGATTTGAAGTTCCCCAGTATGGTCGCCACTATGTTATCACTCAGAACTTTTCCCTAGAAGTTTTCAGAAGAAGGAAAGGACCGAGGTAACCACAAACCAACTTTTAAGCATAGGCTCTAGCCAACCTATGGCTCAGAGAGGGCTCTCTCTATATGATTTAGCTTTGTTTGCTGGGATTTTAGGCTAGTTCTGAAGGTTCAGGGGGTTTTGATTTGTATTGAAGGTTGGATGGTGGAATCCTTAAAATAGATGGATAGAATGATGTCTTTGGACCATTGGGCTATGGAGTCAAAGAAGGGCAGCAGAATTGGAATTAACTCACTAAAGGGAGTGTTCAAAGGGTAAGTTAGTAGAGTAAAGTGCAGGTCTATGGGCCAGATGGGTGAAATGACCTTAACCAGGGTGAGATAGAACTTAAGAATTCTTGGACCGGGATTAAAATGAGGAACATAGGATAATCATGAACAAAGGGCAATTAAGAATCCTTTGCTATAGATTACAGGGAGACTACCTAAACTAAGGAGCAATCAAGAATTCCTTAACTTAGATAATTAGCAAAAAACATTAAAATGAATAATAGTTAAAAAAAAGTGTAATGAAGCAAATTCTGAGATATCATTCCATAGTATAGCATTTAGATTTCAGATACATTAAAGATTATGGAAAAACTTTTAAAGAAAGATAACAACACAAGAGAAAATACTTGTTTGCACTTCACTCTACACATGAATCATGTGAAATGTCTTGTCTTTATTCATTAATCCAGCTTGCTGGTCCAAACAGTGATACAATAGCTTACAGTATTTTGATCAAAAAGGTTTGTAGAAATGTCTAAGAATCCACCCTACATACTTCAAATTATGAAGTATTTATACATAAATTATTACAAAGTATCTCAAACTAAATATCTTCTTGCAAGAATATAGAGACATCTATTGAATTGTTTCATGCTGTCCCTTTTTATGTGGTACTGCTAACTTTTATGGTTGGATTTGTAGCCCTTTATGCTGGCTTGCAGTTGTGCTCTTTACACTAGAACCTTCTTTGAATTTTAATTCCTCCTGATACTTTTTGACCCTGATACTCTTTAACCATGTTGTCCTGTTTTCATATGTTTACCTGGTTGTTCTACTTTTACCGTGCAGTAACTTTTTCCTGTAAATTTCTCACAGTCAATCAATCATCGTTTCCCACCATTCTGCATCAGATAATTTGACATTCATCATCTGCCTATATATCTCATCAGCTTAAGTATACTTGGAAAAATTGGGCTTAGTGATGAACAAGTGTTTTATCTCATGCTGGAGAAAAAACAAGTTCTCAAACGTATTATACAAAACTTTGCCTGTTGGTAGTGCTTTTATGGATGAAGTGCTAGCTTGTTCTTTAGCCAACTGCCTGAGTCTGTTATCCTAGTCAAGATGTGTCATAAGTTTGGACTAGGCAATCCTTTCTCCCTCAAAATTTGGAATTTGGCCATGAATCTATCAATGGCTACCTGCATGTTGTGGCACTTTTCTTCTAAGTTCAACATTAGGTTTCTCTTGGAAAGGACCTTCCTTATTTCCAAAATGGTTTCAGTCCTGTCTTCTATATTTAGCTCCTGAAGCTCATATCTATTTTTGTTGTTAAGGAAGTGGATGAGTCTATTGGCATCCTCAGGCATGTCACCCAATTCCTCCTTGACTTTCTGAATAGCTACTATAGCTATCTTTATCAATTATGTCTGTTCAAAAATAACTTGAATATATGGCCAAATATCCTTGACAGAATCAATGATATTGGCCCATAACAGTTCCTTGGCTTGCCCAAGGTGTTTCTCTAATGTTAGGTCCTTTTCCAAGGCTTTTACCCTTTCACTCATCCTGTTGGCCTTCTGAGTTTCTTCTTTTTGCACAATCTGGGCAAGTTTGTTGTCAGTTTCTAAACTTGCCACCTTTTCTCTTAGTCTGTTCATTTCAGTGGCTTGGATGGACATTTCATTCACAGCCTTGACTAATTTATCTGCATCATCTCTTGGTGTACTTGTTTTTGTAGACTCTGCTATAACTGGCAATGATGTGGCAAGTGGATATGTAGGTGCTAGTGAAGCTGCTAGGGTGGAAGGGACTGCTGTAGACACTGTAGGGATGACGTTTGCATAAGTTGATGCAATGTTAGTTTGTTTCACTTGGATTAAATTATCCAATTCTTTATCTATTTCCTTTAGTTGATCATTGAGTTGGAGGACCAAGTCCATCAACTCCTTATGTTTTTTTTTGGGTCTCCAAAACTTCCAGCGTTTGAGGATGTTGCAGCTGGGGAATTTTCAATTGCTTCCTAAGTGCAACAATATCATCTTTTTTCTTCTTTATGAGCTGCTATATAGCTTTAATATCCTTAGGATCGTGTCCCAATTCAATAATTACGTCTTCCAAAGACTTAATCCTAGTATCCTTGGCCTGTGAGGAGGCCTTTTCCAACAGAAACTGTGTTGAGATATTATTCAATGAACTTTGTAAATTATGGCCAGCTATGGATTTACCTGTAAGGGTGGATTATATCATTTCTCCAGCCTGTTTATGCAGTTCTATTTGGTCTATGGGATGAATGTCCCTTGCCAATACTTCAAAGTCAACTCTTTTGAAATCAGATGATGTTTTGGGTTGTTGTGTGGTAGGCTTGATAAAGGACATCTGCAGCTTTCCCTCCTTGATGTTAAAAGCTGACATCAGTCTTGTTTGGTTTGTGGGAGTGAGTTTCAGATATTGTGCATAAGTCTGAGCTTTGAGCTTCTCATTCCTCATTTTTGATTTCTTTATACCTGTCCTTTATGTATTGGTCCTTGTCAGCAAGCCTACTGAATGAATACACTTCCACACTTAGCTGTCTTTCCAACATCTGAGTCTATGATGTGGATGACTCTTGTATGTCTTCAGATGGAGTTGTGGGCTTGCTTCTATCTACCTCTGTGTTGGTTACCTGTGATGATCCTTCTATATATTCCTGTTCAGAGGCAGGATTAAGCCTTTGCCTCTTGTTGTGACTTATTTCCTGCTGCAGATTAGAGGTGTCCATTCCTGAAGTGGAATCTCCCTCTATATTTCTTTTTGGATTTTTCTCCTTGTTTTGAGGAGTCTGCATGGTAGGAGGGGTGATCATGGCTCTTTCTTGCTCTTATGGTACCTGTAGAAAAGAGCTCTCATCAAACTGCTTTTCCAAATCAATCAGAGCATTTTCTACATCTACCCTTGTGTAGTCTCTGTCTACTAAGGTATTTTCCACCTTGTCTATCTGATTTGCATATGCCTCTATTTCTGGTATGGGGTAGTGGATAAAAGGTCCTAGCTTGACCTTTTGCATTTTCTTGGTAATGAATTCTAAAGGGTCATATCTTCATACAAAACTCCTTTGGAATTTCATGCTTTGCAGTATCAGGTCTGCCTCTTTCCCTGCTTCTCTGGAATTGCATATGAAGGGACCTAACTGGTCTTTGATTTTGAAATAGGCCTTCTTCTTAGCAGTGACAAAGTTGACTTCATCTGCATTGATGATCTGTCTGTAATATTCTAAGGCAAACAACCTCATAGGGAGGTATCTTGGAAACTTATATGGTGCAAGCAGGCAACCATATATTCTTATTTCTGTGTGGTTTTGGTAAAGGTACCAATCTCCCACTTTGGTTTGCTTGGAAAGTTGGAGGACACTTTTTATCTCAAGTGAGCATAGTCATGATTGGATACACAAAATAATCTATCAAGTCTGAGTATGTATATGGTGATCTAAACTCATGGAAAAGTGGGGTCCAAAAAATGACAGATCTGGGCTGGCCCCTGGTGTCAAGCTTCTAGAGAGTAAAAGGAAACTTATTCGACTAACAATACAAAAATAGATGGTACAATACAGAGGAGTATTTGAATACTCTTTGATTGCCCATTCTTGTGAACTGCTCATGCATCTTATCAGCTATGAATTTGGCAAATTCATATGTGGTTGCAGGAGGCTGCCCTAGGGTATAAATGGACATGAAGGCAAGAATAATTTCATCAATGTATTCACTTGTAGTGTAACCCAAAACACATGATATCATGGTTACAATGTACTAGCCCCATTTAGAGAAAATAGCTGATACATATGGAGGGGGGTCCTTAGGGATGTGTTTTTCCTCTACAATGAAGGTTTGGAACAACTGGGCCAATCTTGATGGGCTTAGCTTGGGATACTGGTCCAACAGGTCTCCAATTGAGAGTGGGGTTAGGTTTGGCCCTGGTTGGAATTGCAACATTTCATTAATGGACTCAGCTGTGATAGTGAATAGAACCTTCTGGTCATGAGACATTATGGCTCTATGGCTGGGGACATAGCATGCATAGCACATATGAACAACTTCTGGAAAGATATGAACTTGGGGGAACTGGTATCTGGGTAAATTGGACTCCCAGAGGCCAATATCATCTGTATGGTTTAGGTGTCTGTCTTTGCTTAAGCAATGAATTTTGAGTAGGAGCTCTATTGAAGTTGTATCTTTGATTTGGAAATCCCTGTCAGCCAGGGGAAGGTGGTCCAGGTCTAAGTGTGGAGTGGTAATGGGTCTAATATCCATGGCGATAGGGGCATCCATAACTTAGTTCTTGTGGATTTGAATTTGGCTCTGTGGGTTTTATCAACAGTTTTAGGGATTTCAGAGGGTTTAGGCAAGCAATTCTTGAATTGGCAGTATTCTTAATCAATTTTTAAATTAAAACACTGCACAGGCTAAAGGTTTCAAAATTTGAAGGGGTAACAGGTAATTCGTGGTGAAATACCTAGAATTGGGAGAATTGGCTTTAAAAATGATGGTTTGCGGCAGCTGCAGTGGTTGGCGTAGTCTTGGTATGAACTGAAAGGTGAGCTGGGTTGTCTACAACGTCTTTTAGAGCAGAATTGGAAGTCTGTTGGTAAATTTGGCGTTTGCAAGGATTGCAATGGTTCATAGAGTTTACAAAGAGAATGCATGGAAAAAGGGAGGAAGAGGGCTTTGCAGCCGTTTATGGAGAAAATTATTAGTTTAGCGGGTTCACTTTTGGATGAACAGTTGACGGTTTTTCGGTTAATCAGGAAGGTGGTATTGGAGGGTCATCGCACCGCTTTTGTGGCGCGTGCGGTTTTTGGGAGGGGTCGCCTGATGTACCTTAGAACATGACAAGTAGCATTCGAGGGGTCGAGGAAAACCACTTTATCGGATGGTTATCGTTCAACCATCAGGCGTGGCTGATATGGCTGTGCATCGTTGGATGAGGGCGGTGATGATCAAATGGTAGTCGGGCGGAAGAGCTGCACGAGGGGAAATGACTGGGATTTGATGGGGGGCCCAGGGGTTTAATCATGGTAGTTTGGGATTAGTTTAGGGATAAATCACAGGTTTAAAATGATCGGGACAAGCTTAATGAGGTATTAGGGAGACAGGTGAGGTTAATAATGGGATTAATTTAAGTTTACCAGGATTAGGTAAACTAATTATGTTTATATCGGGGTATGGGTAATTTCTATTATTTTTTATTAAAACCAAAGGTTGGGGTATTTTATATAGGGATTTAATTATTATACGGGATAATGGGATTTCGGGGATTTTACATAATAACATTAGAAATCAATCTGAAATATAAAGGGTAGAGTGGATTTTTTTTTTTTAAGTAAAAATGGTGGAATGTCACGTTTGCGCGCTTTTCATACCTTCAATACTTAGGATAAAGTGTTTTTTGTGGGTTTTTGAGTGAAAAGGGATTTTCATGGGGGTTTCCACTTTTCCTAGGGAAATGGTGTCAATCATAGGAAAGTGGGGTTTTATTAGGGAAATGAGGGGAAGTGAAGGGAGATGAATTTTTTATGAAGGGGATTCTAGCACTTGTCCCCCTAGGTCATTAAGCTAAGGCTCCTGTCCCTCCAGAAGTCAGAGAAATGCTATGAGCCTTTTGACTTAAAGGATTTTAAGTACTTAGAACATCTTGATGGGGGAAATTAATAAGTAAAAGGGGTGAAGTGAGTGGGGGGATGTTTAATTAAAACACATTTGAAAACCATTGTGCCTGCTTTGTTTACTGCTTATGCACATTGAAAGATGTATCTAAACATGACATAAGTGCTTTTATGTAATGAACTTGATATTTCTGCAACCTTTCTTCTACTTACCCATTCACTTACCCTACCATTTTTTCTTCACTTTATTTGGGTGCATTTAGGCTAGCAAACCCTTATCAATCTTTTTCTTTTATTTTACAAAGTAAACTATCTAATTCTAACCTTATATCATCCAAGGGCTCAAATTAAACTGATGAGCTCCTTTTATTTTCTCTACCTATCTAATAATCTTCCAAGGTTAAACTGTTTGGTCAGATTTTATTCTCTAACTATAAACATAAAATTCAAAGCATGAAATAGCCAAGTTTAAACAATTTGACTATCATGGATTGTGGCATGAATAACAAGCTGCACACAATCATTATTATGCATAAAAGTAAATAGTAGTGGCATTTTGACTTGCACACTTTCATGGTCTCTTTTGTTTTTTGGGGTTCATATATTTTCATTTTTTGACCTTTTCTTATTCTTTTTGTCCTTTGATTATTCTTTTAGGACATACCCTCTTTACATTTTTTAATTTTTTTTAATATGGAAAACATTTGTAGAAAGCAAAGGTATGTACAATATTACAAGACTTAAACTTGGTCATTCAAAATTATGACTCCTATTGGTGTAGGAACCTAACAACTTCTTCATATTAATTAATGCATCCGTGTCGAAGGCCCAATCAATTCCTAATAGCGCAAGGTAAGGATTGTTGTCATCCACTATTTCAATTACTTCAAAGTCAGCCAGAGCACTTTCTCCCTTAATATCTACTATTACCCCGTATATGCGCCCCATATGAATGATCTTCTGTTGATTGGCCATGCATAGCTGTATAGGAGACCACTGTAGCGCAAGTCTCCCCATCCTTTCCCATGTCTATTTAGGTATTACGTTCACATAAGATCTGAGATCCAAGATGACTTGATCCATTTCATATTCTCTAATCTGCGCAGTCAACCTCATTTCATGCCCTGTCCACTTCTTATGTTTACCCAGTTTCCTCACAACGCACTGTTTGCTAGGAGTTTTGATTTTATGCGTACAATTGTCAATTAGCTCTGGAGCCCTTCTACTGCCTTCCTATCTCGCAACAACTTCATATAGGTTTTCAGAAAAGTAGCTAATAGTGAGGGATCCACGTCCTGTGCTTCATTGTTTCCAACCGGTTTTTCCTGACTCCCCAATGTAGAAGCCTCAACAAAGTTCTTCTTGGCTTCCATGAAAGTTTCTTTAGCCTTGTCGAGATCAAATCCAACTTCTTTTTCAGTAGCCTTGTGCACCCAACCTTCGGTCTCCAGTTGCTTTCCTTTATCTTCTCTTGTGGCAATACCACTTCGTGTCACGATATTAATGTTATGGTCCTCTTCGCGAGGCTCTTCCCTCATCATTTGTATGTTTTTCATAGGTTGTTGTGTATTTTTCTCTTGCATCTTGGCAATCAGCATTAGGCAATCTTCTAGCACATGATCAAACTATCAGCAATAATACAAGATGGATGTGTTGGGTTCTGAAAGTCACGCGCAAAATGTCCCGTTTCACCACAGTTATAACAAATGATTTGTCCATGACCTCTTCCAGCCCCTCCTCTTCCTCTTCCACGACCCTAGAATCCTCCGTGTGCCATACTCACGCCTTGATCTTGAGGTCGATTTTCTGCCTGCATTCGATACGTAGGGGTTCGCTCCATTATCAATTCATAGCTTTCGCAGTTTCTCTCATCATGTCCAATTGATTTACAAAAAGTAAAAAACAATTGTTGTTGAGTCCGTAGAAAATTTTAAAAAGGTGAAAAATATCAGTCACGTGCTTCCTAGCTATCTTGCAGATAACGCACCATAATGGTACTCCCGCGCTCAGTTCCATAATGTTTTCAGGCTTCAGAAGCATAAGACCTTTTCCAATCAAGTAATTATGATAAACATGGCAGTGATCCTTATCATATCCTTTATCTTTGCATTTTGTACACCAGACTTCAGCGCGCACCTCTGGCTGAGCTTCCTTTCCTGTCTTCAAGCTCTGCAACTCCATGTGTAGGCTTGTCAATTGTGACTGAATCTGTTGTACTCCAATGTTCGTATCTTGCATTGGCGAGGCTTCCAACCTCATTGTGATCTCCATAACCTCTGCTTGCGTTCCTATCTTCTACTGTGATAATGGTAGTCTCAAATGAGGCAACAACAAAGCAATGTACCAGTCGCTATGTTGATCATTCGCGATCTTCATATTAGCCTGCCGGATTAGGCATTTAAGCCTTTGATCGAAGTCCCACGAGGACTCATTTACCCTCTATTGTATTTCCTTAAATTCGGTTATAGACTATGCCTAAGACTTAGGCTTCTTAAACTCACTATTCAACGCCTGCTGAGTCTCTGCCACCATCACGCCAGGTCTATCTTGACATAACTTGATATACCAAGTCAGTGCCCTACCCTGCAGTGCTTTGAATAGCTGCACTTTCTTTATATTATCATCAATAACTGGTGTGCTATCCACATAACATCTGCAAAAAACTAGAATTGTTCAGGGCCTTTGCTTCCTACCCTTTAAATATTGGCATCTTCATTGTGCTCACCATGTTGAATGGTTGATACGGAGTCAGAGGTGGAGGTAGAGTGGATGGATGAGGTATCCTTGGGATACCCTGACTTACTATCTGCAGTGCACTTTGCAGTGTACTCAGAATGGTTCCTTCATCATCGGTGGAAGAGGATCCTAACAACAGACTGTATTCAAAGCCTGATTCTCCATTCCTTAAGAAGGGTTTTCCACTACGCGTAGTTCCAAACATCAAGGTAATGGCATAACCCTATTTTCACACAACAACATCTTAATCCAAGTTTTCAGAGATTTTAAATACTTACCTCACAGTATTTTGAAAAACCTGTGCTCTGCTTCGCTATATCTAATGGTCCTATCAATCGTGAGCTTAGTGGAAAATCCTCCTAAGATATGATTAATCCAGTGAGCAACAACCTACGCGTTGTTATTTTCTGAATCTTCCAAGTGCTTCACCAGCTCTGGAGTCCACACAATAGGGTCGTAAAGCCTCCATGTACCCTGACTATCCGCTAATTTAGACAGCCACTCATGCAATTCACAAGGAAAGAAACAAAAAAAGGCTTATGTCTCATTTGTGTATAGGTATCTATTCAGCTAATGTTCCTTAGATAATCGTGGGTTTCTATTCTCCTGAGCTGAAAATGTGTGCAACTTTCAATCGATCCACTTCCCGATTTCTTTCTTAGTAGGAAACCACTTATTCAACATTACACATGCCTCAAACAGATCCCATTCCCAACAACAAAACCATTTGTTGGCTTATTGGGGCCAGATCTCGGTTCAACGCTATCTGCACCAACCAACAAAACCCTAACTGTTGGCCCTTTCAGAAACAACCCACGTAGCGCAAGTTGCAGTCTCACCCAAAGAAGTATTGGGGGATGACGGAACCAAGTTTCTGCATCCAGAGGCATGTGTGATGGATTCCCGAAGTTCTTATGGATTAGATCTACCTTCTCGCACCTTTAATCCTTCCGAACAGATAACTACTGAAAATATACCTAAACAGCTTCCAGATCTTCACAAAGGTTCCTAATTATACTTATCATACATAAATATTACAGATCTACTACTTTTGCACAGTAAACAAGAATTAATTCATGTAAATCATAACACAAAGTGAAGATACATAAACTTTGCAGAAGTAAATAATAAGACACAGATGCGCCAGATTCAGCTCAAAAAGTCTTTGTTAAGTATAATCGTTCAATTACAAATGTCTTTTCCCTGCACACTCACCTGCAGGGGTCCATGCTCTTAGCCTGCAAACTTACCAAGGTCTCCACGCACTCAGCTGCAGAAGCCTTCCCCTTTCGCCTAAGTACAGGAAAAAAACCTTTCATGCCTTAACACCTTGCCCTTACAATAATTATTCACTATTAGATACTTCTTAAAACTCGTTATGACTCATCTATATGTAACATTTGCTTTACAATACCATGGTCCGCAGACCATGGGTGGGTCTCAAAACCACTCTATCACCTAACCACCTAAGGGATTAAATCCCCTTTGAATTTTACTAGCTTCGCACTCTTCTTCCACATTTTGTGGAGATTTTACATTTGTTACAAAGAGATATTACAAAATTGACCCAAAACTTGACAAAAATGACCCTAGGGACCCTATCCCAACACATGTTCATCACAAATGTCTCATCATCACAAATCATCATTGTACATCTCAATCTATCCTTTGCTTATTCTTGTTTATCTCTTGATTGTTCCTGCTAGTATGCTGAACATTCTTAGATATAGAAGAAGAAGAATTTGTTACCGAAGGGGAGCTCAAGCTACCGCCCTCTATCGATAAGGTTGCTACTTGGAATCTATGTCAGCAGGCTAATACCTAGATCATCATCAATCATCATCAGAGAGCAATCAGGGAGAATATCTCGACCTGGTATTACGTCAGGGAGCAATAACTTCCACCCATATCGAGCAATAGGATAACCCATCACATAGGGGAGTAAACGCTCGACCCTGGAATTTCATCAGGGAGCTATACCCTCAACCCATAATCATATCGGGTCATCTCAACCCACGGGTCATCTCAACCCATCCTATTACCTACTGATCTTCCCATCGATGAACTAGAATAGTCATGTAGTAGAACATCTGCATCATAATCGCCTTGGGTTGTACACCCTGAAGTACACTCTCAACTCATTGGCTAGACAAGGAATGATACTCCCAACAAGCCTCGCTTGTGGGTATGCTGCCAACTGGGGTATTGATGAGCCCCAATTTTGGTACAATTTGGGCTCATTTTGGCCTATTCTACTTGCTCAAACCATTCATTTTTATTGCTTATGCATGCATTTCTTAGTTTATTCATGTTGTTTGTAGGAAGGAGGGTAGGCACTCTCTCTACGTGACTAATGCATTATGATTCCAGGTTTCGGCATTAAAAGGGAGCAAAAGACAACGAAAAAGGAGATAAGGAGACAATGAGGTGGCACTGCGGGTTTTTAGGAGAGGATGTCCACGGTCTTGGGACATTCCTCGTGATTCCCACCAAGAACTCCGAGCTCCAATCCATCTCCCCTCCGAGCTTAAGAAGCAGCCAGCTGTCCTACAGGAACAGCAGTTATAAACTGCTCTACAGGAACAACAATTATGACCATCCTACAGGATCAGCAGTTAAACTCTAGTTGGACAGCCGAGCTCCTAAAATGAAGGACACTTGTTGGATCATCGTTTTTGTATAAGTATGGAGGCCTTAGCCTTAGATAGGTTGTTGAAACTCTCGTATTGCTATTGTAATTTTGGAGCACAGTTCAGTTTTCGTTCCTTTTTGTAAGCCAATTTGGCATGATATCAGTTATGAATAAAGAAGGCAGTTTGTGATCTAGTTCTGAGTTTTTCTTAAGGAGACTATAGCTCTCAGGTTAGGGCCCAACCTGAGAGCCATAGGTCCCCTCTGCTGTAGTGTTGTTTCCATTTCATTTCAGCACTTTGAGCTTTTCATTTACACATGCAATTCGAATTACAGGTTGTTAAGTTGGTCTTTTTCATGAGTTAGATAGGAGTTGCTTATGTTGAATTTGTTTCCACTTGCTTAGTGTAGTAGAGGATAGATATAATCGATTGGAGCTCCAACAAAAAGGTTGTTAAGGCTCACTGCCGTCTCATCTGGGATTGGAGTGAAGTCCATGACTAACCACCAAAAACACGCATTTCTTTACTTGATGATTGCTGCAATATAGTCACAGTCACGTTATATGCTTCCTTGCCATTCACACCTGCACCACACACCTTCATCACAACTTCATGCACATTCTCCTTCGCGTTTAGATTGCTGTTCATTGAATTCACAAGCATAGGTAGTTTAGGTTGATGCATTTTTGGTTGAGTGACAGTCATAAGCATTTGTTTCACTTACACTGCTCTCCTTGTTCCATCACTTCATCCTCCATCTTGATCACGCATGCAACCATATCTTTGACCCCTGCTCCGCTCTGTTATCTCCCAAAGTCTTTCACTCCTCACGTACTCCCATTCTCTAGCCCTTTCATTGACCTAGCCCTCTATCTTCCAACCTACTCCCTACATTCACTCCCTATCCTATTCCTCCACTTCTACAGCCATCACCAGCCTCATTCCTACCTACACATCTCCCCCTACCATTCCATCACTCCTCCATCACTCCAAACACTCACGGTAGGTCATCCTGTAGCCATTTGTAGACATCCTGTAGAAAACAGAGTATCCTGTAGGATCCTCCACAACCATCCTGTAGAAGGCCACTCTCTCGGTTGCTGAGCATCTGAATGCGAGGAACCTCTGTGGATGGATGCTAAGGATCCCTAGGGACCTCTCCTAGCCTTCCCAACCTGTCCCACGCTTTCCTCCCTTCTTCATCTCATCTGCACAACCAAACCCTAGTTAGCACAAGATCACCATCATTCCACACACTTAAAGGAAAAATACAAAAACATATCTTTCATGATGCAAGTAGTTTAGATCCATGCATTTGCACCTATTAGAGGTAACATCAGCATTGGTAGAAGTTTCATTCACATTTCTTGCATTGTAGAGGTTAGACTAGTTAAATTAGGGTTTCCTAGGTTTACATGCTTTGATTTGCTTTCAGTTCATTTTTGTCAAGTAGAGTAGCTTTCCTTTGAGATTAGCTTTCGTCCATCAATTAGCAAGCTTCTTCTGAGAGCCTATAGAAGTTGGCTTGAGCCCTAGCGGACTTGTGCCAGCTGACCAAGTGACAGCTGCGACAAGAGCTAGTACTTGTGCATATAGCACCGTCGCTTCCAAGTTTGTACGAACTACCAGGTTGATAAAACGAGAGACAGGAAGCCCCAGGAGTTGTAGCATTATTGCTACAATACTGGAGCTCACCAGGTATACTTAACTAAGACCAAGATAGGGTGAGCTACAACTCCGACCCTATTGGTAACAAATATGGGTAACTCCATATATAGATAGGGTAACCCCCTATTTTCCAGATATCCCTCAACCCCAGGAGCCCTCCATCTCACTTCCTCACCCTAGGAGCTCAAACAGGGTAGGAAGAGTTGGCTCAGTGTCCTCGATGAGCGCTGCCCCTCTTCTAGAGGGGATGCTCTCTGGAAACCAAGATGCCTTTGAGAGAATATCTGCAATTTTCTTGTCTCAATAGAAGTTGTTTCATGTTCATAGAGAACATGAAATCAAATATCATGTCATATCATATATAATTGCATAAATCACAAAAGGATACCATAATCATCCTCCCTCTCAAGGAGATGCCAACCACAAGCTTGAGCTTGTTTCGAACAATTGCATTGTTTCAATATGTAAGAGTATCTCGATCCAAACTATATATATATATATATATATATATATATATATATATATATATATATAGATATAGATATAGATATATATATATATATATATATATATATATATATATATATATATATATATGTATATCTATATATATATATATATATATATATATATATATATAACCATGTCATATCCAAATCATGCTCAAACAACTCTCTAAGGAGCTTATGTATCCTTCCTCACAGCTAACCATGCTATTAGCATCATGATCATCCTCAGTCATGCTATGGACTTCTCATCCAAGATATAATGGAAGATCTCATACTAAAGCAAAATCCAAATGTTCTTATCAATAATAATCTCAAATATCATTAATACATCTATGAAGACACATACCATAGGATAAATATCTCATTCTCAAAATATAATACCTCATGCGGATATTTCAAATTATCCTCGGTGGCAACTCTGAGTGAAGTAGCTCAATCATGAATTTATTCATGTTCTATGCACATCATATGTACACATATGGTTATTCAGAAACATAATAAAAAATACTTCAATCAACTGTCAGATGCCATGCCAAGTTCAACAACATCTTTGAAATTCAAATCAAAGTATCAAGGATTTACAAAAACATTTTCCAATAGCTTTGCAATGGATTTTCTTTCCCAAATTCCAGAAATCAATTCATCATGCCATGATACATCATTTCAGGCTTCATAAGCCATCTCCCTTTGATTTAGATCATTAGAGGCTCATCACCTATCACAAGTAGATCATCAGGATATAAAACCAAAACCATAATCAATATCAAAGCCATACCTTGGAACTCATCATCCTGACTTCATCAGATAACTGTCAAATCTAGACATATCTGGATTGCAATTCTCTAAGCATAATGCCTTGCTAAGCCAACATAATCATCCTTACATAACTCAATGTTGTACCATCAACAACAAAGTCAACTCATCAGAGTTTAGAAGCCAGATCACGACCATTATCAAAGTCATCATTATCATAGTATTAATACTTTCAACCAGGAGACAGGTGGAGCTCATATCAAATCATGACTTCATTATGCCAACAAGTCATGCATTATTAATCCGAACTTGATTATGTCATTCTCATAATCATAATACAAGTCATTGTGTCACTAGGTGAAAATGCATACATCAAGGATGAGTCATGGAGGTTCCATTTTTCATGCCAAATAAAAACTATCATTCTTTCAACCATTGTGCTAAGAACAACGAGGCCAATATCCAAATACCCACATAAGTCATCATGCCCACATATCGTTGATATCATGACAAATAAAAAATCGTCAAATCAGACCACTAGACATCAGGTCTAGTCCAAATTACTATTGTAGAGAGATCTATAGTCAAAGCACATCACAATCATCAATTCAAAGTTGTTGTCAAGCATCATGTCAAAACACTTTTCATATATACCAGTAATTCCAAATCATTCCAACCTCTTATAGCACAAACATAGTGACATATCTATATGTATGTATCGGTCACCTGCAAACATAAGTTCAGTCTACATGTTCACATTATGGAAAACATGCAACCTTTTTCTGCTAGCAGATCTTGCTGTTATCTGCAATACATTTGTGGTACTGATATCTTCCAGGTGACCATATGATTTCATGCATAATACTTCATTATATGATCAAAAATTTAACTAAAAAAATTCATAAATTAGTTAACAATGGTAGAATATGTCAGGGACATCATGATTCAGAGTTCAGACAACTTCAGAAAGCTTCAGATGATGGTCAACAATAGTCAACCCCTGGTCACTCTCTTCAGGTTAGCATGAGAGCGAATTTAGCTGCCTGGATGTTGTCTAGGCCTTAGCATGCATGTGTCCAGGGATGAAATCTCCTAGATTTGTGACTGTGATCAGAGAAGAAACCCTAATTTCTATAAGGTTTGAGACTTTGCTGTAGATCAATACTGTCAGATGCACATAAATCATACTTCAACAACATAGAATACAAATAGCAGTAAGGCTAAGAATCTTGAGAAGAGATTCTTCCTTTGACTGGGGATCTGCATCATTCATCTTCATTCGTGCAAGCAACCTGTCTCTACTTGAGTCATGCAACAACAGATTTATTAGACCATAAACATGTGGCTATCAGCATCATGACATCAATATTTCATCAAAGGCTTAGACTCAAAGAAGTAGATAGATGCAACATCATCTCTCAAGGATTATGAACACAATAGAATTTTCTATCAAGTCACTCCATCAAGTTAGGATATTCAGTTTAACCACGACCATAGTTAGTAAGAGATCTACTTATCAATCTTACACTTACACTTCTCACATCAAGGTTACTAGGCTCTTCATGACCAATGAGATCAAATTAGGTCATTCAATAAAGATTTATCAAAACAACAAGAGTGTCAATCAGTCTTTCCATATGCTTTCATCATGCTTATTGTAAGAATTACCAGTAGACTCATGTATATGAGTCAATGAACTATCCTTGTAAATGAGATCCATCATGACAAGTATCAAGAGTATCATTTTCTAGAGCCAAGGTGCTAGCCTTCTTTATAGGATCAAGATATCCAACAGATAGATCATAAATGTTATCTAAACATCAAGTGTATCAATGTATCAACATTAGATAGCCTCATAGAATTCAAGAAGGTCAAAATGTTCAATACCAAGTGCATAATTTCATCATAGGAGACATATATCCAAGTCACTTTCATATGCATGTATGAGCCATTAAAGAAAGAGGCATTCTCATCATACCTTAGGGCTTACCGAGCCAATAGCTGAAATACAACATACCATGCATATCTCGTGGTATTCAAATACTTTAGCACCTACTTATTAGTCATAGGCTGCTTAAATCACTTTGTCATCTTTTCAGAAAGTACCTCTTTATCTCTTTCTAGATCCGCATCTCAAAGTGATCCTCAAGAAGGATCTACACATCTCATCTCATAAAGGAGATTAAAACATCCATATACTCAAATACATATGCAGGAAGTACAAGCAATAAACATAATCATCAGATCCATAAGTCTAATAAGTAAGAAGCATCATAAGTCAAGAAATACTTATCTTCAATGAGAGGTGATCCTCTCCCTCTTGAACTAATCTTTAAGAGCCATCAATGTCCATGGTGCATCTACCAATGTTGTCTTCACTTATCCAACCAGATCGGCTAGGTATTATCCCATCTAGGGCTTAATCGAATCTTCGTCCAGTGCTTCAGAAAGGACCATGCTAGAGTTTCATACATCAAATCTCAAGTCTTTTCCATAAATCAAGGTTTTCTCAAACCCTGACCTAATAGAATCCATCAAATCCTAATCATCAAGATGCCTAGAGTTTTCTTCAAACCCTAGAATTCTTTTAGGTCTCCACCATCCTCTTCTTGCTTCCATCAATGGTGTCATCATCAAGGTGATATCCATGACTTTTCTTCAGCCCACCTTTGATACCATGTTAATTTTTCATAGAGTGGCATTGTTCTTTGCTATGATAGTTACATTTAATCATTAATACATTAAGTTCACCCCATATCATAGTTACATTATTCAGATCTACACCATTATACATCAAAATATGCAATTATATAGAAAGAAACAACAACACCATCATCATCAATGCAGTGGAATATAAAAGGAACAATAGAAGAAAGCATGCACACACATATAGACACCAGGATTGGTCCGAGACCAAGGAAAAACCCACTATGGGGAAAACCCTTGCTAATCTTCTTATTCTTAGATCGTCATCAAATGATGCAACAAATGAGAGTACAATGATCCATAAATTTATCTATGAAACAAAACAATAATGATATCTATGAAACATATCTTATCATGCTAAGAGTCAAAACCCTCATACTGATGGTTGTAATGTGCTATCACAAACTAATGTCAACTGCTATATACTGTTGTCACTGTGCCGAACACTACTGTCACTGTCAATGAACCCAATACATATGTTTGCAATAGAAACTAACAAATCAGATCTAAAGATCTATATAATAACAGAGAGGAAACCAGATCTACTATATCACTGAAGTCAATTGAAGTCAAGATATCAAACCCTAGATATGAATTCGAGTCGCTCTCATCCAAATTGTCTGTGTGTGATTGAAACTCCCAGGTCGCTCTCTCGAATATTGTATGCGAGCGACTGTGACTGCAAAGTCGCTCTCAAGAAGCCTTCATGCATGCAACTTTGGCATAATACTATTAAAACACAGAGTCACTCCCTTACTGTTGTTGTGCGAGCGACCCTGATGTCCTAGTCACTCCTAGGACTACTCTGTGCGAGCGACTAGGGATCAAAACTTTTTGATCTGTCTCTAAAGCCATAGTCTCTTTCATAAGCCTTTATGCCAGCGACCAAGAGTCTATAGTCGCTCTCATAGGCTTGTGTGCCAGTGACCAGGGACCAGAATGCCCTGTTCTGTGCCAGCGATCGAGATCCAGAAGACCCTGACCCAGAGCAAACCTTGTGCCTGTGATTTCGGACCCTTGAGTGAACTCCTTTCATTGAACCTGTGCGAACCAAGACAAGAGAGAAGAGAAGATGTGTCCAATTGATCTTGAGGTCTATTATATTTATAAGCTTTCCTGAGGGTTCACTTAGGGTTAATACTAACCCAAGCAGTTACTCATGTGGTTAGGGCTGACCCATTCCATAATACATGTATGAATAAAATAATTCATAACTCAACTTCCGCTTATCCAAATTGGGTGATATTTAGGTCGATTTTGGTCCTATTGAAAAGAGAAATAGAGTGAAATCATTATCTCAATCATTTGAGATATCCAAGGTGGAATTTTACCGCAGTTTCCAAAATTAACACATTCTTGGATATGTTTGTTATTGTGTTCTTTGATGACATATTGGTATATTCTAAAAATGAGTAAGAGCATGCCGAGCATATAGCCGAAGTGTTGAGGTTGTTGAGAGAGCATCAATTGTATGCTAAGCTCAGCAAGTGCAGTTTCTTTCAGAATGAGGTACACTACTTGGGGCATGTTGTCTCCAAGGAGGGCATTGCAGTAGATCTAGAAAAGACAAGGGCCATCATGGAATGGGTAGGTCCTAAGAATGTGGATGAGGTGAGATATTTTATGGGGTTGGCAGGCTATTATAGGAGGTTCATTAGGAATGTCTCACAGATTGCTTATCCTATCACATCATTGAAGAGGAAAGGTAAGAAGTTTGAATGGACATAGGAGTGTGAGGCCAGTTTTGAGTAGCATATTGCAAATTTGGACAAAGAGTTTGTAGTTTGCACAGATATTGAAAAAAAGGACTTGGTGGAGTCCTCATGTAGGATGGACAGGTAGTATGTTATGAGTCATGAAAACTGAATTAGCATGAGCATAACTATCCCACACATGATCTTGAGTTGGTAGTGATCATACATGCATTGATTATGTGGAGGCACTATCTTCTAGGCGGGAGGTTTACATTGATGAGTGATCACAATGGTTTGTGGTATCTGTTTGACCAACCGAATTTGAATGGTAGGCAGGATCGGTGGTTGGTTGCGATTAGTGAGTTTGAATTTGAGATCAGGTACATCAAACGCAAAGAGAACAAAGTGGCAGATTCTCTTAGCAGGTGGATACAGGTAAATCGCTTAGCAGTTGTGAGCTCCTATGGGACAAACTTACAGGATAGGATCTTGCAGGTGGGTCAACATGATGTCAGATATATGGAGATTATGCACAAGTTGTAGTAGAGTACAGGTACATGTACAAGTGATAGTACATGTACAGATAATTGTGGTAGTATAGGTACATGTATAGGTGTAGCTACATGTACAAGTACAAGTGCAGGTGCATAAGTTGTGTACTATTTCCTTATAGTAGATGGATTCGTTAGATTCAAAGACAGGATATATGTGCCAGACAGTAGTGAGCTCATGAAGGTGATCTTGACAGAGTTTCATGCGAAACCATATTCGGGTCACCCAGGGTATCAAAAGACATTGATTGTAGTGAAGAGATTTTATTATTGGTCGAACCTGAAGAGGGATGTAGCAGAGTTTGTGGCTAGGTGTTTTGATTTTTAGTGTGTGAAGGTAGAGTGTAAACATGCAGGTGGACTGCTATAGTCGATTACGATTCCAGATTGGAAGTGGGAAGTCATTTCCATGGAATTCATCACAGGTTTTCCAAGGACATGAGACACCATGATTCCATCATGGTTATTTTGGACAGGTTGACGAAGGTTGCGCACTTCATTCCAGTGAAGTCTACATTCTTAGCTAGTGATGTAGCACAAGTATTCATCAGAGATGTGGTCAAATTGGATGTTGTTCCAAAGAAGTTTGTGTCAAACAGGGATGCAAAGTTCACTTCCAAGTTTTGGAAGGATTTGTTTGCAGGTTTGGACACAGAGTTGACCTTTAGTACAACTTATCATCCGCAGACAGATGGACAGACAGAGAGGGTCAACAAAATATTGGAGGACATGTTGAGGATGTATGTGATGCATTAGAAACGAAAGTAGAAATAATATCTTTCACTAGTAGAGTTCACTTACAACAACGAGTATCAGGAATCTTTGAAGATGAGTCTGTTTGAGGCATTGTATGGGTAGAGTTGCAATACTCTTGTTAGTTGGAGTGATCTAGTTAATAGGGTGTTGATTGGATCGAACATGTTGGCTGGCATGGAAAGAGAAATGTAGGTAATCAAGAAGAATCTAAAGGCAATACAGGATATTCAGAAGAGTTATCTAAATCGGAACAGGTTGTTCAAGTAATTCCAGGTTGGGGAACAGGTGTACTTGCACATCAAACCAAATAAGAGCACCTTACAGATTGGATCATGTGCCAAGATGGAACCACGGTTTTGTGGACCCTTCAGTATTATTGAGAGGATTGGGCCAGTAGCCTATCGAATTACACTATCCCTGAAAGTGAAATTCCATGATGTTTTCCATGTGTCATTACTTAAGAAGTATGTTAGAGATGTTGATCATGTGATTGACTGATCTATATTGCAGGTGGAACCAGATGGAGAATTCCAGTTGGATCCTCAATTTATATTGCATAAAAAGGTGCTCATGCTCCAGAACCGAGAAATTGAGCAAGTTAAAGTGCAATGGAAACACTTTGGGCCCAATGAAGCTACATGGGAGATGGTGGATTAGATGCAGACTATGTATCCTTCCTTGTTTTCCAGTTGAGGCAAAGAAGTTTTGGCATGGTGTTTTGGTATGGTATTTCAGTATATGTCTTGGTATATGTTTTGGTATATGTTTAGTGATTTTGGTATATGTACATATGCATATGAATGTAAATACCACCATGAGTTGTGTTATAAATCTCCAATAAGCGATATGGGTGTCATGTCATTATGATGTTACGTTATTATGCTTTCATGTTGGTTTGTTTCTTAGTAGGTTGATCATTGTAAATACTGAATCGAGATAAGTTATAAAGCTCCATCAATAGTATGTTTTGCTTACAACAATTTTGTTGTTATAGGTGTTGTTGAAAACCGAGGATGATGTTCCCCCAAGGGGGAGGGTTCTGTAACAACCCTGATGAAAAATCCATGTAATAAAAGTTAATAAAGGAAAATAATAACCACGGTTGATGGGACACTTATTTCAAGCTGAATGTTGGGCAAAATCCTAGTGATGGGGATCACTTGTGATTGATTAATGGCTAATGAAATTGGAAAAGGCAATGGCTAAGGCTTTGGAAAGGAAAAATGGCATTTTTGGCACATTTATTTATGAAAATAATGGAAATTAGGAGAAAAGGGAGGTGAAAAGTCATAGGTTGCATGTGCGGAGGAAAATGAAGGAAAATAATGGAAAATGAAGAAAATAGAGGCATCATTCATAAAAAGGCTTCTAAGGATCAGTTGGTAACCTTTTCTCAGTTTGGTGCTCTCTCATTATTCTCTCTCTCTCTCTCATACTCTTGGATAGAGTTTTCTTGGAGCACTCTTGGAGGGTGTGGCATACTTGGATCCTTGGAGCAAGAAGGAAAAGGAAGAGCAAGAAAGCGTAAGAGGACATCCGGATCAAAAACTACATCAGGATTTGCTTGCAGTTACCGAGTTGTATGTATGTTTTCCTCACTAGTTTTGGCCTGCATGACATATGCATGTGGATTTTTGGTCATGATCTGTCACTGGCATGGAGGATTTCCTGGATTGACAATGGATTTCCTAGCCTTGGCATTTCCTGGATAGCCATGGAGATTGTGGGTTTATTTCTTTGTTTTTTTTTGTTGGTTCTCATGTTTCCTTTGCTTGGATTGAGTTATTAGTTCCTGGAAGCCTTGGTTAGACAAAGCTCTGGAAGACCTGTAACAACTTGGGTTGAGTTACTAGTCCTGGAAGCTTTGGTTGGACAAATACCCTAGAAGCCCTTGGTGGGTTGAGTTACTAGTCCTCAAATCCTTGGTTTGACAAATGCTCTAGAAGCCTCTCGGTAGCTGTGGGTTGAGTTACTAGTCCTGGAAGCCTTGGTTGGAACAAACGCTTTGGAAGCCCTGTAAGGCTTGGATAGAGACCAATCAGATAATGGTTTTGTGATGCCCAACAATGATGTGATGTCCAACCATGAGGTGGAATCACTGTTGATGGCTTGAGGTGGATGGCCTCTGGAATCCTTGGATGGTTTTTGGATTGATGTGTTCTATGAGATACCACATTCATGTTTGGAATATGGAACGAGGGTGAATGGCTAAAGAGATATTTGGCTCAGCCATTCTACAGTTGGGTGGAACTTGGAAGTCCCATCCCGTGTTTGGATTTTGCATCATCAATATGAGGTTATTTCAACTTGTATTTCTATGAGTATTATAGTGGATTATATGGCTATTATTTCAATGGTATTTCTACTGCTATTATGCTAGTTATATATGTGTTTTATGACAATAGGTATGTATGGCTCTCATCATGTTTTTACTTGTAAATGAATGATCAATGTATCTATGACCTAATGGATGAAATGGAAGTTAATATGTTGAGGCATCAATGTCTCTTAGTGATTCTCAGCTAAGTATGAGACCCCTATGCTCAGATATGTTATTTACACATGTAGATTACATATTCGTGATATGTTTGATGAAATGCCTGTCATGGCTAGTAGGGGTCCAATCAAGGTCTCATTCAAGTGATTGCATTTATACTGTCATTTCCTTGTTATTTTACTGTTATGAAGATGTGATTCAATTATGGGCAGTGACTTGGGCTCTGGGCCTAAAAAAGTGGCTCAAATCCCAGGGACGCTGGCACAACACTAAAAAAAAGAGTCCTTGGATGTCGACTTGTAGGCCTGTGAGAGCATACAGAGGTCCTTGGATGCTAGAATTCCCATAGCATGAGAGCATCCAAAGGTCAAGATGTCCAAAATATTAGTGGGACCCAAGGGTTGATTGGCAGAAAGGTTGGATTGGTTCCTAAAGGTCCTAATTCTGTTGTTGAATGTATGTATGGTGTGTTTCTGCCGGTTCCACTTCCTTAATCTGACTTAGGAGGTTGAATCATATCATAGTGGCCTCTTGTCACATGTTTACCCCAGCTGGCTGGTTGCTTGGGTAGATGTGGGAGGAGGGTGTTGTTAGAGTCGGTATGGTCATCCCTCCATCAGAGATCATTTCTCTTATTGCATTTCATTTTTAGGTGTCTCATTCCATTTATTCATCTGCATTCCGCTAGGGGCATGCCATAATCTGACGGAAGGGTCTTGTCAGTCATTTCCCCTCATGCTTTGTACCTGCTGGTTTAGGTCTATTTGTCGAATCAATTTTGAAATCATTCATAGTCTTGTTTTGGCCTCTTGTCAGCAAAGAGTTATTATAAGATTTTTAGGTCTAGGATTTAACTGATTTAGTCCTCAAAGTTCCCAATAATGCCAGCAGGCCAGAGGGAGGTTCAGATTTTCATTATCAATAATGCTCAAGTATGAAAAGTCGTCAAATTAATTGTTTGTAATAAATATGTATATTTTCAAATACAGACTCTGGTCATCCTTTGCTGAAGTTCAACGTCACCATCTTCTGCAAAAATCAACCGAGAAAAGCCATCATTTTAAGCCAAAATCAAAAAGGAAATTTGGAAAACAGAGTTGTATTAAAATGTGAAAAAGTGTCGATGCCAAACATTACAAAGATCAAATCCATGT